>NDFF03000024.1:0-390498 GCA_002150815.3 Grammothele lineata
GGTTCTTACCTGTTCGGCACACCGCCCCTCCCGCCGCAGCCAGTGCGATCTCCTCCTCGCTCGCTCCGCTCGCTCGTCGTCGATCGCACCACCTAACCTTACCTCGACGTTGTTCCACCACCACCGACCGACATGTCCGCCACCACCTCCACCAACTCGTTCGGCGCCGCCATCCGCGCCATGTCTCCGGCACTCGCCGCCGGGGCGGAACCCCGGACCGTTACCGCCGCTGATGTCCTCGCGGGCAAAAGCGCCTCCGGTCCTGGTCCCGTTCGACTCGCCGCCATTCAGACGGCAGTCACGGTCGACCAAGTCATCGGGCTTATCGCCCCCGACTACCGCCCCACACTCGCGCCGTTCCTGCGCGGAGTCAGGGATATGGCTGAAAAGCTGTATAAGGCCAAGTCGCTCTGGGAGCGTCTTGACACCCTCTCAAAAGGATACAACTCCAGCAACGAGCTGCCCCCTCACCTTCGGGTAAAGGCAGCCGAGCTCCAGGCCCCGAAGGACTTCGCCAGCACGGCGTCGTTCGAAAAGGCCCGGTCTGACTTGGAAACGCTGCGCGCGAAGTACGAGAACGACCAACTTCTAAAGGCCTCGGCCATTAAGAAGTCGGAGTTTGACCACTACGTGGCCGAGCTGAAGTTCGAAACTCTCATCGACACCGGTCTAGCGCTCTTGAGGACGCGCTGGAACGTCGTCCAAGGGTCCTCTAAGGTACCCGCCATCGACTATGTCGCCGCTCATACCGGTGATACCGATGGGGACGTCTCCATGGAGCCTGGACAGCTCAAGGAGGTGCGAGTGACAGACTGGGTTCTCAACCCTAACAAGCTGTCAGAGTTTACCTCTACGTGTGAGGACCTCGCTCCACTTCTCTCGCGCATTGACGCGATCGAGAAGCTGAAGTACCAATCGGCCAAGGACCTGGTCGAGCGGAAAAAGAAGGTCGTCAAAGACACGGACGAGGTGATGGCCGAAGCGGTGGTCTCCCAAGCCACCATTCAGTCGATCGTCGACAAGGCCGTCGCAGCTAAGGTTCAATCCGTCGTCGCCAAAGTAAGTGTTAACATTTACCTTCGCCAAAAAAGCGCTGATCAGGTTACAGGCACAACCAATCAAGGGCGGACGACTCGTCTCTCGGCAGGACCTCGCTGGTCCTTCGCGACTCCTTCCCACTCCAACTCGCAAACTTGCGACGTTGAAGGGAACGATCAAGCGCGAGAGAACGAAGCAACAAGCCAAGGCCGCCGCGAAGAAGGCCGCCAAACCCGCCGCAAAGGGAAAGGCCCCCAAAGGGGCCGGAGGCCGCGGGAAGTCCCAGAAGGGGAACGGCAAGGGCAAAGGCAGAGCCTGACCGGGTACGTCCATGGTCGCCCACGCACACTCCCTGATCGAGTGCTAACGTTCACCCCCGAAAAAGCGATCGAATACGTGCTGTTGAACACCCCCATCGGAGTATTGGAGGCTAGTCGGTTCCGCGCGCATGTACATGTATCCCCCGGCGTTGTAGTGCCGGACACTTTCGCTTACGATCTATCTGTCGGACTTAAATATATGTATTCCGCTCCTGCACGCGTCTCTCTCATTATGGATGCGTGGCGTGACTTCAAGAATCGCCTTACTTGGAAAATTCTATTCGCGCTCGACCAAGGACACGATGCGGACTTTGATCCAGACTATCACGTCGCTCGCACTGGTGAATCAAAACCATGGAGCGGCGGACAGTTACCAAATGTTATCTTAAACGGGCTCGCCAAGGGCGAAGCGTTCTGCTTACACAGCGTCGCTAAACTTCCCCACGGGGACCTTGTCGAACAACGGAAGGGGCCACTTCATACGCTCTCCCCTCATCCCGCCCGCCTTAGACAGTTCCTGGTAGACAACGACTATGTTGTCACGCCGTCTGATAAGAACCTCGGACTAGTGGTGTCAAAGCGTGACTGGATCATCGAAAAAACCAACGGACTCCTTAACATTAAAGAGGACTACGAACGAATCAGCGAATCGTACGTCATCGGTGTTCAGAAAGGACAAGTTGACGAGATACGTAACATTGCTCGTCTTATGAAGGAAGACATAGACTATGAGCAGCTCGGTATTGACAAATTCATCGTGTCGAAAATTGACAACGACCGACGAATACAAACGGTGCCGGTATTCTACGGAATACCCAAGATCCATAAGAAACCTACTGGTTTCCGACCGATCCTACCGTGCCACAGTGCCATCATCAATCCGGCTGCCAAGTTCGTATCTAAACAACTCAAACCGCTCATTGAAGCGGCGCCAACTATTATACGTAGTTCCTTTGACTTGGCGAGAAAATTGAGTAGTCTACGCCTAGATAAGCGTCGACGCTGGTGGATTGTCAGCGGCGACGTAGTAGCTTTTTATCCCAATGTACCTTTACACCCTTGCATGAATTACATATACAAGCAATGGTTAGACTTCACTTACAATGGTGATGCAACGCAGTATACGTTGCCGTCGGACCCGGAAGTACTAAAGATGATCGACAAGTACGACCCTCGACGAATTAATCTACGACGGAACGAGATTTTTCGACGTTCCCTTAACATAGGCAATACTAGACTTATAACGCAGTTTATGGGTAAATATTATGTTCAAAAGCGAGGCCTGGCAATGGGCGTCGCCGACTCACCAGACCTTGCAAATTTGTACGGCTGGGAGTTCGAACGCAAATCCAAAATACTCAGCGACAACAGGGTAGGCCTGTATGGTCGTTACATCGACGATTGCTTGGCAATTATTGCCAGCGAATCCGCCGAACAAGCGCTAGAGTTTGTTCGGTCCGAGATTAAGTTCGATGGCTGCGTAATAGAATGGTCTGTCGACCAAAACTCGACTAATTTCCTGGACATGACGATTTACTTTGATAAGGACCGAAACCTTCAATATAAACCGTTCAGGAAGGACCATAATCATATGGAAAGAATTCCATGGATCAGTCACCACCCGCTCGACGTCAAACGTGGAACGTTCATTGGTGAACTGGCCCGGTTAGCCGGTCTGAGTAGCGAAACATCCAGCTACATAGGTAGCGTACAAGAACTAGTGAATCTGTACGTGAGACGCGGTTACCCGGTGGACTTGATTAACGCCTGGTCTAAGCGATACACCCGAGAACGATGGGAAAAGCGTTTGAGTGATTCGGCCGCTAAAACGGCCAACGCAGACGACGCGGATAGCGACGTTCTCGTGCTTAAATCTAGTTACAATCCAGTATGGAATTACTTTTCAGCTACAGAGCTTGGAGAACAAATGCTCAGTTATTGGCGCGAATGGTACGAACGTGCCGAACGCGGGGAATATGATAATAACTTCCCACCTCCAGATGTCGGCTTGCCGACCCCCTTCGGGGTGCAGGATCGCTACACGACGCAGCTCGTCGACTTCGACGGCTCGCAGACGTGGCTATTCGATCTGAGGAAGATACTAATAACTAAAGCCAGAGTGGTCGTGTCGAAGAAGCGAACACGAAACATGCTGGACCTAGCAAGTCTTTGGAAAAAGCAAGTTCTCCAGCGATTGAACGAGTCTGTGCTCACCGAACCACAGGTAATCCCACCAAGATTACCTCTGCCCGGCGCACAGGAAATACAGTTGGCACAACAAGGCGAGCCTTCGCAGACTGCCTGGCATCGGGCCAGACGCGACAGCGAAGGAAACATCAACCTTCACCAACGATCTCGTTCTGAGGAACGTGACAAACCTCACTTTGGGTGAGTCAGCATGGACCGGACCCCCTTATCCAAGGCGGGTCGACGGGGAGTGAGTCTCCCGGCGAACGCAAGTACGTCGGAAGGCCCGAGTCGCCCAGTTATATCTTTGTCCGGACAGCCATCCTCCGTCCCTCCCCGAGAGGGGCGGGCATGGGTGGCGTGGACCGGGGCCATTTGAGAACGACATGTATCTTTTGGTACCTTACTCTGATTTGCGGGTAAGGCTAAGCGGCATCGGTATCGAGGGGAGGATAGGGTCGGAAGGCCGAACGTTAATACCTGGGGTTCGCCCCGGTGGTCGCGCTTCACGACTGCCAGCCTGGTCTGGGGAACGTTCCGAACCCAGCACCACCCAAACATGCACCCGGCACAGTGTCCGGAAGGGAGAATCGTTCGCAATGCCCAACTTTTGACCGGCCGCTGCCCGCGGCACGGACAGAACTTCCGGGTAACGAGTTAGTGCGTACCCCAGTGCGTACACACAGGTCCCTGTCATTTACCTTACAGCCGTTGTAGGTCGTGATAAACGACGAACCGGCAATTAATCCCTCTGTAGAACAAGTTTTAAATGGAATATCTTGTAGGTACTACGTTACTGCGAATCACCGCAGACGGTATTAACCGTATCGGTTATATACAAGCCGAGACAAACCCGAAACCTAACCTAACCTAACGTATGTACATCAGCTCGTGTGAACGGGCTTGAATACTCGATTGACTCATCGTCATTACCAGCCTAACCCTAACAAACCCTAACCAACCTAACCGAACCCTAACCGAACTTCTTAACGTTCGATTAGCGCCGACTGACGTCATCGTCACGTGCTTGTCGATAAGATAAGATTATCTTATCTTGTTGATTAGATTGGATAGACGCTAGACCCACGTGCCTGATGAGCACGTGGACCCGGAATAACTCCGGGCGGATCAAGGCCGACGATAAAAATAGCGCGCCTATTCTCAGCCAATGAGAATTCACGCTGAGTCGTTCCACCTCGGGCATCATTTGTCATCCCCGAGGTCGTACCACTAATCGAATTACAAAAATAGCCAGCCAATCGGACTAGATGTGGGTCGGGTACGTCGCGTACTACCTACCTTAGTCTACTTGGTAATACTTACAATTATCTGGTATAATCACTGAACAGGTCTGATGAGGCGTATAAAGCCGAAAGGACCGCCGCTGGGAACCCCCAACGGTTCTTACCTGTTCGGCACACCGCCCCTCCCGCCGCAGCCAGTGCGATCTCCTCCTCGCTCGCTCCGCTCGCTCGTCGTCGATCGCACCACCTAACCCTAACCCTAACAAGGCCGACGATAAAAATAGCGCGCCTATTCTCAACCAATGAGAATTCACGCTGAGTCGTTCCACCTCGGGCATCATTTGTCATCCCCGAAGTCGTACCACTAATCGAATTACAAGAATAGCCAGCCAATCGGACTAGATGTGGGGCGGCGTAAGTCGCATCCGTTCTACCTTAGTCTACTTGGTAATACTTACTATTATCTGGTATAATCACTGAACAGGTCTGATGAGGCGTATAAAGCCGAAAGGACCGCCGCTGAGAAGACCTCAACGGTTCTTACCTGTTCGGCCTTCAGCCCCTCCCGCCGGAGCCAGTGCACTCTCCTCCTCGTCGCCTTCGGCTCCTCGTCGTCGAGTGCACCACCTAACCCCTAAGCACCACCTAACCCTTAGTGCTGCGGGGCATCTCAGAGGACTATAGTACGCATCAATGTGCATCACTCTATACATCAGGAATAAATTGTGTGGCCTTATATCCTTAGCCGGTCTTAATCCCCTAAATGGTCTGTGTGCTCATCTTACACAGTCTGAAACAGTCTGATTTCATCTGAATTGTCCTTATTTTGAACTTGAAAGTGAGCAAAAATGCATGAAAAGGCGACTTAAGATGTAATAAGACCGCTCACACAATTTAAGGTAGGCAAAGACCGCGGAATTTATTGCTGATGTATATATTGTGGCATAGAGAGCTACCATATGCCTCACACCTTTTATCATGCACTCTTATGTACTACATACAGCTAGTCCTACACATGAACGTGCAACAGAGCACACTAATAAATCGTGCTGCAACAACATCGTGCAACCAGCCACTACCACACGTGGGTGCGCTGCTATAGGGCGCTACCAGGTGCTACCAGACGCGCGCCCGCGGCAACAGGGCACTTCATACAGGGGGGGTTGCAACGGCGCAACACTGACTATATGGCCAACATTGTACTATCGTTGCAAGGGATTTTTTACTGATGTCCCGGCGGGGGAGTTGCTGGTGCGCTTGCGGCGGCGCGCGCCCCACTTTATGCCGACGGAGCCGATGCGCGAGAGGAGGGCGTCTTGGTCGTGGTGGTGTTGCCGGCCTCGGGAGCGGGATCGTCGGGCGGGCCAGTAAATGTTTATTCTCGGGAGTGACTGGCCGAGCTTCTTCGGCCGCGAGCGGGGGCGGCTGTGAAGCGCAGTGAGGGATAAATCAATTCAAAAAGGTTTGAGTACGTACCTCCCTAGCACCGAGTATTGACACATTTGAAGTGAGCATACTATACGAGAAAATGGGCATGCTACTCGTGTAAAATAGTCGACGGCGTAGCTACCGTGTTGGCTACGGATGTGGCTGTTTGAAGCGAACTCCGAACTTGAAGCCTGAGAGGGACCAGGTAGATGACGACGGCGAAGACGGCGATCGTCGCAACGAGGTTCATGATGTTGGGGAGACGCGCGCGCGAGGAGTCTTGTGCTGGAGACCATGGGCTCGGGATCGGACTCCGACACAACCGAAGACTGTGCAAGCTCGAGAGGTGGATGCGACAGAGGAGGCGATGGCAACGATAGCGGTTGGTAGCGCAATCCTTCCGATCCTTTTCGAGAAAGCATTTCTGTACGCGAGATGGTCAGCAACAAGTAACGACTCGAATACAGTGATAACATGACGCACTGAGGTTCTACATGCCCGGCTGATGACCGCTCATCCGCTTCGATGTCATGCTTGAGACAGTAGCGCCGCTCCGGGTCTTCTTCATAGTATATCCTGCAGTCCCTGACGCTGTCAGGGGCGTACGGCGAGCAAGCTACCCCACTGGAGATGCGCTTCGGCTGCACGAAGGCAGTGAACAACCAGTTGACCTTGCTGCCTTAGGTGAGCTTTGTATCAACGCGATGCTCAAGGAGCAAGTCACTTACGTGTTCGTCTTGACGAAGTTCATCAATCATAGTACGTACCTCTTAGTGTCGCTAAAGCAAGTCGAGAATGCGACTGCCGCAGCGTTCATAGAAGTTCACGCCTCGTAATCAGACGCGCCGGGGATTCGGGACACCTGTGCACACGGAGCAGCGCGCACTCATGAAGGACCTGGAAGATAAGCGATTCGACTCTATGACGACACAAAAAACGAGATCCTAGACGAAGATTACGATTCCACGAGTCCTTCTTCCTCCTCTTCTACAAGCAGACGCTCTGCCTCGAGCGCCGCCATGCAGCCGGTGGCCGCGCTTGTGACCGCCTGACGGTACCGTTTATCTTGAACGTCACCCGCCGCGAAGACGCCCCTGACGCTCGTCTGCGTCGTTCCGGGCACAGTGACGATATACCCGTCCGGGTCCGTCTGGAGCTGTCCGCGGATGAGCTGCGTGGCGGGCTCGTGGCCGACGGCATAGAACAGGCCGCTGATCGGCAAGTCGTTCTCCTCGCCCGTGTGGACGTGGCGGATGCGGAGGCCGTTGAGCAGGTCGCCGTCGCCGAGGCATTCGACGGCGATGGTGTTCCAGAGGATGGTGATCTTTGGATGCGACAGGAGTCGCTTCGCCATGATTTTGGACGCGCGCAGCTCGCCGCGTCGAACTAGCACGTACACGTGCGAGCCGTACTTGCTTAGGTCTATGGATGACGAGCGGCGGTGCGAAGAGAACGGTGGAGGGGAGGCGCGAAGAGCAACTGACGGTCAGACGACGTAAACACGAGCGTGTAACGGTACTCACATGTCGCTTCCTCTACAGCGGAGTCGCCGCCCCCGATGACGGCGAGCGGCTTATTCCTGAAGATGGGGATCACGCCGTCGCACACTGCGCACGCCGAGATACCGCTCTGCCAGTAAATCTCCTCGCCCTTCAGACGGAGCCGTTTCGCAGACGCGCCGGTGGCGATAATGAGCGCGTCCGCAGTGTCTGGCTCCTGGTCTTCCTGGTACTCGCGCCAATAGCGGAACGGGCGGGCGGAGAGGTCGACTTTCGAGACCGTCTCGGTGATGATTTTGGTGCCGAAGCGGAGGGACTGAGCGCGAAACTTCTCCATGAGTTCAGGACCGATGATCCCGGAGGGGAAGCCAGGGAAGTTCTCGACTAATAGCGAGAACATAAGGACGTGTGGCAGCGAAGAAGAGTGGAAGCGGGAGGGGGAAAGGGAAAGGAGAAGGACAGAGAGCGGACCACATACCGTCGGTGGTCGTCATGAGCTGCCCCCCAGCGGCGAAACCATTCGCCATAAAGCCCTCGTATAATACCGGGCTGAGATTCGCTCGCGCGAGGTAAATGGCCGCGGTATGGCCAGCAGGCCCTGAGCCGATGACAGCCTACAGTAAAGCGCGAACATAAGTCGTCATGTTAGCTGTCCGCACGTAGAAAAAGAACGTACCACTCTCGAATGCATCTTGGAGCTCCTAGGGACCGCCGCAGTGCTGCTTGTGAAGGCCTCGGTTGGCTTAAGTCTTCGGAGTATCGTCTGAGCGGTAGTTGAATTCGTCTCTCCCGCGACAAGAGGGCTGCTTCTGAAGAAGACAGCGAATCGAGGGAATGTATAACATACCACATCTAGATCTCGGTGAAAGAGCGCATGCGCCGAGTGAAGCTTGGGGGGCGGCGGGCACGTGGGGCGGAGGACGGTCGAGAGCGAACGAGTTCGAGCTGGGCGATGTCTAGCGTGGGACGACCAGCCGTGCGTATCGCTCATCACATCTTGGGATGTACGTGTACCGGGGCGTGCTCTGTAATTCTGTGTGTGCTATTTCGATTCGGGGAGTATACGAAGCAGTGTACGCGAGGATAGAAGTGGGAGCATGGTGGCAGAGAGCACGATGGAGCATGGACGCGTTCCCTCTTCTCGGTCTTCGCAGTTTGAGTGGCGTCGGGATCGACGGCCCGGGGCGTTTCAGCGGGGGCCCTCGGTTCGCGCTTGGCCGGTGCGCTCACGCACCTTCCCTCAGTGCTCCTTGCACCATCCGCAATATACTCCAATCGTCATCCCATCGGAACGAAAACGCTGTCATACGAGCCGCACCTGCTTGGAATCATCATGCTCTGTTCCTCACCCGCCGCCCTCAAGCGTTTCGCAAACATATCCGCTACCGTCCGACTCTCATCTGCGCTCGCACCGTAGTATCTAAAGACGAGGACGCCCTTGCTTGGTAGGGTACTAAAGCAAAGCGAGAAGAATGCCTTGACTCAAACGAAGTTCCCCCGTCGTACGGCCCCACGCAATGCACCAGCCTTCACGGAGGAGACGTCTTAATGTGCCGCTGGTGAGCTGCAGTTGTCCCCTCCGCGCGCTCCATTATGTTCACCGAAATTACGAACTCCCTGCAACGTGTAACTCCAACTGGTAGCTCGCTTTTGACATACGATATGAGTGATCACAGGCTCGATACAAACGGGGGATCGGGCGCGACTTCATTCGATCGCGGTGAGCAACCCTTGTACTATATGTTTGTGCATTTTCACCCGCACCTTCCCCCCTCATCTCCTTCGCGGTAACGTGTGCCCTAACGGGCCATTTTTCGTTTTTCATCCGTGCTCAACTGTCGAACTGTTCCGGGTATCGAATGGATGCGAGCCTCGGTGCCACCAAGCCCCACGGTGTCGCGCTTCCCAGCGATTGACTCGATCGTTGGCTCGTTTGGCCGGAGTTCAAGTAAGTTCTGCGCTAGCCTGCGTTGCTTCCGCCGCCACTCACGTTGTGATGAAATGATCAGATTGCCGTCGCTATTGCCGGGTATACACCTGCCTTGCATCTGGCGGCCGACTCAGGTCATATCCTCGCGCAAACAACCTGGTGAACGGCGGCCGACAGAGACGTTAACAATGCCATATATTACTTCCAGTGCTGGTACGTGTTCCCGCTCTTCATCGGCCTCTAGCTCGTGCTCGCGCGAGACGAATTCTATCCCAATAGGATCCGGAACACTCAGCCGTCGACCGCACCTGCCGTCGCGCTCGTTTGGGGGCGGTACGCATCGCGCCAGACGCATCCTCGCCATCCGACTTCGTCGCGTATCGCCTCCAACGCGTCTCCCCAGCATTGTGTATCTATTCTCGGGGTGTCGACCCCGCGCGATCGCGACGTCTTCAGAATCGAGGGGATCTGATCACCTCGGGCCCGTTTCTCACCACGACGCGCGCGATGTCGAAGACCCGCTGTAGCTGTCGGCCGCGTTCGCAACCCCGATACCGGGCGTTCAGCTTCTACAAATAGCACTTTAACCTCCGACCTTCAGTACTCGCACGCCGCAGAAACACCGCCCGAGCCCGCGCGAATCCCACATAGTACCTCGTATGTAGTATGTCACGTAAATCCAAAGCAATCCATACTTCGGCCCGCGAGTAGACGTTCCCGCGACGTGTGGGCCACATTAACTTCTCCGCGAAGGTGCTCGCACACACCGTCCTCCCCAAGCGGCCACGCTCCCGGCCGAGTTCAAGTATCGTATAGAAGACCGCCGGAAGATACCTGCACATGCCTAAGCCCCAGCCCCGGCACATCCAGCCGCCCCTCGACCCCTCGACCCCACATCACCCGCCCCTTCCATCCCTATCGCGCGCGAACAAAGTTAGGCTTTCCATCTTCGCCACTTCAACTTCAATATTCGCCATTCCATCTCGCAGCGGCGCATCTGACCGCCATGCATCATCTTCAAGCTTCACCATCTACGTACGCACCCGCCACGACGGCGCGCTAGCCTCTCTATGGGCCGTCCACTAAACAAGGAGGCTCAAGAAGCTGCGTCCACGCGCCGCACACTGACGAGAGCGCGACTCGTCCGTTACGTCGGCCTCTCGTACTCCACTTGTCACAAGGCCGACGTCGAAGCATCACAGACGACGCGGGCCCGCACAGGGACCGACCGACAGGTTGAGGGCGCATGCTGGCGGCTGACATCTGAGAGCACGGTGTCCTTCGTCGGAATGGTTCTGCAGGGCGGAGGCGCAGAGAGCGAATGGCGCAGGGGATAGGTAGATAGGTAGACAGTATATGTATAACTCGTGTGCGGTAGATCGGTACGATACGATACGACACGGTACGTTGCGGTACGGGGGAGGTCAGGTCTTCCGCGCAGGTAATGGTGTGATGCACAACCAGCACCCGCGCGGACGGGGAGAGCGGACGCATCTGCGTAAGCAGAGGCGCAAGTGACGACGATGAGGGGTTGAGGGAGGGGATAGAGATGGGGGCGGGGGAGGGAGCTCAGGGAAGAAAACAAAGAGAGAGGAGAGGGATAGCAAAGTCCGATATCCGAAACAGCGGCGAAGGTCCGACGTGTGCGTGCGGGGGCGTAAGGAGCGTGCGAGCGAGTGTGAGTCCATGCAGGTGTTAGGGGAAGGGGGGGCGTGCCGAGCGATGTGGGATGCGGTGGGGACAAGGAGCGCGATGAACGACGATGACAGAACGAGGGGCGGGGTGTGGCTTGGAGCGAGCGCGGGGAGACGATGATGACGGGGGGCACCGCGGCCGAATATTAAGCGACCGCGGGGAACGCAAAGGGACGGGGGATCGTATCACGAGAAAAGGCGAAGGGGACGATACGGCGGCGGCGTTGGGCGCACACGTACGAGCGAGCGAAGCTTACCATCCGCTACATCATCCACCCGCGCCAGGGCACTCAGCAGATGACGCAACACCTGCCCTTCTCCTCCCACCCGTCTCCGCTGCTCGCTCTCCGGTGGCCCATGCTGCCGCCGTGGCGGTTGTGCTGGTGGTGGGCGGGCACGCCCTCGCGCATGAGCATGCTCGCGCGCGTCGCGGCCTCGAAGACGTCGTCGACGCCCTCGATCTTGAGCGCGGAGCACTCCTTGTACGCGCGCGCGCCGATCGCCTGCGCGACCCGTTCCGCCTGCTCGCGCGCGACGTATTGCGCGGAGTTGGGTGAGCCTGGAGGGGGGAGGGGTGAGTACGAGCGCGCGCGCGAGGAAGGGCAGGAAGAGGACAGACCGGGGGGTGGTCGCAAGTCGGACTTGCATCCTACGAGGATGACGGGGATGTTGGGACCGCAGATCGAGCGCACTTCCTCTATCCACTACATTGATGTTCGCGTCAGCTGCGCGAGCTTCGGGGGAGTAGTAAAAGAGAACGTACTTTACTCGTAACGTTTTCAAGCGAGTCGGGGGTGTCGATAGCGAACGCGATGAGGATGACGTGCGACTGGGAATACGACATGGGCCGCAAACGCTCGTACTCTTCCTGGCCGCTGCGAACGAACGGGTGCTGTCAGCACATCTGACGCGACTCGGTTACGAATAGGAGAAAGGGTTCGGGACGGCAGGCGGGCAAGCATGCTGCGGAATGGCTAAGGCACCTGGATTGGACCAAGAAGCGGCGCAGAAGGGGGCTGCCGGCGGACGACGGACGGGCTGGAACGTAGCGCGAGTAATTAATAGAAAGATAGGCCGGGGCAAAACGCGCCCGCCCGCATCGACGACCGAAAAGCTTATCGCGCTGACGAGTGCGCCCGGCCACCCACAAACGCATGGACCCATAGGTGATGGGGAGACCGAGCGTTACTCTGAAGGCGCGCTCGGAGCAAAGGGGAAGGCGCGAAAGGGGTAGACGTCACAGCATCTTGAGAGCTGCGGAATCATGGGGAGGTGGAAGAGCGGGGCGGCGTAGACCTCACCAAGGGAGATGGAAGAAGAGTGGGAGATGGAGAACACGAAAACAGACAAAGGATGAGACTTACGCAGTATCCCACAGTGCTAGCTGTATGGCCTTGCCGTCTAACCGGATCTCCGCGACGTAGTTCTCAAAGATGGCTGAGGGTGGCGTGCAAACGTGAATACGACAGTGTGAGGAGAACGCGTTGTGTGCACTCACTGGGTTGCTGTCGTAGGTAGAGTGGATTGTAAGCAGAGGGTATACACGCAAGGGCAAACAGACTGACATATTCTTTAGGAAATTCACCGAGAGCAAAGGAACATAGCAGGGAGGTCTTGCCACAGGCGCCTAACGGAGAACGTGAGCTAAGAGCGGCGCGCTGTGGAGGAGACTGAGCTCACCATCACCCACAATAACGAGCTTTCTTCTAATCTGCTCGAAAGGCGGGGGTCAGCGTTCGCGGCGCGCGAGGGGCGGGCGGTGCAGGGCGGACGTACGGGGTTTTGGGAGGACATGAGGCGGGCGGAGGCGGGCGTGACGAGCGAGGCGAGGACACTGAGAGAGCAAAGGACGCTGCGGGCGGCGATGAGCGCAGGTCGGGGCGAAGGAGGTGGTCGTCGAAGAAAGAGACAGAGCTCCCGGCCGCTCACCGAAGCGGCCACCAAGGGCTCGGAATGATTACGTAACAGGGCGGTGTCTCCCCGCCTGCGCGCCTTTTCCGGCGTCTTGTCCTCTTCCGTCGCTCTCGCCCGACGCCCCCTCGCCGCCCTCAGCCTCCTCCTCCCCGGCAATTCCCCCGATGGCCGATCCCCTCGGCCGCGTTCGACAGCGCAGCGCGCGCTGAGGACGGCCGGAAGCTATCACATCGTCATCCAACGTGCAACCTCCGACGAACGACGCAGCTCGGCGGGGCGCGCGGAGGCGGAGCGTGCCTGCGCTAAGAGCCGCCACTCGGGACGAGTGGAGCTCGCACTCACCGTCGGCGATGATCCCCACCAAGCCCTTCCCCGTCGCACCGCCCTCCGGTCCTTTCTCTCTTCCTTCTCTTCTGCGCGCCGTGGTTCCAGCCAACCGTGTTGCTCTGAACCTAGATGCATATTCAGTCTACCCCGTTCTGTAAGTATGGTCGATGTTTAGATTCGAAACAAACAGTGACCGAAGGCGTTGGCTTCCGCCCCATATTTGTTCCCAACACTCAATCTTCCGTGGCCTTATAGCTCAGTGGTAGAGCATGCGATTGCAGTAAAAACCTTCGCGAGGTCACGTGTTCAAATCACGTTGGGGCCTTTTTTTCACTTTTTTTCGCTAAACTGCAGCAATCGCTCGCCGCTCTCTCGCATCCACCCTCGTCTGCTCGCTCTGACGGCGCAACGGCGGGTTTCGTGCGCGCGTGACGCGGAGACTCGGAGATTCTGAGTTGGGCTGGGACTGGCGAAGCCGGACACGGTGCAGGGCGAGCTACCGGGTGGGCGAGCTTGTTTGCGCCGGGATTTATCTCCAGAAGTCGACGCGGTACGGTGACGGCACACGAGGAGCGAGAAGCGATGTGTGAGAGTGCGAGAGAGACGCGGACGGGGACGGGTGCTTAGAAAACTGTGTGCTACGCTCTGCGCTCGGCTGGACTCTGGGGGCTCGCCTCGCCGGCTCGGCCGGCCCCTGCACTAAGAAGCACTAGCACAGACTGAAATGAGATATGGTATCAGAGGTCGGCGACAGCGCTCCTTGTAAATACATTCACAGAGTGTACAACAACACACCATCTCATACAGGTCAGCGATGCCCCAACTAATGATGCCTGAACCCGCGCCCGACAATCTAGAGCTACAGCCCAAAGTTGAACAACGCCTTGCGAACATGCTCCAACTGCTCCTTGCGCGACATTAACTCCGCACGGAGCGCGACTACGCCCGGTTCCTCTGCCACGTAACCCTCGCACCGTCCTACCGCATGCGGCCCGATGAGCTCGAGCTTCTTGAGGAGCACACCTTGCAGGCGCTCTGCGAACGTGTAGAGGAAGTGCTGGTCTATCGACAGCGGAACGTAGTCGACGACGCGCTATGTCACAAAGCTCAATTCAGCACGACGAGCAAATCCATCCGCGTGCGCGGTCGTCTGGTGGAAGTACGTACCTTGTATGCTACCTGGAAATATGCGCGAACTTCAGCCATCATCTCGAGTTCTTCCTCGAACTCGTCGGGCGGGTTGAGCTTCGGCAGGTCGTCCTCTTTGACGTTGTACCCAAGCCGCGCGAGCGCGGCGAGTGCGTCCTGAAGTTCTTTGCGCCTGCCGGGCGTGCTGACCGGGCTTGCCGTACCGCCACGCTCGCGGCGGTATCGCGCGAGGAGCTGGTCGCGTTTGTCCGAGTAATAGCGCGTGTTCTGGGTGAACGGTGCCGCCCGTTCCATCTTGAGAATAGTGCGGACGTGCGCTGTGGCGAGCTCTACGTGGACCTGCAGGTGCTCCATGACAATCGACCTACGCCGAGCGCGCCAGCCACAGTGAGAACGACCCGTATGCGATAGAGAGGACGAGACTCACCCAACGACGGCCTTGAGCGTCCCGAAACGGTCGAACTTCGCCTTCATGAGCTGCACAAGAGTATCCTTGAACGTCTCATGAACGCTCTCGACGCACTCCTCGGCGCGCAAGCCCCACGTCTGATGGAAGTCCCACATAAACGCCCTCTTGACGGCGTACGGCGTGTTATTCGGAAGCTCGCGCGTGCGGCATCTGTAAATTTGATCAATGCCGTGCTTTCAACAACGCTTAGGTTTGTGCTACTTACGCTTCGATACGAGCGCGGACATCTTCGAGGTACAGAGCCCCGCCGTCGCGCGCGTAGGCGAGGTCCGAAGCCGTCGACGATACCGCGTCCCCTCCCTCCTCCGCATCTTCGTCATTATCGTCCGTCTCCGTGTTATCGACCTGCGGAAGCGGGTCTCTCTGCCAGGGCACGAACACTGGCGCAGTAGCGCGCACCGCATGCCTGAAGCTCTCATAAGCACACTTGTCTGCCTGGACGAGCCGCGGGTGCTCCGGCGAGCCCTCGATCTCGCGCGCGACATCGCCGCAGAACGCAGTGACGAGGTCGATGACGAACGGTACTGGGTCGGCGGCTACCACGGGCGGGAGCTTAGAGAGTTGCTCGGTGCATTGCGCGAGCTGGTTCGCAACTTCGTCCATGAGAGTGGGAAGCCTGTGTGCGCCGCCATCGAGAATTGTGAACTTACGTCGACTACTTCGAAGAACAAGGATTGAGGACGTACGAATCGCGGATGATCCTAGTCAAGAGCGCGCTAGCGCTCTTGACGAGGTTCGGTGTGCCGAACCTAGCCTTCGCGTCGGAAGTAGCCCACGGCGCGGTCGACTTGAAGAACTCTGCCTCGGCTGCGCGCGCGTCGGCAGGCGCGATGCCTGCCAGGCGCTGGTCGTCGTCCGGTTGACGCGTGCAGAAGTATCCGTGCTTAAGCGGGTGGTGGCGTCCCTCGAGGACGCCGAGCCACATCTCGCGGCTTTTGGTTGCGCCTTGGGGAAGGGTGTCGGGCTTGGTCAAGACGCCTGATACCAGTGGCATGTGAAGTCAGCAAAGTACATGCGAGCGGCGAGGAGTGATCGTAGCCCGAGGCGGCCACTCACCAATGGTACGAAGTCCCTGCGGGTCGGCTTGTTTGGCGATGCGTGCCGCCTTTTGGTTCTCGATGTCATCTGAAGGGCAATGCGTGCGTACGTTGGAACGGCTTGTCGTGGGTAGGATGGAAGAAGCACGTACCGCTCATGGGCAACGTCACTAGGATCAAGGAGTTACCGCCCACGTACGACGTCACGAGATCTTCGACGAGTTTGATGACCTCGTCTTCGGCGTTTTGAACGATACCTGCGTGAAGTATGATCAGCTTGCCTGTTTATAGCCTCACCATGTATACCAAAAGACTCACCGAGAAGGTCAACGAACGACAAGTCCACCAAATCTGGGCCAGTCACGCCGACGCAGATCCGAACGTTCCGAGAGAACGGCAGAGCCGTCGGTGTTGGAGCATGCAATCCGAGCGCAGGAGCGTCGTCGCGACTCGGAATGCCCGCGCCACGCCGCCGCGCGACTGAGCGTGTCGCCGTGCCCGAGCGCACGTGACCCGCTCGGTCACCCGCCGCGCCTCCTCGTCCCGTGTCTCCCTATCCCGTCTCGCCGATTCCTTTACTCTTTGCCCTTTGCCCCGTGTCTTTCTTTATCATTGCTTATCGTCGCGCACGTGTGCGCAACCGTCCCTCACCGTAGTTTACCCAGTGCCCCATTTGCTTACGATGTGGCGTAACATACGCCTCCTTCCGACTACGGTATGTTTCGTTGATGGTTCATTTCCGCTCGCCGTCCGCTCGTCGTGGCGGCCTCGCCCACTTATACTCGTTGTCTCTCGTTTCGCCGCCCTCAGTCTTGCACTCGTATCACGAGCGCGCCGTACTGAGGGTGAGCTCTAGCTTTTCCGTTTGCCTGTATTCCAGTGCTCATGTACCTTCGATAGCCCCTTGCGTCTATTCTACAGGTACATAATATATCCAGTCTTGCACTCGTATCACGAGCGCGCCGTGTCTATTCTACAGACGCCGTACCTGCACGCGTTCCTTCAGTCGGCGAGGCCTTGTCGGTCAGAGTCGGCCCGAAGGGTACCTCGCGGACTCCGTCGAGCCTGCGGCCGTTGTCGTCAAACTCCCGCCGGAGCGAGATCTTGCAGGACCACGGCGTGGTCGGAGAAGGCGCGCTCGAGAGACGGCACTCTATGGGGCAGCGAGTGCACGTCCCGGAATCGCGGGGGAGGTTGATCTAAAGCGAGTGCAGCATGTAAGCTATGAAGTCCGTTCGCGTTCGGAGGACAGCGCCTGGGACGTACACCGGAAATGCTTTCGACGAGGCTTGACTTGCCCGCGCTTTGGTTCCCAGTGACTACGATGCGGGGTAGATCAGGGGGTGCATGGGCTCTGCAGGGTCGGAGACGCGTTAGCACGCTGCCCATCGAAGACGTCGAGGTGAGACGCGGAATGAATGTCATACCCGAGCGCACGAAGCGTCGTCATGAACTCGGCGATGGGTTCTTTGGTTGTCTTTGCGTCGCCTGTGTCGGTAATGAGTGGGGCATCGATAGGGGAGTCCTCGACGGTGAGCATGATGGCGCAAAGGATGTGGATGGCAGGCGGCGATGACTCTGGTTTTAAACCGTCGGCGCCGGGGCCGAGTGGGAACTCTCTCCCAGAGATGTTTGCAACTAACATCGAAGAATTGGCCACGAGGTGTGCTGCGGCACCCGGGCGAGGTCAAGAGCGTGCTGAAAAGAGAACGAATATCGAAGCACTCGCCTCATGTACGAGACGTCCAACTCATCACCAGTAATCCTGTTGCTTGCGCTTTCATCAGCTCAGAACGCTGGAAGACAAATCACCTTCAATTGCTTGGCTGCGCGTGGCCGGCAACGGGTTGTACGGGTGTCAGCGTTGAGAGCAAAGCGCGAGGCCATATGGGCGGTCGTACTTTTACATTTACATGGAAATGCAGGTGCCATCTATGCACAATGATCCTGCGCGCGCGTTTTTGTACATCGTGTTCCCGGAGTGAGTCCTCGGCGGTCCCCGGAAAATGCCTGCGCGGGGACTACCATTCATCTCTCACATGTCGTTCAATTTTTGCTGTATGGAGATACTGGATGTGCCGGGCGTGCATTCCTGTGGATCAACAACCGTGTTGCGTAGGTTGCAATGAGCAAGTGCGTCGGCGACCTCGACAACAAGCCCGATACTAGTAGAACATGAATGCAGTGGGTATGAACAAGGAAATAGCACTTTATCATGAAATGACGCACCCGAATTGAAGCGTGGCATTTCAAAATCCATCATCCGACACTGGTGGCGACCGTTCGACTCGGAGTCAAAGAACTTAAGCAGCGCCGCCCGGGCCCCAGCTCGCAGCCAGTGCCAGCCTGAGACTCCGGACCGAGTACTACCTGCTCTTCTTTTGACTAGGTTTCTCCCGCCGACGAGAGTTATCGCTTTATATTGAGAACTGTTTGCTGCTGTACGTCGGTCCTTGTCCGTCGGTGACACGTACTCCGAGCTCGCGGAGCGCAGAGAGCAACTTTGTCGTCCCGAAGCCGCCGCCCCTGCCAGGTTTGGTAGCTTACGTACACGACCTAGCTTTGATGGGTCACGTGCCTGAAGCCCTCCTGTTCAACAACACCGCCGTCTTCAAGATATTCAAGCTCTACTATCTATGCTCCAAGCCTCACGCTCGCCTCATCTATTGGCGTTCGAAGTGTCGTGGGCCCAGAACCAGAACCTTGTATGCATTTGATTGTTTGGTGATACCAGAGGTTACATCACTACCAGCGTGACAATAAAACGCTGCCAGTATTCTACGATTCTGTCGGGTCAACATCAGACAGCGGCCCTTATCGACAACGGTTCTCGATCTAGGTGCCTCAATATTGGGTCTACAAACCGAAATTGAAGAGCTCCTCCCGCATCCTCTCCAGTTGCTGCTTCTTCGAGATTAGCTTGCTCCGCTGCGCAGCAACCCAGGGCTCCTCCGCGACGTATGTCTTGCACCGCTCCGCCACTTTCGTTCCTGTTAGCTCGAGCTGCTCGAAGAGGATGTCCTCCAGCCCCTCTGCAAACGAAAACAAGAAGTGCTGGTCAATTGACTGAGGCACGTTCTCGATGACGCGCTGCAATACCAATTCGAAGTCAGTTCGAGCGAACGGATAGTCAAACATAGAAAAATATACGCACTTCGAATGCTATTTCGAAGTACGCGTGCACGCCTGCAATGATTTTTAGTTCCTCCTCGTACTTCTTGTCGGGCGGGCCGGAAGGAGGGAAAACGTGTCCGTGTTTCTCCAACACTGCCAGCGCAGCGTCCAACTCTGCGTCGGAGCTGTCAAAAACGTTCATCCCTGTTGCGGCGCGGCGGTCGCGGTAGTACTGCACGAGGATCTTATCGCGCTTTTTCTCGTAGCGGGGCCGATTTTGTGTGGATCGCACTGCGCGTTCGATCTCGAGCAAGGTCCGGTAATGAGCGGTTGCGATTTCTGCGTGGGTTTCCATATGCGCGTTGACGAACCTCCTACGAAGAAATTGCTAGGTGAGGACTATGTTCGTTTACCACCATCCGCAGTGCGACCTAAGCCGTTAGAGAGACGTACCGGACGCTGGCACTCAGATTCTCAAAACGTCCGAATGTTTCCGTTACGAGTCGCCCTAGGCTATCATTGAATTTCTCCTTCACGCGAAGGAAACATCCGTCGGCGTGCTCGACCCATGTCTCTTGGAATTCAAGTATCAAGACCTCCGTCGTGGCGTACGGTGTCTTTCCTGGAAGTTCGCGCATCGTACACCTGTCCCGGCATCTGTCAGACCAATTACACCTTACGTCGTACTACCACTTACTCGTGGATGCAGTCGGTGATGTCGTCCAGATGCATTGGCCCACGAGTTCCCATGCGAAGGGACGGAGGGTCGATCGATGTACCCGCAGGCGACTGCTCGTTTAGCCCTTCCGTGATAGTGCTCTCAGTATCGGCATCCGCGTGACCATGCTGGTTTTTCTCGCGCGGAATGAACACCGGGGCGGTCGCACGTATCGCATGTCTGAATCCCTCATAAGCCTTCCTGTTGGAGTGGACGAGCTGCACCTGCTTGGTAAGCGGCGAGCCCTGGACCTCGCGCGTGACGGCTTTGCAGAACGCTGAAACGAGTCTGCGCACGATCCGCGTCGGGTCTCCTTCAGTCGGAGGCGGGAGCATGGTGATTTCGCGGCAGCAGTTCGCGAGCGGTTCCTCCACCTTGCTCATGATCTTGGGCAGTCTATGCGAATGTCAGCCGGAGTGCGAAGGAGGGAAGAGGGAGCCGTACGATTCGCGGATGATCGTGGTGAGGAGCTCGCTGACGCTCTTCACGAGGCTCCCCGTGCCGAACCGAGCCTTGGCCTTCGAATCACACCACGGCTTAGTCGATGCGAAAAACTGTGCCTCGGCGGCGCGCGCGTCGAAGGGCGTGATACCTTGGAGGCGTTGGTCGTCGTCGGGCTGCCGGGTGCAGAAGTAGCCATGTTTGAGCGGATGGCGGCGGCCCTCGAGCACGTCGAGCCACATCTCCTTGCTCCTCGTTGCTCCGGCGGGAAGCGTATCCGGCTTCGTCAGCACACCTGAAGTAGGGCTCTGTCAGTGCTGTATGTGCTGTGAGTGGCTGGACGGACGTTAGCTTACCAATGGTACGAAGCCCTTGCGGATCGGCCTCCTTAGCGATGCGGGCGGCCTTCTGGTTATCAATGTCGTCTAATGTTCAGTGCGTAGGTCAGTCGCATCGTCTCAGCCGCAGCAGAAACGCATGTCTTACCGCTCATAGGCAACGCAACAAGGATCAAGCAGTTCCCAGCGACGTACGATTTGACGAGATCTTCTACCAGCTTCACAACCCTGTCCTCTGCATTTTGGATGATACCTGCACAAACCGTCGTCAGCCTTTGTTTTACTTCCCCTGAGTGTCGCGTGCTTACCCGGCAAGTCGACAAACGACAAATCCACGAGGTCCGGGCCGGTCACCTCGGCGCAGATGAGGTTCCTAGAGAACGGAAGCGTCCCCTGCGTGGCTCCCGTGGGCACGGCTATGTCAACGAAATGCTCATGCGGAGTGTTGGGGCTCAGTATTGCCATCTGAGCACGCCGCAGCATCATCTCAACCTCGGTCTTGTCCGTCAAGACCGACCCGAAGGGGACGACGCGCGGGGTGGTGAGCCGCTGGCCTGCGTCGTCGAATTCCCACCGAAGCGAGATCTTGCACGACCACTGTGCCTCCAGAGACACGGAACTGAAAGTGCGGCACTCGATCGGGCAGCGCGTACACGTCCCGGCGTCGCGCGGGAGCGTGAGCTGTGCGGAACGCAGGAGATTAGCGACAACATGTAAGATAGGTAGTCAGCAACACACGCACGCCAGAGATGGCCTCTACGAGGCTTGACTTGCCCGCGCTTTGGTTCCCAATCGCGACGACGCGGGGGAGATCAAAGCCATAGACTTCCGCGCTGTGGTAGCGTTGTGAGCTTCTGGCAGACGAGCTACATCCCAAGCCGCTGGGCGAAACGGCCGTACCCTAGTTGTTGCAGCAAAGCCACGATCCCGATGAGCTGTTGAGTGCTCCTGGCATAGCCGGTGTCGACGATGGACGGGGCGTGGTCGACGGTATCTTCATCAGAGCGCATGGTGAGCTGGAAAGTGCGAGGAAGGAGTGAGAGGAGCTCCTGCAGACTGCCGCCGCTAGCAATTACGCTTAAGTAGTAGCCTGCGGTAAACCTTCTTTACTACCACGCGTTGCACCGTCTTCGGTGAGGCGCAGGAGGCGAACTGCGATCAAGCCTTCATGTCGAGGGCCGCTCAACTTAGAGCATTGTAAACAACATCCGAGGAATGGAAAACAAAAGCACATACCATATGAGTGAGACGCACCGCTCACGATCGCTGGCTTCGTTCCTGATGTGGGTAATATGCCAGCGGGCACTGTTCTGGTACTCCACGGAGTTTCGAAACCCTAATATCGACGAAGCGAAACCTGTCAACACTTGATCAGCCTCACGATATTGTCGAGGGTGATGTCTGACAAGGGAACCACAAAAGCACGTACCGTTTGCGGCCGGAACTTTTGTAGCTCCGCCGCCTACATGAACAATAGCACCATAGCGGACACTGTATTTCGGGTCCGCGACGCGTCGAAGCTCTAATCCCGGCGCGCACGCAATACGACCGTTGAAAGTTGCTATTTCCAGTCATAATTCGACCGTCCACCCGGAGCGTGCACACACTTGTGAAGGGTCCTGTCAACTATCGAAGGTCGAGCCTGAGACGGAGCGCCAGAACGTGTTGATTCATTGAAGTTACTTCCGAGTACTATGCAGGGCATGTACTTCTATAGACCCTGGCGATGCCCGCAGAAGTAGCATGAACACGCCGCCATGCGGGGTGCGCCCCTCTTGTCCATAGTTCTCAATGTCAGCCCAGAACTTCCAACGACATCAAGAGTGAGGTACTCGCCGGATCGCCCATTACAATCCAAGTACAGGTTGGGCGACGTCTACAGACTTGCCGCCCGCACATGGCGATCCCTGCCAACCACACGCACGCGCGACACCGCCAGCGCACAGGACGCCGTATCTCGAGAGGAAATTCGTACCACATACCACACATCCGTCCCAGACGAGCACAAACCCTCGCCCGCACCGTCTGCCTTCTCCCGCTTCTCAACGTCGTCTGCCCGTCCCCATGCCGTCCGCAGACGCTCTTCCTCGAACCTCGATCATCGCACCCGACGCAAGGCTTCGAAACCCTAATACCCAATACCAGTGTGCGTGTGCCGCGGCCGCCGAACGCTCCCTCTCTCTCTTGCTCATAACAATTTCCGGATGTGGGCCGTGCACTGCCGGGTTCGTATAGGGAACAACAAAGGCGAAGGAGGTGGAACACACGCACGCCATCTCCAGCAACAACCACTCGTCAAAGTTTGCACTGCGTATGCCACGCGCCGACTTCTCGCATTGGCTCCCGACCGCGCTTGTCGCCTCGAGGGAGATCTCCATGGCGTGCGGTGATTTTCTCGGTCCAACATCGAGAGCTTCCGCAGCAGCAAACTCCTGCCGCGTCCGGGTGCGCAGGCAAGCCTGGACACAGGTCGAGTCGCCCACTGCCACGCGTCCAGAGCAGAGGCGGAGACTGTTCTACCAGATATGACATTGAGCAATCAGAATCCTTACATTGCTGTTTCTTCTCTACACATGCAGACAGGGCTCCAGCTCCTGCGAGAGATGCCATGGCTCACACGGCCAGCTAACGAAGAGATGGGACATACCTGTTCCTCTGAGAAGCCGACGTCCTTGGGAGCGCCACCAAGCCCACCCTAATTCATGCCGTCCTGTCTCCTACTTGGCTCCAATCTCCGCGACACTGCTGAGATAACCTCCGTTCAGGAACGACTCATCTTGGAACAAGGTCCGCTTTGTATCCAGAGCGAGCACACGTGTGGAGGGGGAGCCACGGGAGGGCGCACCGTCGCTATAAGAGTGAAAAGTTGTCCAAGATAGACGAACCGCTAGACAGAGGAAATGCCGCCCATTGCCGTGAGAGGAGTCGCCCCAGTTCCCATGCTTGTGTCAAGCCTGGCTTTTGCGCAAGAGAGAGAGAGGTCGACGGTCGTGTGTCGACGATCAAAGGACACATTGAAATGTCTCCTCCCTGATGACCGGGGCTTCACGAAAGACAGGCTCCACGCGCGCTGAGTCGGTATCCGAAACGTAGAACCAGATAGCTCCCGGGTTGTAGCTGCGCCGACGTGGTTTGGATGGTCGCGAACGTTCCCGGAAAAGTGCTGAGGCGCCGCGTTACGGGAGCTGCCAATGGGCGTGGGGCACAGCTGAGATGGACGCTACAACTTACATCGGATGAGCCCATGTTGATGACCGCCTAGCAAGTCTTTGTTTCTCTCTTTTGACACAACGACGGGGAAACCCGATGGGGGAAGACGACGAGCAGCATGTCAGAGTGTAGGTGGTGAGAGGAACGAGCAAAGGGACATGGCACCACTAATGGGCATCCTTAGTACCAACCGAAGATAAGCGCCTGAGTCGGGCCCGCGACCCCGTGCGGAATTCCGATACTGACAGGCCCGCTCACTTCTTCGAATCGAAAGCCAGTTGATAGCGCCCATCGTTTCCGATGCTCCCACTCAGCCCGTGTCGACGCTAGTGCGAAGGTATGTTGTACAGAAGATACACAACACCATAGTACCTGAGATCAAAGTTCACCAACCGAAGCTGACTAGTGCTTTTCTGACTTCCTCCAGCTTCCTCTTCTTCGACATCAGCCCAGCCCGAGATGCTACAGTCTGTGGGTCCTCTGCAATGTACGTCTCACACCTTTTGACAGCATCGGGCCCGGTCAGCTGAAGTTTCTCGAATAAGATTCCCTGGAGCTCGTCTGCGAACTTGTAGAGGAAGTGTCGGTCGATGGAGAGCGGGATGTAGTCGATCACGCGCTGTGTGATTGGGAGCAAGTTAGCTCGGGTACACATTCACCATGCACACAGGACACAGACAGTCCGTCCTCAATGGTACGCACCTTGTATGCGATCTGAAAGTAGGCGCTCACGTCGGCCATGATCCGGAGTTCTGTCTTGAACTTGTCAGGTTTAGCCAAATCTTCCTCTGCAACATTGATGCCAAAGCTCGTCAACGTTGCCAGTGCGTCCCGTATCTCTGCATGCTGGAGTGGTACATTTACCCCTGCAGCATTACCGCGCGAGCGGCAGAAGTCAGCGTAGAAGCCGTCACTCAATTTGTCCAGGTCTTGCGTATTCTGAGTATAAGGCGGAGCGCTCTCCATGTCGAGTATTATTTGCACGTGAGTCGTCGCAAGCCTTTCATGGAATCGTAGATGCTCCATGACGATCAACCTATGACGGAGGATGTCCAGACGGTCAGGCGTTTCCTTATGGGATTCAGCAGCAAACACTCACCAAACGTCAGCCTTGAGGCTTCCGAAACGATCGAACTCCGCTTTCATAAGTTCCTCGAGAACTCTTTTGAACGCGCCGTAGACGCTCTGGGAGCACCGGTCGACATGAAAGGGCCACGTTCTCTGGCAGTCGTGTATTAATGCTACCTTGACATGATAGCGTACATTGCCTGGGAGCTGCCGTGTGCGGCACCTATTCTGCCTGTTAGCCCTGCGTCCGCCTCAGCGCCAGGAACGGAACTACTCACTTCTCAACACGAGTATGGACATCGTCCAGGAACAACGCTCCGAGTTCCTCACCGGTTTGATATGGAAGCTCCGAGTCTGCCGAAGGCAACACCGCATGGTCGCCCCCGAGGTCGTCGCTGCCCGTGTCCGCATCCTCATCGCCGTTCGTTTCCATATCGTCGTGCAGTGGGAGTTGGTTCCTCTCTCTGGGGACAAATCTGGGCGCGGTGCGGTACACAGCTTCCGCGAGGCGCCTGTACGCGCGTTCATTGATCTGGACCAGATCAGTGTGCTTCCCCAAGCCCTTGACCGAGTCATCGACCGCCTTTGAGAATGAAATGATGCGGTCGTTCACAAACCGCACTGGCGATCCTGCTCCAACCACCGGGGGGAGCGCGGCGAGCTGCTGGTCGTACAGATGGCGTTGCTGCTCTAGCTCGGCCATGAAAGTAGGGAGCCTGGGGACACGGTCGTCATCGTCCAAAATCATTTCATGAAGAAACATTTGCAGGTAGGGATGGAGGACGTACGAATCGAGAGCTCTCTTGGCGAGGTGTTCGCTGAGGCTGTTGACGAGTTTGGGCGTGCCCAACCGATCTCTAGCCTTCGACTGGGCCCACGGCGCGGTCGACGCGAAGAAATCGGCCTCTAGGGCGCGTGCTTCCGCGGGCGTGATCCCTTTACGGCGCTGGTCCCCATCTGGCTGTCGGGTGCAGAAGTACCCATATTTGAGGGGGTGGCGGCGGCCTTCAAGCACGTCGAGCCAGCTCTCGCGGCTTTTGCTCTCACCGGCCGTGAGTCTATCAGGCTTGGTCATGACGCCTGGACGCGCCGTGCGTTAGTAGTCGCATATACGCGCGCAGAGCGCAAACAAAAGAGGCACCACTGGCACTCACCGATCGTGCGAAGTCCGTCCGGGTCTGCGTTACGGGCGATACGCGCGGCCTTCTGGTTCTCAATATCATCTAGCCAAAGGCAGAAACGTCAACCAACACGGTCTTCGGAGAGAACTCGGGACAGCTCCGTAAAAGTCTTACCGGTCATGCTCAACACGACTAGGATCAGAGTGTTCCCCTGCACATAAAAGTTCACGAGATCCTCGACGAGCTTGACAACTTCGTCGGCCTCGTTCTGAACGATGCCTGCAAGAATGCTGTTAACGTCCGTCCCTCCTCAACTTGCTTACAATCGCGCACTGCCAAGAACCCACTTACCAGGCAGATCGACGAACGTCAAGTCCACGAGCCCAGGCCCCGTCATAGCGACGACGATCACGTTCCTCGAAAACTTCAATGTCGACACCGACGCCGCCGTGCTCAAGTCCACGCTGAGGAAGTGGTCTGGGGGGAGGTTGGGGCACAGGACGGCCGCCTGCGCGCGCCGGAGCATCGTCTCCACCTCTGCCTTGTCGGTCATGACCGGCCCGAATGGCACTTCGCGCGTCCCGTTGGGCGATTCGGTGGACTCGTCGTCCTCCCGTCGGATGAAGATCGTCCAGGTCAAAGGTGCGTCCGGGGAGGACGCACTCGAGATGCGGCACTCTATCGGGCACCGGGTATCCGTCCCTTCGTTGCGCGGTACGGTAAACTAGCAGTAGACAGCGCGTCAGACGCATCGTTCGAACGGTTCCGGGGGAAGGGCTGAGACGACGATACCCCGGTGATGGCCTCGACCAAGCTAGACTTGCCGGCGCTCTGGTTGCCGATCATGACGGTCTGCGGGAGGTCGAGGCACGCTTCGGCCCTGCGAGACGGTGGTCAGAACTTTGCTCGTGAACGACATCGCAAAGGGGACCACTGGAGTGGACGCCGTACCCGAGCCCGCGTAGTGTGTTGATGACATGCTCGTTCAGCGCTTTGGTCGACTTGGCAAAACTAGTGCCCATAATGAGAGGGCCATCGGTGGGCGCGCCGTCGGGATCTGGTGGGAACATGGTAGTGGGTCAGAGACGTGGAGGGCGTGGGCGGTGAGCCATGAACACTCTGTGCTGTTCGGCTTAAGTACCGGACGTTGAGACCAAAGCATTGGGATGACGGCGGGCCGTTCCACATATCTAACGCCAAGGAATCGGCCACGAGGAATGCTGCGGTAGCCCCCCGACGTTAGAAACGAACCGAGAATTACCGCAAATTGAAACACTCACCCATATCCGTCGTCCGTACGCGGGAATTGCGCCTCTCGTGCCAGTCTGAGTCTCCTCATTGCAACGCGCGGCGGCATGTGCGTTATGGTTCGCAACGCCTGAGAAATCCACCTGCACTCCGTGGAATACTCGCCCGTTCTGCCAAATACATCTGTTCTAGCATCGTGCACAGCAATCCGCAGAAAGTGGTCCCGCGAGGAAATCCCATGCACCAACCGTCTAGGGCGTCCGAGGCACTGCTGCTTGCGTGAGCAAGGTTTGGCACCCTGATTTCTGTAGGGAGCATGAGCGATCTAGGCGAGAGAGGATTTCAGGGGCGGAGCGCACCTAATCCTTGTTTCCGCTACGTAGGAGGCTCGAGAGTTCAATTAGATGCCGGAATGCGGTCCTAGTATACCATTATCGAAACTTCCGCTTCTACCGTACTCACATCAGTCTTGCCACCAACAAGACTACACCGCCCCCACATATGACCACGGTGCCGCAGATCTAGAGAGCGCATTATACAACGTGCCCTCAAGGTTCGCACGGCATGCCGCAGCGTCGGTGACTTCCACGAACCGCGAGTCCCCGAGTGCGATTTGGCCCATCCACGACGTCCGGCGGACAGCCTTCTTCAAAGCTTCAAACCGACCGTGACGGCGTTTTGAAACCCTATGACTCATCAGCGTGCACCCAGCGCGGCCAACGAACGTTCCATCTCGTCCACAATGGCACTCATCGGTCGGGAGGGGGCCGTGTATATGAGTATCGGTCGCATGGAGGGCGGTAAGCGCCCACGTTAAGTAGCCTGACTCAGGAACGAGCTGGCCACGGAAGACGCCCGCTGCCTTCTCTCGTGCGCCGGTCGTCCCGCAACCCTCCGTATGCGCGAGACCAGTCGGGCAGCCCCTCGTCGGTGTACTTACATGGGACCTGAAGAGCCTGCCAGTGTAAGCACTATGTACCGACCCGACTCGGACCCGGGCGAGCGGCCGATCCGATCCCAGGACGTATGTAGTAGCGCTCCCGGTCCCATCCTGCTATCCCGATCCCCTAGTGTCCACCACACCTTGAAAGCTGCCAGCGAGAGTTCGATGAGATACCGGAAGACGAGGCTGTGAGACTGCCCATATACAGCGAGGGCCACGCGGTTCGCTCGCCGGGCGGGCCGGAAGTCACAGCAAAGCAAGGTAGACCTCTCCTGGGGAAAGCGACCCGGGACTACACACGTCGCTTGCTGGCGGCATGCTCGCTCGCTCGCTCGCTCGGCTCACGCCATCGGCCCTGACGGCCTTTGCTCGTTCTCCAAAGTAATGCAACAACGGTCGAACGAGCACAGATTGCATTAAACTGACCTCGCACTGCCCACACGGCGCATCTGCTCTAAGTGGACCTCTACGCTCTAGAACTTGAACACCTGCGCGGACCGTCAACCCCATGGCCACCAAGCCAGCGCACAACAAGCGGGACGCACCTGGTCCTCCGTGAAC
Source organism: Grammothele lineata (assembly GCA_002150815.3). Lineage (NCBI taxonomy): Eukaryota > Fungi > Basidiomycota > Agaricomycetes > Polyporales > Polyporaceae > Grammothele > Grammothele lineata. Next base: position 28,999 of record NDFF03000024.1, read on the forward strand.
CCGGCGTCCTTGAGGACACCAGCGAGCGCGCCCTGCTTCATGCCGTCCTTCTTGCCCGCGAGCGCCGCGACCTGTCCCGGGGGACCTACACGACCGACCGACTCAGCCCCATCCGCCGCGGCGCATATAATATAAGAAGGGAGGAGCACGCACCGCAGACGAAGATCTTCGCCTTCTCCCCAAGCGCCGCCTTCGGCAAATGCTGCGCGACCAGGTCCTTATTCACGTACCCCGTCGCGCCCTTCCACTCCGGCCCGGCCTTGTCGAGGGTATAGACGACCTTGAAGGTGTCGGGGAAGCGCTTCTGGAGGGCGTCGAACTCGTCCTTCATGAGGAGGTCGCGCTCGGACTGGTTGGCGAAGATGAGGGTGAAGCGGGTCTTGTTCGAGGGGTGCTTGAGGGCGTGGTCGAGGATCTGGTACATCGGGGTGCTACGTGCGGGTGAGGGGAGGGCGGGAGGGGAGGAACGGTCACGGTCACGGGACGCGGGGGGAAGGAGAAGGGAGGAGAGACGCACATGCCGCTGCCGCCCGCGATCATGCCGACCTCGTCGAACTGGTTGACTGCGCGTATGCGTCAGCATCTCCCACAAGCTCCCCATACCTCGCATACGGCAAACGCACCCTTGTACTCAAACTTAGGGATGGGGCCCTTAACAGCCAGCGTCTCCCCAGGCTTGAGGTCGTGGAAGTACTTGGACATCTTGCCCTCATCGTACTTCTTGACGAGGAACGTGAGCTCGCCCGGCTGGTCGGGCGGGGAGATGGGGGTGTAAGGGCGGATGACGGGCTTGCCCTTGGGGTCGAGGAGGGGGTTGGGGCTGTCTTGGGAGGACTTGACGACGACGCATGAGGCGATGGGGAGGAGGGACGCGGTGTCGGGCGGGAGCTCGAAGACGAACCTGCACGCGCGTCGGCGTGAACTTTTGAGAAGCTAGCAATAACAAAGAGGGGGGGACGCACTTGGAGGTGTTGTAGTTGTAGGGCTCGACGGCCTTGAGCTTGAAGTCGACAAAGTTCTGGGGGTCGAGGGCGCTCTTGTCGGAGATTTTGGGCTTGGCGGCGGCCGCGGGCTTAGACGTGCGGTCGAGGTAGATGTAGCCAGCCAGCCCAGCTGCACCTGCAGTAGCACAGGAGCAACATAAGATGGAGTCAAACGGAGGACAAGGGACGAGACGAACCGCCAGTCATAAGCCAGAGCGGGAGGTTGCTCGACTTGCCCGCGGGAGGCGGCGCGGTCGAATACCGGCGCGCGGCGGAGAGCTACGAGGAGGGGTGACGTCAGACGCGACAAACGGGCAGTGATCGATAAGACACTGACGGCTGTGCGGGCAGAGAAGGATGCGCGGACAAAGGACATGGCGGACGAAGAGTTGGAGGACGACGGCGGAGAGCGCGGCACAGAAGCAAAACGCGTCGTCGGCGCGCCGGCAACAGCGATGACCTCATCCGCTTGCAGGCGCTTGCCATTAGCCGACGCCTGCGCGGGGAGGTCTAGACCGGTCTACCCCGCGCTTTCATTGAAAGACGGTACGTGTTCAGCCAGGGACAGTCACGACGTTTGGCAGAGGCCAAGAGGTCGCGATGACAGAGGCACTCGCGGAAATGAGAAGAATCATGAGAAGAACGAGCAAGAGCGACGTCATGGCCGGCTGCAGAACGGACGGGCTGTTCGAAAGGATGAGAGTTCGAGTCCGCGTACGTCGCCCAGCTGTAGCCACTGACGTCATCCCTCTCCTCCTCCCCTTCCCTCTCCTCCCTCTCCTCTCCTCCTTCCGCCACGTATTCGGGTAAAAAATTGGGTTGCGGACGAGGAGGCTGTTTGACAGTCAATCAGACATCCCTCCGTTTACGGAAAGTGGGAGGACAAGGGCGGAGAAAGAGACGATCGCTCGCGGACAAGCAAAGAAGGGACGCTTAGATAAGCGAGGGGCGGACGGAAGAAGGGACGAGGCCCCGGTCTCATCTCTGCGGCCCATCTTGAGCCCTCCACCGCTCGTCCTCTCTCAGGCTTCCTCCCTCCGCCATCTCCTCCCCTTACCGCCCCCGTTCGAATCCTCCTCCAACGCCCCTCCACTCCCCAGCGCCCTAGCGACCCACCCGCCGCCTCCCCAGCGCGATGTCTTTCGTCAAGCTGAGCATATTTGGGACTTCCTTCGAGGTACGTCGCCTTCGCACTCATCTCCTACTTCCGTCACCCATCTCGCGTCCAAGGTCACCACCCGCTATGTTGACCTCCAACCCGTCGGAATGGGTAAGTTTTCCTCCCGATCTCCGTCGATACGCTCCCCCATCTCTCCTCCTTTGCAGGCGCGTTCGGTCTTGTCTGGTGAGCTCTCCCCGTCCCTCCTTATTGCTTCCCTCACCCATACGACCCCAAAGCTCGGCAAAGGACCAATTGACGGGCTCCTCGGTCGCCATCAAGAAGATCATGAAGCCATTTAGCACCCCGGTACTCAGCAAGCGCACCTACCGTGAGCTCAAGCTCCTCAAGCACATCCAGCACGAGAACGTCCGTCCTTGTTCGCCTTGTTCATCCTCGCGTGCTCACATCCGTGTAGATCATCAGCCTCAGCGACGTCTTCATCTCGCCATTAGAAGACATGTACGTCCTACGCCTTCTCTTTGCCTCTCCTCGTCTCACCTTGTGCCAGTTACTTTGTCACCGAGCTCCTCGGGACCGATCTCCATCGACTACTCACCTCGCGTCCACTCGAGAAGCAGTTCATCCAGTACTTCCTCTACCAGATTCTCGTATGTCCTCCGCGCCCTTGGTATTCGCCCGCCTCTCACTTGTACCACAGCGCGGCCTCAAATACGTACACTCCGCCGGCGTCGTCCATAGAGATCTCGTACGTCCAGTTGTTTCGGCCCGTGGTACCCGCGCTCATTTGCTATTGTCTAGAAACCGAGCAACATCCTCATCAACGAGAACTGCGATCTCAAGGTTCGATCTCCGTCTACGTGAATCCCGTCGGCCGCTGACGTCGCCCCTCCAGATTTGCGATTTCGGTCTCGCGCGCATACAAGACCCCCAGATGACCGGTTACGTCTCGACGCGCTACTATCGCGCGCCCGAGATCATGCTCACGTGGCAAAAGTATGACGTCGCCGTCGACATCTGGAGCGCCGCCTGCATTTTCGCCGAGATGCTCGAGGGGAAGCCGCTTTTCCCGGGCAAAGACCGTACGCGCCCTTCTTTATGCGATCGCGTGCAGCTGCTGAAGTCGCGTGCCTGCGCAGACGTCCACCAGTTCTCGATCATTACCGAGCTGCTCGGGACGCCCCCAGAAGACGTCATCCAGACCATCGCGAGCGAGAACGTGAGGCGGTCTGCTCCTTGAGACGCGTTCGCGGCTGATCGACTTTCTTTAGACGCTCCGCTTCGTCCAGTCGCTACCAAAACGCGAGCGCGTGCCCTTCAGCGAGAAGCTGACGTGCAACGACCCCGTTGGTGCGTCGCGCCCCCACTGTGATCTTCGCGCACGTTCCTGACTTCCCTCCATAGCGATCGACCTGCTTGAGAAGATGCTTGTCTTTGACCCGCGCAAGCGGATCACCGCGACCGAGTCGCTGGAGCACGAGTACGTCGCGCCCTACCATGATCCGACGGACGAGCCCGAGGCGGCGGAGAAGTTCGACTGGAGCTTCAACGACGCGGACCTCCCCGTGGACACGTGGAAGGTGATGATGTACAGCGAGATCCTCGGTGCGCCTCCTTTTCCTCCCTGCCTCCTACGCTCGCTCACTCGCGGCTTTTGTGCGTTCGTTACAGACTTCCACCAAGTTGGGGACTCGCAGTTGAGCAGCGGGGGGATCCCCGAGGGCGCCCTGGCAGGACCGGAGGACCCCGCGGCAGCGGTGGCCGCTGCCGCATGAGCCCCGCCCGCGTTTGGACTGTCCATGTCGACTCCCTCTGTAACCCCTAACGCCCCCTTCTGCCTCTTGACCTCGTTACCCCGTGGACTGCCGTTAGCCTAGAAGACGACCCCACCCTCCCGAACCGAATTCCGTACCTGACGCCGCCGTCGCCCCCTCCCTCCGGTCTGTGCTGGCCCGCTCGCTCTTGTTGTAGTACCACGTACCTCGTACCCGTCCACCCATTCACGACTCCCTCGACCCATCGCTCGTCGACGCGCGCGCTATGACCAGCGTATGCATCCCCATCCCTATGTATGTACTCATACCCTACCTACCCGCCTACCCATCCGAGTACCCCGCCGTGTACACGTCCTGCCACCCCGCCTCGTGTTGCTCGTCTGCCCGTCCGCCCGTCTCTTTCGTCTTTTGTCCGCCCGTCCGCCGTAGCACCCGTAGCATTAGCAAGAGTACCAATACTGTACGATCCGATATACGCATACACGCCGCCGTATTCTCTCTGCGCACTGTACTGCACCCGCGCGGTTGCCGTGTTGGAGGGTTTGGATCTAGGTCCGACCGCAACCATACCGGTAATCGGCAGGGAGGGCGATAGCGATGGTGATAGACGTGTTGGCTAGGGCTTCGATCGTGAGTCGGGGGCTGTCAAGCTGGGACGTCCTTCGCGAAGGGATGGCGTCATAGACATGGGCACAGGCTTGGGACGCCGAATGGGTGCCCTGCGCGGGCGCGGGGTGTACTGGGCCGCCTCTGTCGTCGACCAGAGGCCGGCCTGGTGGGTAGATCTGAAGTTGACTTGGGGCACCACAGTGGCTTGGTGTACTCTTCGAATGTTCGGGTGCGTATATCCAGTGCACAGGCCTCTCATCGCCCGCAGTTGGAGCTTGGAAGGGGCACTACCTAACCGCGAACTTGAAGACCGGTGCCGGCGTCAAGGTGGGGTGGCTGAGCGCTGAAAAGTTGCAACAGGTTGAGGTGCCGACAGGGTGACGCATCGCCGAGTCCATCGTCTGTGTCAACTGCAAGGGCGACGAGGATGAGGGAGGAGAGTTATCGTCTAGGCTACTACTTTCGTCGAAGAATGTTGACCGTCTCTTGCCAGTGCCGGAGTGGCGTCATAGGCCTCCGCCGGTCGGGCCCCGGGCCGGGTGCTAGCGAGTGAAATCGCACGCCGGCGTGGCCTAACGCAGCTTGCCTCCGCCCTCTTCATGTTTTCGCGTCCCGCCATGTTCGCACCGGCCCACACAAGAGACCTTTCGTGGGCTGAGAGACTGTACGCGGACGCTGCCTCCTGAGAACCCGGGCCCTCCACCTTCCCCCTCGTGGTGCTGCGCAGCCTCGCAACCTCTAGCGGCAATTGCCTTCTCTCCGTCCACTCAACCCACCCGTCTTCGCGCACCTCTATCCAAAGGTGCGCAACGCTCCCCTTCTGGCCCTCCCCCGCCCCTCAACCCTCTCGTTCCTTCCAGCGTCGTCGCTTAGGGCATGCCTCTTAACTTCGCAAGGGGGCAAGCGCGCTGCCCGCAGCTGCAAGTGATCGTTGACAGATCTCCAGTACGTACGTGTTCCGATTGCGACCGCTTCGCACGCGTCTTCTCCGCCCTCTCTCGAGGCGTCCGACAAATATATGCTGCGCTCGCGCGCTGGTTCGTTGCTACCCTCTTCTGCCTCGACTCTCCGGTCCTCCGTTTCTCAGTGCCGTCTGCCTCGTCTTTGAGACAACCCAGCGCGCCAGCACGCTCGCGAGCCGACCGTCGGCCACTGTGATTTCAGACTTGTCTGCTGGCACGCGAGCAGCCTACGCTCGTCAACTGTGTACGTTTGCGTTTGCGTTCGTGTTCGAATCCGAACTTCAACTGATCTTCGTCTTTCCGCTCCACTATCGTCTCGCGCGCTCGCCGAACAGCCATCCCCAGATGTGGCTCCTCAGCACCTCCCGCGGCGAGCTCCACTTCTTCCCCTCCCCCGCCCACGTCCCGGGCGGGTACGCCATCCTCTCGCACGTCTGGGACGCGCACGAGCTCTCCTTCCACGAGCTCCTCCGCCTCAACGCCCAATGCGACGCCTCGGGCGCGAACCCGCGCGACAGCCTCCCCCGCAAGCTCCGCGCCGCCTGCCGCCTCGCCCGCGCGCACGGCCACGCGTGGCTCTGGGCCGACACGTGCTGCATCGACAAGACCAGCTCCGCGGAGGTCGCCGAGGCGCTCAACGCCATGTTCGGCTACTACGCCGCCGCGAACGTCTGCTACGCCCACCTCCGCGACGTCCCCGGGAACGGGGGCTCTCCCGCGGCAGACGCGGCGGGGGTGCACGCGGAGGACGGCGGGGCGTTCGCGCGCGCGGCGTGGCACACGCGCGGGTGGACGCTCCAGGAGCTCCTCGCCCCCCGCCTCGTCGTGTTCGTCGCTTCGGACTGGACCGTCCTGGGCACGAAAGCGGAGCACGCACTACTCCTGAGCCGCATCACGCGCGTGCCCGTCGCGGTGCTCCGGCTCGAGCGGGACGTGGGCGACGTGTGCGTCGCGCAGCGGATGGCGTGGGCCGCGCGCCGGCGGACGACGCGCCCCGAGGACGAGGCGTACTGTCTTATGGGTCTGTTTGGGGTGAACATGCCCATTTTGTACGGGGAGGGCAGGAGGGCGTTCGTCAGGCTGCAGCAGGAGATCGTGAAGAGTGCGGGGGCGGACCCGTCGTTGTTCTTGTGGGGGCGCGTCGCGTCGCTGGGCGCGCTGAGCGAGCGCGGGAGTATGGGGAGGTCGGAGCATGTGCATGGATCAAGGGAGGCGTATTTGTTCGCGGACGCGCCGGAGTCGTTCCAGTACGTCGACGAGGGCGTGCGGGTGGACGTCCCGGGCCCAGTGCCGAGTAACGTGCGTTTCTTTGGTGCTTCGGATTCTGGACGCGCTAACACCGCATCGCGCGCAGAACGTTTTGAGGCGACTGTTCCCTAAGTGTATGCGCCCTCGCCATCCCAATATGCCGTCCTTCACCATCACCCCGCAAGGCATGCTCGTCCACGCCGCCGTGATCGAACTCCCGAACTGCCTTGTCGCCATGCTCTCGTGCTCGGACAGCACCGGCCCGACGGGGCTCGTCCTCACCCTCTGTCCAGACGCAACTGATCCCTACCGGCAGCTCTACCATTGCTCCTTCGACGGCGTCCGGCGCATCTCCTCTCTCGGCTCCAAGAAGCTCCCGCGCGCGCGCTGGCGATCGCTCTACCTCCTCGCGCAGCCGCCCTTCCGCGCGGACGTAGACGCGCAGCCCCTCGCGTTGCGCTACTTGAATAGCAGCCTCGCTTCCCCTTTCCGCATCATCTTTCCCCCTCCCGCGCATAAGGACAAGGACAAAGACGCGCACGCGCAGTCGGCAAAGCGCTCCGTCGTGCGCCTCCACGAGCGCCCCGTGGACCCGCCGCCTGCGCTTGCGCGTTCGCTCGAGATCTCCCCGATCCCGTTTGGGTGGACGGGCACGCCCCCACTCACGCTCAAGTTGTACGAGGGCCGGTTTGTCGCGCGCGGTGCGCCGCGTAACTCGACACCGCGCACGTACTGTATATACGTCACGCTCGGGATGTGCTACGACGCCCCGCCCCACGAAACCGATGCGGGGTCGAGGGACTCTGCGCCCCCTGGCTCCCCGCGCTCCCCGCGCTCCCCCACCTCCCCCGCATTCGCCCGCCCCACCCCCTCGCACAGCCCCGTCTCCGTCTCCTCCTCCCCATCCTCCTCCTCCTCCCGCTCTTCCCCTTCCTCGCGCCCCTTGCCCGCACACACCCCGCACTACGCAGCAGTCCGCATGCGCTTCTACGACGCGCCCTCGCAGATCCCCCCCGCGCCCCCAGCGGCGCCGCACGCGTGCCCCGCGGAGCACGTCGCGCGCTGGCCGGGGCTCGCGCGGAGCTTCGCGATCGAGCTCGAGCCGGAGAGGCAGGGGGAGCGGGGCGCGGCGATTATGGATTTTAGGGTCGGGTTTGAGGTGGGGCATATGGGGAGAGGGGGGCGCGACGTGGGTGAGCGGGGTGAGGGGGGCGAGGGACGGGGCCAAGGAGAGGGGGAAAGGAGGGAAGGGGGAGGGGCGGGGACGTTGGTGTTGCATTACCCGGTCGTCGAGTCGTATTACTAACGCGCGGTCTAATTTCCGTTTTTTGGCTTGCGAGGGCGCATGAGTTGGCTGGTTAGACTCGGTGCCGCTTGGCGTCGGACACGGTGCGCGACTTGTGAGAGCGCGACTTTTGCGCCGAGCGGGGAACGATCCCTTGCGGTCGCGAGTCCTGCGACCAGACGGATTCAGTGAGCCCCGTTCAAGCGCCCTTGCCGAAGTTCTCAGCGCTTGCGCTGGTGGCCTTGTTGCCAACTTACCTCGACCAACGCCGCAGCTCATCGGAGTATAGATCGTGTAAGTCCTCCAACTTCCTCGTTCTTTCAGTTGAGCTGAATACCAGCATTATGCCAATCTCTGGCAGTGCGGGGCTCCTGAGTCTGGATATCCGCTGGCCGCCTTCAATCGCAAAGCTTAGTACAGTATAATACCGGTCCTCGGAACACGGTGGGTCCTCGGAACAGGCGCATTTTCGGTGAGTAATAGGCGTACTAGTTGTCCATATGACATCCTTAAAATGCGTCTGTTTGCTATTCAAGCCCATGTGTTTTTTTCCAGCAGCCTAGGACTTGTTGCATGCCGTTTGACAAGTTATGTTTGTCGGATTTGGCGGATTTTCGGACTTTTGAGCGAATTGTGCGTGATGTGGTAAAATATAAATCACTTGTTTAATTCCATAGTTTTGATGGTGGTATGGAATATCCATGTTGGAGTTTCAGGCTTATCGACCGAGTGCCTAGTGCACAACACAAAAGTCTTCCGACTGTCCCATAATCATCGCAAGCGCCATGACACATCATCGGGCGGCAGCAGCCAACTTGCGCCTCGCGCCAGCGCTTGATCCATGATAAGATTAGTTTGGCGTCCCAATCGGGCTTATCTGTGCGTTGTGTGAGTGTTCCGAGGACTGACTTAATACCGATAACGAGTTCAGACATAGATTCCACTCGATCTCTCACAAACATACCGATTCTCTCCAAAGTAGAGCTTTAGTACGTATTTCATGGCTGTCTTTCTCCATCTGTCTTTCCCGATTGATTTCTAATGCAGTCTTGAATATCCTACACTTACATCACAAATTGATTGTTCCGAGGAACGGTATTATACTGTACTATGATATCACATCTTCTCGAACGAAGACAACGTCTCGCTCGAACCTTATCGACTTACGTCCGGACCTCAGTGTCTGCGCCTGGCGTGTTTCTTTGTTCGCATCCAAGATGGAGATAAGAGCTATGGGTATATGCGCCTGAAATGCGCCACGCGTAGTGCTTCACTCCCTCCCGCAGCTTGTTTGCTCATCCTCCTGCGCTTTTACCTAAACCGGTTGACAGTGTCAGATGTTCAGTCTCTCAACGACACTCGTACTACTCCTCAGCGGCGCGTCCGCCGCCTCCCGGACTGTCAATCGTACAATCGACGACAAATACGGTGACGAGCTCACCTCCATAGTGCCCAATTACACCCCGTCCACTGTCCTATGGAACCAAGGCGACACTTGTCACGGCTGCAACATCAACCCTAAAATCGTCAACGTCACGCGCGCATTCGACGGCACCTGGCACGACACCACGTACCATCCGGGCGAGCCGGAGCGCGTCGTGGCGATGGGCTTCAACGGCTCCGCCGTGTACGTCTACCACCTCATCGCGAACAACGTCAAGCCGAAGGGGACGACGACGGCTACGAACCTGACTTTCTGGATAGACGACGATCTGGTGGGCGCGTTCGAGCACGTTGCGAATAGCTCGGCCCCGGAGATAGAGTACGGAGTGTTGGTCTACGCGAACGCGAACCTAGCGCACGACACGCACTCACTAGAGATCAGGATGGGCGGGCCAGAGAGCACGCTCATGCTCTTCGACTACGTGATGTACACTACCGAGGAAGACGATACAGACGGGCAGATTCCTCTTTCCACGAAGACGTCACCAACTCCCATGGTGTCCCCCGGCAGTACGTCCCACAGCGGCGAAACCTCGATCACGCCCCAGATCCCTTTCAAACAGTTGCCTTCGCACTCGGGCATCACTGGAGTTGTTTGGGGCCTTGTCGGAGGATTGATAGGGCTAGGTTTTGGTGCTGGGGTCGTGTACCTCCTGTTCGAACGCAGACGACGCCGCGGTACGCCTAGCGCCGAGTTCTCCGAGAACTCTACGTCCTGTAAGCAATCCCTCATCGAGTGTAGTTACGCAGTATGCCAACGCCATCCATTTGATCAGCGCTGTTCCCAGCCTCCAAGTCATTCGTAACCAACCCGTCGCGTTCCGACGGGAGCACAAACCTCTCGCCACTCCGAGTCGTACGGAAAGTACGAGCACTCGAAGCCCGCCTGAGCGCGGCGCAGGGGCTTGCTGCCCTAGACGTGAAGAAACCATCCATTTCATTCGCCAAGGTTGCTGTCGGCGGCAGTAGCGATGGCGGGGCGCGTCCCGAGGGTTGTGTGGCAAGCGACCAAGCCTCGAACTATGCATCTGCGCTCGTTTTCGAACACGGCGCTCCCCGTGGTGGCTGCGATTATTCGCAAAAAGGTCTCCTCGAGGATCTTCACAAAGGGGGGTCGGATAACCCGACGCTGGTGGATGGGTGTCGTGATAAAGTAGAGCGTGCGGACCAGTACATCGGAGGTTATGTTGAATGTTAGTACTAAGTCTGGAGCGGTGGCTACATGCATACTTACTGCCGAGATCGAGTCAGATAGCCTGAACGTATTCCTGGTGACACCTCGCCAGATGTGATAGGATGAGGTGATCGGTAACTTCTGGACTGGTCCTGAGTGGTGGCTAGTCACGAATTCACCGGGTTCGGGCGAATTTGTGATACACCGCCGCTTACCTGTGTGACTATAAGTACTGAACCAAATGTTCAACTTGACCAGAACAAGTGTCGGATTCTGGGCGTGAGACGAGGCTGGGGGGTGCGGATAGGCTGAGAATTCTCTGAGGTAAGGAGTCGATGGCAGGACTGGCTTCGGAGATTCCTAGTAGGAGTCTGAGACCGTCGACGTCATGATCATTTCATCACGTGCTCGTAAGCTCTATTAATAAGCGCCTGTGTCAACGAACCTTCAGCGTTCTTCCAGCTCAACAAAGACAGCAGCTCAGTCGTTCGATCTCATCCCTCTCCCGGGCCCTTCTTTATGTTGGCAAAGGCAATGGAGTGGGTACTAGTTATCCATGCGCGTCTCTATCGCCCCTTCAATCTGTTGGTCTCGCCTGCCACGGCACCGGTCTTTCCAGTTTTTGATCTGGCAATCTAGACCAGCTGGTGCCCCTGACACACAGGAGCCTGCATACATTGGGTACGCTTGACGATAGTCTATAGTGGAGTCAGAGTAAGCTGTGCGCCGTTGTCATGTTTTCTCATTGCCGTTGATGAGGAGTCGTCAGGTACATACAGTGGCTTTTCGAGCAAACTCTAGCTCACTATACAACTTGAACGGGTTTCTTCCTTACCCCTTCTCCTTCAACCCAACTCGTCGACAGCTTCAGATGCCTACTATCTCAGAAATCTCTGCACTACTCCTCAGCATCTCGTTTGCCGCTTCCCGGGCCGTTAACCGTACGATTGACGACAAGTTCGGCGACGAGCTCACCCATGTGCTGCCCGACTTCCTCCCCCCGACCGTATATTGGAACGAGGGTGACACCTGCGCCGGCTGCGCAGTCAACCCAACCTTGGTCGACGCTACCCAGGTTCATGACGGAACCTGGCATGACACTACCTACCACACAGGCGATCCCGAGCACGTCGTGGCTATGAGCTTCAACGGCTCTGCCGTGTACGTCTATCACCTCATCGCGAATGAGGTTCAGCCTAAAGGGACGACCACGGCCACAAATCTGACTTTCTGGATAGACGGGAACATGGTGGGCGCGTTCGAGCACACTGCGGAGAGCTCGTTGCCGGAGATAGAGTACGGTGTATTGGTATATATGAACATCAGCCTGGCGTACGACACGCACTCCCTGGAGATCAAGACGGGTGGACCAGAGAACACGCTCATGCTCTTCGACTACGTTATCTACACTGCTGAGGAGGACGAGTCAAACACAGCGACTACTCTTTCTACGGGGTCGTTATCCTCTGCCTTATCAGCATCTCGAGCCAGCATGTCGCAAAGCGCAACGTCCACCGTCCATGCCCCTCTCGATAAACCATCCTCTCACTCAAGCCTCACAATCATAATGTGGGGGCTTGTTGGAGGTCTTGTCTCGCTCATTGGGATGGGAATGGTCACGTATATTTGGCTCCAGCGTAGGAGGCGCATTCGCAGTACGCCTGACTCCTACGAAAACCCGGCATCTGGTGCCATTTGTGAGCTTTGTCACATCATAATCTCTCGATCGTCATACTCACCAGACATCTAATCACTCGCGCAGCTCTTTTCACAGCGTCGGAAGCTTCCACAACACACTCTCATCTCATGTCCGGACTTCCATTTCCACCCTCGCTCGCCCGCACGGACCACATGTTGTCGCTCCTTCAGAGGGTCCAGACGCTCGAAGCGCGTCTGAGTGTAGTACGAAGAGCGCCGCCGTACGCCGGAGATCCTCCATTCATACGGAATGACGTCAATGAGAAACCGGGACACGATGATGCACGCCTACCAGTAGTTGTCGACGCTCCCGATCATAGCATTGGCTCACAGCGAGAGCTCGAAACGGGCGGGGAGGGCGAAGACCCCCATGGGCTGGGGACGGACACGGAAACGCTGGTGGATGGGGAAACATCCCGCTGAACCTACGACGGTAGATGTCAAGACACAGCTGATCCTGAACGGCAGGGCACCGACGATCGTCTGTAAGCTCCCTCCTTAGCTCGTCTTTCTCGCACATCGCCTAACTCGCGAGTCAGGACGTATACGACGGCAAGTCCTCGCGCGTACCCATAAGCCCGTGGTTCCACTCAGCCTCTGCCCGTAGTACCCAGATCTCGTTTCTCAGGAACGCCAGCTCCGATCGCACCCTATCATCCGTTCTCTGCGCGACATCCACCCCCAGCCCTCCTCCTTCGTTGCCTGAGGTCGATGCTCCTCCGGCGTTTTGCCTGACCAGCGTACCCATAGAGCCGGTGCCGTTCCGGGTATCTTGCGCGCTCTCCACGATATTCATTCGTTCCTCTAGAACACGGATCTGCCTCACGAGCGAACTTGTGCGGTCTGCAACCGCCTCTTTGCAATGTTGGCTGTTCGTGCTTCCACAGGTGGGAGAGGCGCCTGGATATGACGGTATCAGAGATGAACACGCATGATAAACCATATCTCGCGAAGTTTCGATGACCGAACTTACCAGCATCTCCCGGCGTTCCCAGCAATGAAGCGGACGACCCGCTCCTGAGTCTCCCGAGGCGGACAAGAAGCGAACTCGCGCCCCCAGCCTCCCTCGCGAGCCCCGTCTTCACCGTTACTCCAGGATGCAGCGGCGGGACGTGCCCATCGCGGTGAACTCGCTGGCGATGGCGAAGGAGAGCTGCGAACGCAAGACCTATCGCCAACAGTACGCCGCCAACACTCCCTCCCACGATCGCCGCGATCCGAATGTGCGAGACCTGCTGAGGCCCGGGATGGTCGGGACCGCCTGCGGCTGCCCCTACGGGAGCAGTCATAGTCGCGGTGGTAGAAGTAGGGGTGAGAGGCGGGGGCGGCACATGTGAGGAAACGTCGCTGGTCGATGTGTTACTAGAACGTGAAGTGGGAGATGACGACGACGATGGTGTTGTGCCCCTGAAGGAACTGGTGGTAGATGTCTCGGATGCCGAGCCACCCGAGATGTTAGATGCGCTGGCTGTAGTGACAGTTGACGAAGAAGTCGATGAATTCGTCGACGAAGATGAGGGTGAGGCAGTTGGTAGCGGCGAGCTTGAAACTATCAAAGGATCCGGCCCATCGTCGGAGGTATACACGAGGTAGTCGAACAACACTATGATCTCCGTGGGCCCTTCGGCGACCATCTGCACCACATGTTCTCCATTCGGTAGACTTGTGTGCGCGAGCACCGGCACCATGTACCGCACGCCTGTCGCCTCCGGCGGAGCCTGGTAGAGGAAGTTACCGACGAACGCGCCGTCAATGAAGAACGTGAGGTTTGTGGTTGCTGACAGGAAGGGTAAGGCGTCTGCAACAATGTTGAACATGTACACCGCGACGCCTGTGAAGGAGGCTGTTACTCTGACGGGAGGCTCCCCGGGGAAGTACCGCATGTCGTGCCACGTGCCGTTGAATGTTTGGCTGACGTCGATGAGTGAGGCGTCGGCGGAACAGCTGTCGCAGTTTGGGCCCTGCTGCCAACCTGTGGGGGGATCGTATGTGATGCTGCCGTCAGCGACAGTATCGTCTATGGTGTGGTTGACCAGCGCTGCACTGGCGAGCGAGATGTTGAAAACGAAGAGAAGGGACAGGAAAGGTTGTCGAGACAAAACCATGAATGATAGGGCGTCCTAGTGCAGAGGGTGAGCTTCCAAGTGGGGAATGCAGAACAATGGACGGACAGCACCCTCCGTTTAGCTTTATGCGTGAACAGCGAACTCCATCTCTGCGTCGTATCTGCGACATACGGCCCTGGCGGGCTGCAAGCGGCGGCCGGATTGTACCTTCTCAATTCTTGATAGAGCGCATCAGCATCGGAGCCTTCTAGAGTTATCAAAGATACTTGAACGCATGATATGGTGAATTGTATAGTGCTATTACAAGCCTGGTATCGATTCGGCTAATGCCTACACACAAGAAATAACGTTCTAACATCCTCATCAGATTAGCATCAGCGGGACATAGCGACGATCAAGCATAGAACTCACAAATATCGTCCGAAGGAGAGGAACGCAAGCGTTCTCGCCCTTGATACTCCTAGCCCTACCGACTATACGATGGCAGTTCTTCGTCGTCGTACTGAACGCGATCCACCTCCGCGGCGCGCAACATCGTCAGCTCGTTCCTTAAGAACGCGAGCTCCGCGAGGATGCGAGGGTCACTTTGCGGCGGAGCGACCGTGCCCGTCCCCGTGTTCGCCCCCGCCGCCCCTGCTTCGTTCCATACCCTCGCCTCCACACCCGGAGCCGTTCCTGCCCTTGGCGGCCGGCTTTGGTATGCGCCTCCGACATTCCGCCCCCCTCCATACGAAACCGGTCCCTCCCCAGCGCTGTGTCCGGCCTCCATCTCCAGGGCCGTCTTCTCCGACGTCGACGCGGAGAACGCGGTGTACGCGCTCGAAGACGCGTTCGTCGGCTGGCGCATGAGCGTGTCCGCGCGACCGTGAGCCATCCCGTCCGCCCCCGCTACATGCCCGAAAGAGCTCATGCGACTGAGGCCTGGGGGGCTGCCGGCGTAGGACGTTTCTGCAACGAGCGTTATCAAGACTCAGACTCAGACTCCTAAACATCATGGATACTCACGAGCGTCTTCAGACAACACGGGGGAAGTCGCCTCCGGGCTCGTAGGCGAAAGCGGACTAGCGGGCTCCTCCTGGCGAACAGTCGAGACAGACCTCTCAGACGGCCGCCTGCGATGCACGCGCGCCGCCGCCGCGAGCTCGCTCCCAGGGACGAGCCGCACCTCACTGCCCGAGCCGTGCGCCACAGGGAAGCCCTCGAACTTGCTCCCGTTGCTGACGGTTTCGCGGCGCGCGACGACGCTGGGAACGGCGGCTTGGCGGCGGCGGCGGAGGAGCCATACGACCGCGAGGAGCCCTGCGAGCGCGGCGAGGCCGCCTAGCGCGCCCGCGAGTGCGGCGACGAGCGAGTGCGATTGGTGGGATGTGTCGGAGGAGCCGGTCTGGGCCGCACCGGCGGGTCCAGCCACGATGATGGTAGTGGGCGAGCTGGAGTCGGATTGCGCGCCGGAGTTTGCAGATTGAGGAGAGGATCCGGCTGTGGTCGAGGACGAGCCGGATTGGGAGCCGGAAGACGAGCCGGAGGGGGCGAGGGATGAGGACGACGACGGATTCTGCGACGCGCTCTGCGACGCACCGTCTGATTGCGAGGCTGAAGCCGATGAGGACGGAGTGGCAGAGGACCCGGTGCCGGTGCCCGAGTTCGCGGGGGTGCTGGAGGTCGTGGATTGGGGCGAGAAGCCGGCGGTCGTTCCGGGGGACGAGTTGGTCGTCGCAGTTGTAGCAGCAGGTTGGACGGAGGCGACGCCGTCGTCGGTGGTATACACGAGGTAATCGAAGAGGACGAGCGTCGCGGGGCCGCCGGCGACGATCTTCACGGTATGCTGGCCGTTCGAGAGTCCCGTCTTGGCCAGGATGGGCGTGTTGTACAGGTAAGTCGGGCCACTGCTTTGCGTACCGTGGTAGTAGTCGCTAACGTGGCTGCCATCGATATATAACGAGTAGCTCGTCTCCGCGTGGCCGTTGTTCTCGACGATGGCGAAGGCGTATATGGCAACCCCGGTAAAAGTGTACGATATCGATACCTCGGGGTCGCCCGTCCAGAAGTTCTTGTCGTGCCAGGTGCCGTCGTATATCTGGCTAGTGTCGACAGAGCTCGGGTTGATGTAGCACGAGTCGCAGCTGGCGCCTTGCCAGCCCGCGTCGGGGTTGTAGACGATGCTGCCGTCGCCGTCGTCGACGGTGTGGTTGGTGAGAGTGGCCGCGGCCGGGCGCAGCAAGGCCAAGAGGAGAAGAAGGAGCGAATGCTGTAGGGACAGGAGGAGGCCCGCTGCTAGCCACATTACGGGACAGGGAGGCGGAGGCGACGGGGAGGAGGATGTGGAAGGGATGAGAGGAGCATCAGCGTGACCGCCTTGCACGCCCGCCGCACGAGAAGGCGGCCCTCACGCACATGCTTTTGCGGCGGCGGAGGCCTCGTTACGCATCTGCATCGTTGATGGGGATTGGCAGGCAGCGAGAATGCACTCCCAGAGGTTGTCCCTGGCCGAATCGTCATCACAATCAGTCTCCCTCTCCAATCCCATCGACATCGTGCCTGACCGCGCTAGCCTCCAACACGTACATCGAGACCTGCCGCCGGCAATGATCCCTTGCTAGTTTGGTGGCGCAACTGAGCCGTCGTTCGCTGCGCTGGTTGTGCTTCCACTGCTCGCCGGCCGGACCCGTGGTTACCAGCACCCAAACGATCAGCATGCGTGAGAGCATCGTGCTGCATGTTGGGACTTCTTGCTCGTTCACGGGGCCGGCGGCATATCGGGCGTTCTGGGCACTTCAAAGTGAGCACCTTCCTCACAGTTCTGCGATCACGAACTTGATCGCGGTAGGCACCAGAGACGCACCTCAAGATCAACGCCATCTCCTGGCCGCGAGTCGCCACGGGCAATGAGAGTGACGTTGGGAAACTTCGTCGGCGTGTCGCGCACAGCTCGGAAGATTTGCGGTTGAAGGTAGACTGCGATAGTTCATTCGAGCAGACGGAAGCAATATCGCTTCTATGGCTTGCATACGATGGCATGGGACTCGGAGGACATGGCTGGGCGAACGAAGGACGGTCCATCAGCCGAAGACATCCTTGCAAGTCGTCATCGTCATCATCGGAGTTTCGGAGATCACGGGCTCAATGAATCGCGCCTTTCAGAATTTCAAGCGCCGACGAAATTCCAAGGGCGCCGTCTCAGATGAGCAGAATAGGCTTACTCAAAATCAAACCACGACGTCCACCCTCCAGACAAGATATGCCGGTGCGCTGGAGTCTGGAAAAGTGCGACCGTATGACGGCCCTCGTGCCGAGCCTCATCTCCTATGTCCGAAGTCACTACCTGAGGTGTCGTGAAAGCGCTCCGCGTGGTGCCGGAGACATGATGATTTGCCACTAAGAATTCGATCCCGTTATCTTTCATGGAGCTTCACAAACCGGACACAAACGCCACAGACATAGATGCATTGTTTTGGTGAGCCCTTCACGTACTCTGAGTTGTGTCTTTACTCACTGAATGCCCCTGGCAGGATCTAGAGAGTCCGTGTACGAGGCTCGCTTATCCATGGCTGACGACGCTGCTCTGCAGACGTCCCTCTGCAGGTGACTTTCACTTGTATCATACCGCAGGATACGTTCGGAGACCAACAGATGCTACAGACATTGGTAGCTATTATAGCCACGTCCCAAAAATAGGCTCATATATCGAATGAAGTTCGATGTGCACTGACTGAACTTTGCGCCTGAGTCGTAATTTCTATGATACTCGCTCCTCTTTAACAGTGGCTCTTTGGAGAAATAGCATCGACCTTGTTCAACTCGTCTTCTTCATTGCGCCTTATGACGCCGTCCCAGGCGGCTGCGCCATCCTCTCCCACGTCTAGGACGCCTCCGAACAGACCTTCGATGACATCCAAGCCCTCTGCACTACAACCCCCCGGGACTCGCGACGCCCCGGGAGACAACGATACAGCAGACGGCATCGCGGTGTGATATGCCAAGTTCTGGTACGCCAAGTTCTGGTAACAGCGCGTAGCCGCACTCGGGGCACGGATGGACGCTACGGGGCAGGAGCCGTTCGCGCAGAAGTCTGGACCATCCTGAGATACGCATACGTGCAGCGCGCCGACCAGTATCTCATATCCGTCACGCTCAGGACGTGCAATGCTGGCCCACGGGCGCGGTCGTGACAGGACCCGACTGGGCTTCCGTAAGTCGTATATTCCAAAGAAGACGCTATCGATACAAAGTAAAAATCACTAGCAATACGCTGACTAGCTCCCCACTCCAGATGTCCTTCCACACCCGAGAAACGTCCACACAATACTATCTCGCTCACCCACCCAACCTCCAACCTCCAACCTCCAGACCCGCGTGCCACTCACACTCACAAACACTCCCACCTCTGCCCGCCCATCGCCACGAGCCTATTAAACAGCTCGTCCCTCCCCCTGACGGCCGTAAACACCCACCGCCCGCCCCACCTATCCTCCACCTCCAGGCCGCCCAAGACCTCCCGCCCCGTGGCCCACCCGACGACCAGCCGGCCTTTCCACCCGAACCCCCCGACTTTGCGGAGGGCGACGACGTCTTGGAGGCCGATGCTGAACGCAGCGTCGAGGTCTTTCTGCTTGTTGGGGGAAGACGAGAGGGGGGAGGGGAGAGAGGAGAGGGAGAAGGGAGAAGAGCGCGAGGGGACGAAAGAGAGGCACGGGGAGGCGGCGGAGGTGACCAGGAGCGCGCGGCCCTTCCTGCCGTGTACGCGCGCGGAGAAGCTCGTCGGGCCTTCGCGCCGGAGCGCCTCTGCGTCCGCGTCTGCCTCTTCATCTGTGCTTGCATTTGCATGTGCGTTTGCGTTTGCGTTTGCGCCCCCCTGCTCATCCTCCCCAACCGGGCCCCCAGGGACAGATGCGACGGGCGCAGGCTCCCCAGGGCGCACGACAGCCCCAAGCCGCCTCCGCGCATGCTCGTTCCCAACCTTCGCCTTGAGCCTGTCCGCGCCGAGCACGGTCTCGACGCCCGCGCGCGTCGTCTTGCGGAGGAAACCGACGAGTTTGCTCCCTCGCTTCTTGCGGGACTTGCGTGAGCTCTCTACGGTTGAGCCGTCGTCACCCTCATGGTTGTCATCCCCGATGATGCTCCCGCGCCCGGTACTCGTGCTCGTGCTCCGCGTGGTCGTCGAACGGCCGTCGTCCTCGTCCTCGTCGTTGTCTCCGTCTTCGTCTTCGTCGTCGACGTACGTTCCCTCCTCCGAGCTCCCACCGCCCTCCCCGCCCGGCACGCCTTCAACATCATACCCGCTCGTGTCGAACGCAAAGTCGTGCTTCTTCAGCTCCTCCGCTGTCTGCGGCGCAGCCGGCGCGAAGGGAGGGGTGCGCGTACGCCCAGGGGTAGGCGGAGGAGGCAGGGGCGCTTTCGCGGCTTCGGCGAGCCGGAGGAGGGTGAGTGTTAGTTGGGCGTTCGTCGGCGCGCCTTTGAGGAGCGATCTGCACCGGGAGGCGAGCACTCAGTACTCGGACGTAGCACGGCGGAGAAAGAGAAAACGAGAAACGAGACGCACCGCCTCAACTCAAGCACGTTCTTCCAATGCGGATAACGGTGCGTGAACGCATACACCCCGCGCGCGATCAGCGGCTGCGAGAAGAAGACGGCCCCAAAGCCGAACGTCGACGCGCGCACGACCGTCTCCGCACGGACGAGCAGCGCGACCCCGAGCAGCGGGATGAGCGCCGCGGAGATACGGAGTCGGCCTGTCCAGAGAGGGAAGGGCGGGACGGGCTCGAGCGCGCTGCCATAAAGTCAGAACGAAGGTCAGCATGCAATATCAATCACACCCCTGCGCACGGCGCAGCGGGGGAGGGGAGGGAGGAGGACACTCACTTCCCAAACCGCTCCCACGTATCCGCCGTCTCCTCAAGCGCCCTCATGACAGGGCGCATGCGCTCCCACACCGCGCCCTCGACGCTCTGCTTCGCGACGCGCGCCGCGGGGTCGCGCGCCCCGCCCGCATCCCCGTGCGCGCCGTCCTTGACCTCCTTGGCGCGCAGAGTCAAGTCCGTCGGGTCCGGGAGCGCTTCGAGCGTCGAGTCCTCGCTCGCGCGCGCGGCCTCTGAACCCGTACCCGTACGCTCCCCTGACTGAACTTGGGCAGCGGGCGCGGGGGCCCCACCCTGGCCCATAACAGTCCCCGCCCCAATCGCCGCCACCGACGCGACGAACTGTGACGCCTCGTGCTCCACCGCCTCCCCCTGATGCGCCTCCGGGGCACCCGAGAGGGAGTCCCCGGAGCCGAGCGTGCCCGCGCGGGGGACCTGAAGATTGCCCGACGTGCCGCTCACGGCCGCGAGCGGGGCGGGGGGGAAGAGGGCGCGGCGCGCGGGAGGGTGGAAGATGAGGAGGAGGAGGGCGGAGAGGAGGGCGAAGGGGAGGAGGGAGAGGTGCCAGGAGAGGAAGTATGCCTGTGGGAGAGGGGTCGGCGTGGTTCGGAAAGGGATATGGGTGTGTATACGTACGACGCAGAAACCGGCGGTGCGACGGGGTTCGTTCCAAGAGCGGAGGCGGGCGATGTGTTTCGCGAAAGCGGCGACTCCGACGATCTGGATGGGGTTCATGACGTTGTGTAGGGCGCATACATGCGTTGGAAGAACTTACGACGGTCATGTAGAGTCTTTCCAGTGTCGCGCGAAGCTTGTCTGGGGAGAACTCTTCGTCATCTGCGATCTCGAGATCCATGGCGCCGGGAGGAAGGGACATTGCAACTCGAACGTGTTGAACTTGCTAATTACGGACCGAGCATAAACCCAACTGTCGCAGCAGCGAGATAGGTTAATGTGCGCACCTTGTTGAAGCGGCGAATGAGCATAAACAGATGCTCGTTCGTGATCCCGCGAGCCAGCACTGGGGGCGTTACAACTCGATCGTCCCATCCCAGGTCGTTGATGCCTGGATCGTCGAGCTTTGACCGCACTCGAGAGGAGGTAGGTGGTACAGCACCGTCAACCGCGGCGCCTTGACTGCGACCCTCGTCTGGCAAAGGTACAGGTTCAGGGCATGGAGTGTCGGGAAGGGGCTTTGCATCTAGTGAGGGACTGGATGGGCGAGCATGGTCTGCGTCATCATCGAAAACGGTATGATCTGTGTTTGTAGGTGGAGGAAGAGAGTTGTCAGCTCGTTGGGGAGACGACACTTGAGACTTGTCCGAGTGTGGCGAAGGGGAGTTGTGGCCGGGAGCCATGTCGTGTGGCCAGTCGCGCGGGAGTCCGTCGAGCACGGGCGAGTCCATGGCTGCGTATGTCGCAGAGAAGTGAGAGAGAGATGGCGTGTTGTATGAAGCGAGAGCGGAGGACCGCTCCTTTTGACGAGGAGGCCATGATCGACGATGACGACGAGGCGGAGCCAACCGGCGTCTACTCGAGGCTCTTAGACAGGACATTGGACGCGTGACGTCACGCGTCTCGGCTCCGTCCACGACATAAAATAGCCCCTACTAGTAGCAGACCGGGATGTTTCGGACTCGGTATACAACATGACACGTTTCTCCGCTGACAGCAGAGAGACATCATGAGCACATGGGCCACCACCGAAAAATCTGCCTTAGGCTCACGCTCGGATGCATCGCCAGCGTCTTCTTCCCTTGCCCTCATGGGGCACCCCCCAACCTCGATCTCACCACTACCGCGTCAACGATTATATCGGCCACAGCGGTACGAGCGGCCCTATCCATCCCAATTCCCCGTCCATCCTTTCCATCCTGCTGAAGAGTAGTTAATAGTCGTTATACACGTACAGGATATCGAGGTATACTCATACGCTATTTCACCTAGTGTACAACGGCGGAGCCTCGCCCGCCTGGGCCTGTCCGCGCTCGACTTCCGCACGTAGCACAGAGATCTCTGTCCTCATCGCTGCAAGCTCCGTGAGTACTCGCTCAGACAACGCCGCCGAGTCCACGGCCGTCCCGCTCTCCGCCTTGCCTCTCCCCACGTCCTGCTCGCGTGCTACGCCTTCCGAGAGCGGATAATGCGTCGAAGTTTCGTCCTCCAACGTGCGCACGTGTGTCTCCAGAGCCTGGATGCGCTCCATTTGGCGTAGTCGCTGCGGTTCCGGAGGGTGGTCTCCCGGAACGCGCAGTGCGGTCTCACCGTCAGAGCGGCCGTCGGTGGACCGGTCTGTATACAACGCCCCGGACGCCATCAGCTGGTTCGCAGAAACCCCCATGCTTGGGAACGCACCGTCGCGCGGCGGGGGCTCCGGGGTCTCGCTCCCTGTGTTGTTCAACGCGGGTACCCCATCGGATGGTCGACATCCCGGGGAACGAGCCTTTCCCGTTGAACTGTGACCATCTTCGTCCGCGAGGAGCATCGGAGTAATAGTCTTCTCGGAATTAGTCCCCCGATTACGTGCGCGCGAGCGGCGAATGCAGATAGCCCACACGGCGAGGATCACAAGGATCGCCACGCCGCCGACTGTGCTGCCGACTATCGCGCCGGTATGTGATGAGCCTGAGGGAGAAACAGCGGCGGAGAGAGGAGAGCCTGATACCGTCGTCTGCGAGGAAGAGGGAGAGGAAGAAGATGAGGGCGTGGAAAGGCTACTGGAAGCTCCAGAGGACTGTGGGCTGGTAGCTGCGTCTAACATGGTCCGAATCAGAAAAACAGGCACACTGAGACGACATCGAGCGTACACACCATCGCTGCTAGTATATATGATGTAGTCGACCAAGATGACCGAGTCTGTAGGGCCCGTGGCGACCATCTTCAACGAGTGGTGACCGTCCTCAAGGCCCGTCTTCGCGAGGACAGGCTCGTCATATACAATGCCCGAAGATCCGAATGGAGCGTGATAAAAGAAGTTGTCTACGAAGCCGTCATCGATGTAGAACGACAAGTTCGTCGAAGTGGGGGCGCCAGGGACGTTGTTAGCGAGCAAGTTGAAGACGTACACCGCAGTTCCCGTGAAGTTCACAGCCATCGTGAAGTCGGGGCCACCAGCGCGATAAGTGCCGTCGTGCCAGGTATTCTCGAATGGAAGGCTGGTGTTGACGATACCGGGATGTATCAAGCAGCCGTCATCACAGCTGGCACCTTGTCTCCAGCCCGCGGAAGGCGAGTAGACTGGAGGGACACCAGTCACGCTGTCGCCGAACTGGTCGTCTATCGTCCGGTTCACGGCGGCGCCTGCGTAAGTGACGAGTTGGATGACATAGGAAAGAACGACAATGAGCCGAGGAGGTGAGGATATCGAGGCCATTGCTAGCTGTCAGGTGCGAATCGTGGCAGCATCTGGGTGTAGGATGCGAAGGATGTGGAATGCTCAAGGACTCCCAGGGAGTTATAACGGTGTCTCAACGTCTGATTGAGTAAAGTTCTTGTTAGACATTCAACAACGATAACGAGTGCATCCGAACCAGAAGGTGATCCCATCTGTCACCACCGCCGCGCGGATTCGGGGATAAGGCGTCAGCAACGTCCTCGCAGTAGCCCGAAAGTGCAGCAGAGGGCTTAATATACACGGAGGCTGATACCATCTTCATTCGTGTTCTAAGCCTTGTGAAGGACGAACTCCAGATAGCAGCATGAGGGGAAAGCCGAAGCGACGGGGCGATCGAATCCAAGAAAAGACTTCAGTTTGGGGTTGAGGCGGAGTGCAAATGTAGACGCTCGATGGCTGATGCTGCAGATCGGTTATTGGCTGCTGAGAGTGAACGTGTGTCGGAGTTTGAACAGATTCACATTCAACGCTCGACTCATAAGCGCGCCTGCCAGCCGCCTTGTGTCTGTCATAACGGGCCGAGAACACACATGTTCGGTCGAATACTCGCTGCTCTTTGACCCGTTTGAAGATCAAGTTCTTTCCAGGGCACAATGGTGATACCTCCTTCTTCATTCTCGCCAACGGCCGCCCGCATACCCGCCGAATCTTCAAGAAGTGGGCTTGAAGTATCAGCCTACATACGTCCTTTCGGAGCTCCTTAAACGTCTAACTTATAGTAAAATGAGAAGCTTTCGTCCTACGTTCCCCGATATCAGAAGATACACCGATCCAACACAAGTAAACCGTGGTGGTGTTCTAGAAGGTGCGTATGACCACGCCGCGCAGATTCCGCGAGGCTCGTTGATCACCGGCGTTAGCTCCTGGAAGATACGGCGGAAGTACAGACCGGCGGCACCGAGATGTCATGTACTCAGCGAAATGTCCGTGGAAATGAACCTGGGAGCATCGAAGGTTGGCGAGCGTTTCGGGCGGCCTGCGGCTCTCCGCGGCCCGTCTCGGTGCCGTTTATGGGCTGCGGCCGACGCCGCTCTTCTTCGTGGGTGGTTCAATAGTGGTGCAGCTTACTATCGTCTTTCTTGTTTGTACAGGGGAATTCATAGGATTCTGCGAAAACTGGGAAGCGCTTTATTCCCGTACGGAACTGTTCGCTCGAAACTTGGAACCGTCATCACCGTCATCGGGTTGTCTTGCTACATCTTGGGGTTCGGACAGCGCGGCTTCGGGTTCCCTGCGACAAGCGGTTTCGCACGGTTGACAGGGTATGCTCGACCGCGCACATATAACGATGCTGAGCTGTGACTCACGGACTTCCACATTTCTCCGCCATCCGATCAAACAGGGAGGGCACGCACGGCGCATGTCAAGCCTTCGACATCGGTTGCAATGTCCCGCGTCCTATGCCAGTGTCACAAGCCCATCTCGTGTGGGTCTAGGACCTGCCTTCATGGTTGTGCTGACAGCAAGGTGGTGCATTCTCGTCCGGTTTGCGCCCCGTTGCCGTTCGCCCCCCTCCATACATACTAAGAGGCTACCGCCTAGAACCATACCCTGACGAACAAATATGGTGACTTCGCAGATCCCATGCCTTTGCCTAGATCCATTTAGCTGATGCCGAAGTTCGTTTTTATCCCGCAGTTCATGCCCACTCTACCGCGGTGGCTTTCGCCTTGTTCTCGGTGTCGGGATTGGAGCAAGATGTTGGACATGACTGTCCTGAAGGAACTGAGGCACACACCCCAATACGGGTGGCGGTAAGTCCCCATTCGTCAAGGGTTCGCACTGTGAGGTGAGGCTGCAACGTGTCTGAGGCTCATTGCGCCTCGTATTTAAGTCGAACTGACGCCTATCAATGTGCATCGTTCCCGGCCCTTCAGCAAACTTCCCTGACACAACGACGCTTTCAGACGACGGAATGAGCGGGCTGTACACCAATGCCGTACGCATCTTCCTACTGCCTCGTTGTCACAGACTGGATGTGCTGACTTACACCCTCCCTAGCGAGATGAGGAAGCTATCGGTGTTGAGCGGTTCGACGAAGACCACTGCCATGAACAATACGAAGCATGGCACAAGTGCGCAAAGCTTCTCCGTAAGCGGGATCATGAAAGGATCAAGGCGTGGCAGGATGAGGTAGACGGCTTCCTGAACTTTGTGAGTGCATTCATTATCTTCGTACGAGGCAGGGCCGCTGAACACAGCGCACACTGGTCAGGCGTCGCTGTTCTCTGCAGTAGTCACATTCTTCATTACCTACAGCTACCAATCGGTCCAACCAGACACTGGGGAACAAACCGTTCAGCTTCTCCTCAGTATCTCCCAACAGCTCTCCACATCCTCTTCTTCATCATCAGACAATTTCGCTGTTCATGCAAGCGAGGCCGCTAACCTTCCACCCTTCCAACCGCAAACCTCCGCGGTCGTCCTCAACTCGCTCCTGTTCTCCTCCCTTCTCTGCAGCCTCATCGCATCAGGGAAGGGTTTGTGGGTCAAACAATGGCTGCGCGAGTTCTGCCTCGACCTCCCCCGGCGTCCGCGCGCGCTCGCCCGCGTGCAGCAGCTGCGGCACGCGGGGCTGCACGCGTGGCGCATGCGCGCCATCATCGCCCTCATCTCCTTCTTCCTCCAACTCGCCGTCGCGCTCTTCGCCAACGCCCTCGTCCTTCTCGTCTGGCCTGTAGACCCCGTGCTCCGCTACCTCGTTTTCGCGGTGGCGGTAGCGTGGATCTCGATTACGTTGGTCGCGGCGGTGTTTCCCGTGGTATGGGTCGAGTGCCCGTACAAGAGCCCGCTCGCTCGCGTCTACCTTCGCCTTCTGTGCTTTGCGCGCGCGACCGCCCGGCGCGGCGCGTCGCCCGATCGCAATCGCGCAGACGAAGATTGCGTCAGCCCAACTGTGGCAACCCCCTCGTCCCAGAACGCCTCCCTAGAGAAATTCGAGGAGCGCCCTATGCAACCCGGTGCCTATCGCGCACCCGTACCTGTGCACGCTCACGAGACCTTTGAAGAGCGCGAGAGGCGGATCGCAGAGGAGCGCGGGATCGAGCTGGACCTCGCCGCGCTCACGTACGTGAACGACCAATACTGGGGACACGAGAAGCTCGACGAGGTCAACAATTGCTTCCTCGACGTCGAAGATCGGTCGGCGGCGCTCGCGTGCATCGAGGGCATCATCGCGAAGCGCGTCGGTCTGTCGACGCTCGACTGCCTGCCTGAGCGCAGCGATGTCGTGCACGCGCGGGCTGGCAGGGACGTGACCGTGGTGCGCCTGATGGAGGTGTGGGGGAAGGTATATCTCGCGTCCGGGTTAAGGAACAGAGTTGAGGTTGGGGCGGTCTTCGTGGAGGTATTGGACGAGTACCGGCGCAAGCACCGGAGACAGAAGTCCAAGGCGCGGTCGCTTGTAAGCGTGAGGGCTAAGCAGCGCCGTTTGACGCTGGGAGCTGGCCTCGGACACCCACCGCTGAGCTATGCTGCGACTCATTGCATGTACCAGTATGCCATGCCCTCCGACGTTTGACCGAGAATTGTACTGTATACTATTCTCACGCGTGCTTCAACAACCAGCGCATTTCGCCGAAGCACCACTTTTGTAACGTGTAGTGTTCTGTTTGTACTCAGTGCTTACCTGCGATAAGACTGGAGGCGTTACGCCCACAACTAAGCTCCGAGGACAAACAAAAATGCATGGTCGACAGTGCGCGAGATTGCATATGGTAGAATACAGATGGTATGCAAATTGTCCAAGGTATGAGCTACACTATATAACGTTCCAAATCTCCGATCCAACGAGCAAGCAAGAAAGCTCTAATCGTCCTGCAGGAGTAAGTCCGGGTTGAACCTGTGCACCGTCTCGATTGCATCGCAACCCTTGCGTACAAAGACCAGCTGCAGTATTTCAGAATTGGTTAGCATTGCACGTCTCAATGAGCACGAGCAGCGCGCTCGCCACTCACCATGTACGGATTCGCCGTCGAGCCTGTCGTATCAGCGAGAACCTCGTCCTTGGAAACTTTCGAAACGTCGGAATCGTTGTACTTGAACCACGACTCGGGATGATCGGGTAGGTTCCGCGAGTAGAAGAAATAGTGACCCCACGACGGTGACGAACCGCGGTGAATGAAGACCGACGTGAGCTCGTACGCGGCTGACATTTCGTCCTTCCAGATGTCTTCGAGTTGCTGCTTCAGCGTTGCCATCTTCTCCCGTTCGACGCGGAGCTGCTCGGTGACGAGCGCCTCCTCGGCCCGGAGCGAGTCGACGAGCGCGTCATCCCAGGGGAGGTCCATTACGGTTTGCTTGGAGATGAAGTCGGCAGCATTCGCGAGCGCGGGCGCAAATGGCGCATGCTATAAAACCATCTGCATGAGTATCTAGTTACGACTTATGCGGTCAAGTCTGCCAACCTTGCCCTGAGTAAGCTTCTGGACGCGTTCGCGCGCAGCGGTGAGCTCCGAATGGATCGCTTTTGAGCGTGCCTTCTTGTCCGGGTTTGCGCTGTCGAGGAAACGGTCCATATAAATCGTCTCGCCGAACTTGACGTACGCTTGGGACTTGTATGCTTGCTGCGTGTCCCGGTTGAATTGCACGCGCTGGCAGGGTCCTCAGCACGTGTTATGACGTCACCCTACCAGCGCTGCCTACCTGGAGCTGGATTTGCAGGAGAGGCGGGAGGTCCACGAGGGAGACCTCCATCCGCTTCTTCTGCCCTGCGACCTCGACGGTGTCGTCGAAGTACCGTGCGAGGCCATCATACAGGTCGAAGCCCTCGTCACCCACGTTTACGTGTAGGTGCGAGAAGAGGTCCTCTTTCTCGTGGATCGACGACTGGTGCCGCGTGTCGTTGTCGGATGACGAGAGGGCAATGAGTCGCTGCCGTTTCTTTCCGTAGAATAATCTGCATATCCGCGTGAGCTGCCATCCCATTTTGCGTCCGGATGAGTTCCACCATACCTCTTAACGGGACTAGTCTTGTCGTCGTCAGACGTAGCCATGCCCTGGAAGTCTAACAACGCCGTCTCGATCTGGAACATGCAATTGTCCATACATTCCGATACATCGTGTTGGCGTCCTACACACGTCCTCCCATTAGCACTCGGATATATAGAGTAAATTGCTAGGAGCATCCACTCACCGAACATCATAGCCGAGTCGTCCGTCGGCCTCTTCCTCGGGGGCAGCGGCGGGGCCTTGCGCGTCTCATCCTTCATCTCAACGTCACTGTCCGCGCCTGTCGCCGGTCGCTTCTCAGGTGACGGCCCTCCACTCGCACCCGTCGAAGACGATGACGCAATAGCCTCCTCGATGAACGCAGTCGGGTCGCTAGAACTCCGCGGGCTTGCCACGTGATACGATGACGGCGGCGAATGCGCCGGAGAATCCACGTCCATAGCCGTCTCCGCATCTCTCCCGCGCTTCCCCAACACGCTCCCAGTAGGACTCTGCGGAGGCGGCGACGTCGCCGCGCGGCCGGCAGAAGGACGGGGCGCCATGTCGTCGACGAGCGTCGCCTCGGTGTCGTTGGACGAGTCTGTGCCGGTACGTTCCGTCTCCGCGCGGTCCGTCTCGTCCTCTTCCTCGTCCTGCGACGTCACGAGCGCGAGTTTTGCGAGCTCGAGCTCGGGCGTCACCGCGACCGTCTCGCAGTACTCCATGTTCCAGAAGAGGTCCGCGAGCAGTTTCACGACTGCGGGTTGGCTGGTGAGGAGCATGTCTGACAGAAGGGGCGGACGAACGTACACTTCTTCGAACGCGCGATCTCGCGGCGCGTGACGAGGCGTCCGCCGACGCGATGCCGCTTCAGGTCGTCATCTGTGAACTTGTGGTCTTCAAGAGACTTGGGATTTGACGAGGACAGCGAGGCGATGGCCGCGCGCAGGTCCTTGATGGTGTAGAAGTACTGCCCAACAACGATGAGTTACGCCAACCACCCGGGGCCTGAGCACGCACCTGCAGTAGCGAGTTCAGGTAGCAGGTGTTCCCGAGCTGGTTCAGGCCGCGGGGCATCTCGGGGCTTGCGTTTATCATAGTACCATCGCCCGCTGTGAGAGGGGTCAGTATCGCATTCATCCAGTGGAAGGATGGGAAACACTCACGATCGGTGCCGGTGGAGAGGTATTGGCGTAACCGTTCGCTGTTCGTCACCTCCGCGATGACGGACAACGCCTCACGCATCCGCTCTGCCTGGCTTGGTGAGTCCTCGACCTTGACAACCACTTCGCGTCAGCCAAATAGAAAGACAAAAATGGCTAGAACATACCCGCATCGAGTATACCGTCAACAGCATCGTCTCATCCACATCCCTCGGCACATCCAACGTCGAATACGCCATCTCCGGGGACATCCCCGACCCCTTCTCGTCCTCCCACACCTTCAACAGCTTCGTGCTCTCCCTCGTCTCCGCCACGATCTTCAACGCATCATTCAGCTCCGCCCTCCTCCTCGTCGCCTCGCTCGGGACCTGCCACGCCCTCTGCCGCGCACTGCGCCACGCCTGCGCAACAAACTCATCATCGACGTCCGCGTCGAGGTCGACGCACAGCTCCCCGTCCTTCCCGAACCCGAGCGCCGCCGCGGCGCGCGCGTAGTCTTCTGGGGTGAACCGCGCGCGCTCGCGCTCCTCCATGATCAGCGACTGCAGCTCGGTCGGGACGTCCACGCTCAGCGCGACCATCGTGTTCACGATCGCGACCAAGTGGGAGAAGTAGATCATGGTGTTCGCGGGGTCGCACCTGCATTGCGCGAGGTACGCGAACGCGAGGTAGTCTAGAACTGAGGGTGAGTGGAGAGGGTTTGAGGAGGCGCTGTGGGCACGTACCCGCAGAGTACATGCTGGGCGTCATGCCCAGTGTCCGCCAAGCATCTCTGAGGGCCTCGTAGCCAACGAGCTGGTCCGGGAGGTTACCGCGCGGGACTAACGCGCTATATTAGAACTGACGCAACCGCTCAACCGTGCCCGACCGGGAGCTTACTTTGGGAGACGTGCGCGCCGACGCCTTCCTGGTACATGTCGCGCGCGCTCTCGGCTGTGACGTGCACGACCATGGCGTTGTAATTGCCGAGATCCTTCTTGTCTAACGAAAACAGATGAACGGACGGCGAGATGTATCGCTACGCGGACATACGTACAGATCTTGTCGTATATCGCGAGCCACGCGCTCAGCTCGACCCACGCCCGCAGCAGTTTCTTCCGCGATTCCGCACCTTCCTCCGTCGCGGGGTCGATTGACGGGGGCTGCAGTACCGGTTCGTTCCCTTTCCTGTCTCCCTCGCGCAGGTCTCCGAGAGGGAAGCCGAGGATGGCGAATATTTGCTCGCTGGAAAAGGTAAGCGAAGGTACAAAGAGAGACAGTGGTTCTCACATCGTCTTATCCCACCCCAGCTTCGACTTGAAGCGCGCACCCGTCACTGGCAAAGACCGTTTCTCGTCTCTCCACAAGCGGTTGGCGATGATACTGCGCGACTCAGATGGAGCGCAGAGCGGAAGAGTAGAGTACTCACGTTTGGACCGTCTCCCAACCGGAGACAACGGTGGCGCGTGGCGTTTTGTCAACGGCAGGGTTCTTCATCTTCTCGCTCGAAAAGTCTTCGAACAAGGATAGCGGGATAACGCCAGGGATGACATCCGAGACGAGACAGTACATGGAACACTGACAACAGAGGTAGAGGTCGAGGAGCAGTTCACCATGTGTGTAGGGAGGATTGAGCTTCGTTGCGTCGACCATCTTCTCGTACCTATGCCAGTGGTGTGTGAGGTTGGCGGGCCCGAACGGCTGCTCGGTGTCACCGATGCAAGAGTTTGTGATCCTGCGTCGTTGAAGATCTGGAAGCGGCGTTTCGGGATCTTTGACGAGAGGCGGAAGGACAGAAGAAGAGCGCCAGAGTAGAAAGACCCAGCCATGATGTTGGCGGCAATAGTATGCGTTTGGGTGGGGAACGGCGGTGCGTACCTCGTCGGCAGAGGGTACAAAGGGCGGCGTAGGGGTAGCGAGCGCGGGGTGCGGTTGAGGGCTCACCGAGTACAGTGCATGCTCGGGGTCATGGAGGAGTTCTGCGAGGAGAGGAGGGAGGACGCCGGGACCGGGTCTCGCCTTGACCTTGCGGAGGGCAGAGTCGTACCAGCACAGCTCCTCGTGGTCGTCACGTCCGTCGATGGCGATCTTGCGAATCGCGCTGGGTTCGCCCCAAGACTCGAAACCCCTAGTGTTGAATGTTTCCCACTGCCGATCCGGGTCGCCCCAGACGGGGGTGGGCGCCCAGGCCTGCGGATTTGAGGGAATCGGTTCGTCTTCGACAAGCTCCGGTTCGCGGAAAGGCGACGGGTCTGGAGGGATATAACCGGTGTGGGAGGAGCCGTGTGCTTTGGAGGTAGACGAGCCATAGAACGTCGACGGATCAACCGGTGTCCGTTCCACAGGACGAGAGGGTGTCGGGGGGCGATTGTCGTTGTCTATGCCGGTGGCTCGTCGTCTGAGGGTGGCTGGCGGTGTCGTATCTTGGGTCATCGCGGAGAGAGTCGGTTGATGGGAGGTAGCGTGCGATGTATGATAGTACTCGAAGGGAGCCTAGGGACAGACGACGAAGGGTAGGACGGGACGAGGAGGAGAGAACAGAGGGGCAGACTGCGCGGCGCGTACGCAATTTCGACATCGACGCTGTCGTCACGTGGCGGCCACGCGCGCGCTTGCCTTTCTGGGTAACTCGTCATCGCAATTCGAATTGCCCTCGAACTCAAGTTCGCTCGCCAAACGGTTGTCATAGACTTCTACTCTCTTTGCGGACATTAAGTCTAGCTATTCCTTTGTACATTGCGCCGAAACAATTGGTTCATTATATGAGTGTACCGCGCTTAAAGGTAATCACAAGGTAATCACAATGTTCGGGGAAAATGTTCTAGTACTACCATATTGATGGGGCGAGCCAAAGAACATACACGGGGTGACTATTACTACGTATTCAGATATGCACCACATATTCTGGTTGATAGCTTCCTTACTTTATCTCTTCCCATAGATCCACCAAAGCCGCCACATTTGGATCAAGTCCTAGTAGATCTTTCGCACCGGGACGGTCCCATCCATCACCTAGCTTGACTCCAGTGTGCTGCAAGACGATGTCTTTAATGATTCCAGACAACTCAGTAGATTGGATTTTTGGAATGTCCCGGAAGCAAGCATTGATTGTTCCGAGTTTCGGGTGGCTCCAGTGGTGATAGTTCACGTACTTCAACGCAGCAAGGTCCAACTGCGTTCCGCGCTGTCTTGCGATTTCTCGTTCACATTCCTCAAGCGCCATGTGCTTCCCGCAGCTCTTCGGAGAGCAGGTGTGTGGTGCTACTCCGGCGAAAGTATTAACGAAGAGTGCGCGCCAGGAGAAATCCGTAGACAGCGCGCCCTTGACCTCTGGTTCACCATCTTCCCCCTTTGCCTCTGGGTCTATTTTGTTTGAAATTGGACGACGGATAAGCCGAGGGAAAGCAAATACGAGGCGTAACAAGTGGCACAGGCGGAGGAACATGTTCGCCAACGGGCTCTTGTATGGGCAACTCGGCCATAGCACGGGGAGGATAGCTGCAATGAGCGTGACGGAGATCCACGCCACCGCTATCATCAGGACAACATAGCGCAGAACGGGGTTGATGGGCCAGACCAAGACGACTATCGCAACTGCAAGGAGTGCGACCGCAACCTGGAGGAGGAGGGAAAGGGCGGAGACCACGCCGCCCATTTTCCATGCCTTCATTGCTTCGTGCCGACTCTGAAGTATGCGAACGAGCTCGTGGGGATCGGTGGGGAGGTTGAGGGAATATTCGCGCAGCCATTGCTTCACCCACAGGCCTTTCCCGGAGGTAATGAGGCTACACAAGAGGGATAGGAGGAGTATCGAGTTGATGACTATGTCGGAAGTGCGGGGTTGGAAGGGGAGATGAGATGTCTCTTCCGTGCGTGCGCCGGAGAGGCACTGGGCGGAAACGCGATGGAGAAGTTGCACAATTTCTTCGCCTGTGTCGGGTCTCAACGTCTGATAGGTATTGGTTATAAAGAAGGTGATCACAGCTGAAAATATTGACGACTGGCGTATTGCTGAGTGAGTATATCGAACCGATGCAGGCAGAGAAAAACAAGACCCTCACGTATTCCAGGAATCCGTTCAATTGGTCTTGCCATGATCTGACAATTTCCTCATTGCGGCCCTTCAAAAGCTGAGCCAATTCGCCCCATTCTGCATCGTGTTTGTGTTGACTGCTTATCTCCACAGATGAACTCGGCGGTCCTATGTTCTCTTCATCTACCTGCTAAATCAATGAGAGCCGTACCAATAGATACGGTCAGGTTTTAGCGTACGGGCATCACGGACTGTTGCGTGTTTGTATTGTCTCCGGTAGAGTGGGTCTCAGTCTAGCAGAGCACTCGACGAATGGCGGCGACTATATGCTCGCAAGCAACTCGAGCTATATATACTATGGATCGCAAGGAGAACTACACGCTCTTGAGGAGCACCCACGGCCACTGGCGTATAGACGACGAATATACACGAGAGCTAGTCCGCTTTGAACCTTACAATATAGAATATGAGATCGCGGTGGACAAATCCACGCACTTCGCTGCATATCAAAGCGATACTCCGCAGTTAAACTGCGCTTCGAGTCTAGAAGTGTCTACTCGGGCGACCTTTAGCGATCATATCTTCAGCGGTGGGCTAACACTGGCGCGAAATGCCCCTCGCAGCTAGTAGGTCAGGAGGCCGTGCAGACGCAGAGATTCCCGTCACAGGAGACCCTATCCGGATACTTTGAACACCAGACCTTCAACATGCTTTCCGGTCCACTGTCTCATTCGATCGATTGGTCGCTATAACGCACTACCTTGCAGTATGATGTTTCATGCCACAGGTGAGATGCCAAGCCACATTGACACTGCAAGTTGCGAAATGAGTGTCGAGAGTTCCGCGAAGATCCATAATAATATAAAAGCCGTTCTAAGCACTCCGTCTACCCAAAAATAGCATTCAGAATACACGCGTAGAATATAAGCGTGAGCAATCACAGAGTATACAAATCCACACGCCCAAACATCTGAACTAGATTATTATGTTCATACGCCAAGCGCATCACCAATGTCGTTCCGGGCCCCTCGTTCATTGGGCATCTAGAGAAGCTCAGCACAAACGCCCGCACACCATCAACCTCGACGCTCCGTGAACCGTCTGGCCAACCCTCAATGTGGTCCTTAGGACACACGTGCGCAGTGCCCTCGAGAGTATTGCCGATGGTCATCGTGGCCCAGTGTCTTAACGCTGACGGGTCGGCGTCGCACATCCCGAGCCGGATGGAGAACACATTCCCAAAGGGTTCAGGGTATAAAAAGACCCTGGCGAAGCGGAGAACCAAGGGAGGTCGGACTCCTGTCCAGTCTGGGGGAATGCGGGCGGGAACGACATCGGTACAGCGCCAGTAGCCACTGAGGCTTCCGAATGCGGCCGGAGGTATGCGGAATGGCGCTATGGTAGTGGACATCAACTGTGCGAGGGGCGTCGGGAAGCCTGGTTGCCATACGGGTAAGAGACCTCTCGACCAGTGAGGCTTGTTGGCGCGGAAAGGAGGTTGCGGGGAGATGTATACCGTTTTCCAGCGAGGTCGGTAATGCAACTGTTCTTCGTCGCGGAATACAATAAGACGATCATATCCTTGTGCAGTGCAGTGATAGAGAGGTCGGTCTGCGTCTGTACTGTCGGGACATCGAGTGAGAGCGAGCCCGACTACTTTGCCGCCGGACGTGCAAAAGAGTATCGCAACGGACATGTCTGTGAGATCGATAATCGGGATTCTAGCACGAACCCCGTAAGGCGTCGTAGAAAACGTGGGCACTCCTATGCGTTCTTCCTGGGGTTCCTTTGCCCGGGGTTGCCACATCTCCATACGACCGGCCCCACGATTGACCTAAATTCGAAGGCCGTAAGCTGCCAGGAATTGTCCCAGGGTGATGCTGAGACCTACATCAAAATCCACGTCCTCGTTCGAGTAAAACAATGGCGATGGAGCGAAGAGATGCGCCGTGACCGAGAAGTGCTGATGTCCGATCGCATCCGACTCCACTCCCACCGGCCGTTCGCCGAGTGAGTCCAAGTAACACTCCGAACCCCATGCAAACAGCGACATGTCGACGGACGTCCGCATGATTTCCTCCTGTAGGCGATAGAACGCCTTATGTCCCTCGCCGTACAGGGTTGGCATGTTGATCCCGAATATGCCCATCAAGCAATAGGCCTCATCCTCGAGTCGTGTTGTATTCCGACCCGCCGCCCACGACATCCGTCGAGCCACGCTGACGTCGGCAAGGTCCTGTTCGAAGCGCAGGACACTAACGGGGACGCGGGTGATTTGATGGAGGTGCTCTGCCAGCTCGAACTTGGTGCCAAGAACGGTCCAGGTCGATGAGACGAATATGACGAGCTTCGGAGCAACAAGCTCCTGGAGCGTCCATCCGCGCGTGTGCCAACGGCTCTGTTGGAATGCGACGTCTGACCGTCCTGGGAAGGCGTTTTCTGGAACATCGCAGAGGAAGGCGTAGCAGACGGACGAAAGGGAGTAGTACCGGAACATCGAGTTGATCGCCTCTGAGAGCTCCGCGCTGCTGGTCTTGTCGATGCAGCACGTGTCGATCCAGATCCACGCCCATCCGTGCCTCTCCGCAAGCAGACAGCTCTGCTTGATCTTCTGTCCGACGACGTCGCGAGGGTTTGTGGCCGACTTCGCACATTCAAGGCGCAGGGCCATGAGATCTTGAAAGCTCTCCTCGTGCGCGTCCCAGACATGGGAAAGGATGGCGTAGCCCCCAGGTACGTCCTCTGGTGCGGTGAAGAATTTGAGCTCGGCGCGGGCCGTGCTTAGTAGCCACATGACTGCGCTGCATTTGAAGATGAGGTTTAGTGAATAGTATGCATAGGCTATTGACGATGAACATACTTGGGGGAGCAAGGAACAGGGCAAGGAAGATAGAGCATTTGCGTGCCGAGCGATCGTAGATATACTAGCGATGGGCTGCCAATTATCTAATCGCGCGATAGACAGATCTTCTGAGAGACATCAGTGGCGGTATGACGCGCCATTCCACAATTTGGGTCCGACGACAGCGCGGGAGACGAACGATGGCAGGCTCGGAGCACTATGAGAAAAACGCTCTCTTCTTCAATTGGTAATCGTGCGTCAAGATACGTACAATTAAAAGACACAGGCTATCTCCGCAACGATACTCGAAGGGCGACGGGATAACTATAGGGAAGCTTCTGTAACCCTCAGGCTGAGGAAGCGTTGCAGTGTGCGCAGACGGAAGGTATACAAGCCTCGCTCCTATCACGGTAAATCCTTCAGTATCACGTAATGAACGACATACCCAACCGAGTCCCTATCATCACATCCTATATTCTGCGATACTGTATATGCACCCCTCCCAAGTTTTCGTGTGTGACGCTTCCGAATTGTACATTAGTCGCGGTGCCGCTGTGGCTACTAGACTCGGAGGCTTTGAGGTAATACGGGGTTAACCTTGCGGGAAGGCCAAGCAACCGAGAACTGGAGCGAGAAGGAGCAAATACGAAGCAGCGTGAAGGGGAGAGGCAAAAGGAGGCGACGCAACGCGTCTACTAGTTGGACAGCGCTCACTTCAAACTCCGATAGTTAGACTCGCTTTTCGGAGTCCGGCTGAGTGACGTAATCCAATCGCGTCTCCAGAGCGGCCACGCTGGGACATCACGCGTCACGATTGTTCTCAGCTTGTCTACCACCGTCTTGAACGTCTTAACCCTGACATGATCGCGATCACGAGCCCTAAGAAGACTGTGGCTACATATTATATCCCACCGTACTCAATCCTGCGCAGACTGGAGGGAAGCCTTCAAGCGTAAGAATTGTAGTGATGGACTCGAGATTCTTCGCGGCGCGCGACGTTGACATTAATGATGAGAGGAGCCACAAGCATTTTCTAGCAGCCTATCATATATCGTGAGTGTCTTAGATATGCTTTATAACGTATTCCCTGCGAGCTGATATACAGCAAGTCAGATATGCACTCATCTAGCTGTAATCAAGATATCAGACTGTCTTCCCAACGTCTCTGTATTTATACTTCAACTGTCGATGCCATTCCCTGAAAGGCTCACTGCGATGTTCCCGTTTGGACAGCCCTCACAGCTACTTTCTGACCTCTTCAAACTGTCATATGAATACGTGTTCTCACCCCAGACGCCCTGTACACCGCTTCCTCATGATGCTGTGTCCGACGCTGCCCCCTCGATCGACTCTGCTCTCTCCAAAGTCTGGCTCATAACAGGTACGTCTTGCGGCGGAGTATTCGAGAAATATTAAAGTTTAAATGTAACATTTGCTCCTCAGGGTGCTCTTCAGGGTTTGGAAAACGTCTCGTAGAGGCAGTACTTGCTCGGGGAGACTGTGTAGTCGCCACCGCTCGCGACCTTGAGAAATTGCGCACCGTCTTCCCGAACGCCGATAACAAGAGACTTCTACTCCTCCAACTTAACGTCGTCGATAGCGTTACTACCATTGAAGACCGGATAGAGACCGCACTCGCAAAATTTGGGCGTATAGACGTCCTCGTCAACAATGCGGGCTATGGGGTCAAAGGCATCCTTGAAGAAGGCGGGTGCGTACTAAAATTGTCCTACACAAAGTTCTAAGACGCCAACTCTACCTCCATGATCTTTTAGGGCTCTCTCGGCTCTCGCCCAGTTCCAGACCAACGTTTTCGGAGTGATCACGACCACGAACGCCGTCCTGCCTCACATGCGCGAGCGAGGATCGGGCACGATTGTCATCGTCGGCTCTAGGTCTGCATGGCGTGCAGAGATTTCGGTATGTCCTTCATGCTTCATATGTACACCTAGTGCAAACCGTACTCACATTTGCATCCATACGCCGCGTGTCAGCCGGCAGGTTTCTACGCCGCCTCTAAAGCAGCCGTACATGGTGCGGCTTCCTACCACCTTCCCGTCTATGATTGACGGCTGACCCCTTCCCCGCAACCTCTAGCGATTGGCGAGACCTACGCTTCTGAGCTTAGTCCATTCGGCATCCGCGTTCTGCTGGTAGCCCCAGGCTCCTTCCGTACTGAAGGCGTGCACGCTCAGCCCGCCACAATCCACAACCGCATCCGTGCCTACGACACTGTTCGTGCTTCAGGGATGGAGCTTTTTGCTAACCTAGTAGGAAAAGAGCGCGGAGACCCTGACCGCTCAATGGAGCTGCTCGTCGATGTGGTTCGCGGGGAAGGTGTGGCAGAAGGACGTGAGTGGCCGATGTGGCTCGTGCTAGGGAGGGACGCGTACACGGACGTGAGGACAAAATGCGAGAGGTTGCTGCGCACGATGGAAGTATGGGAGGATGTCGCGACAGAAGCGGTTGAGTTCCCGTGCTGAGGAATGCACACTGCATGCGCTTGTCAGGGTTCTGGTAGCCCTTGGAAATATTTTCATTTGAGT
This sequence comes from Grammothele lineata, assembly GCA_002150815.3. Lineage (NCBI taxonomy): Eukaryota > Fungi > Basidiomycota > Agaricomycetes > Polyporales > Polyporaceae > Grammothele > Grammothele lineata. The sequence goes on from NDFF03000024.1 coordinate 68,103, forward strand.
TCGAAGAGATACAGGGGTATTCGCGTTCATAGTTCTACACTACTGATACACGTTGTAGACCAAAAGATTGTAGGTCGAAAAGCCTCTTCACGACACACTTCGCCACGGTATGCGCTGAAGTCAGCGGCACAGTACTGGGCGGTGGATTTCATCCTCTGCGAGCTCCTACCTGTGTTGCACCGCAAAGGCGGACAACTATGCATGTGTATGGGAAGGTTCCTTCACGGCGAAGGGAATGCCTCCGGCCTGACCGTTCACCGATGCCTATCGCACACTCATGGCACGACTTCCGCGGCATGCGTATGCGTGCCGAGCTTCGCTTCTACACGCCGGAAATAAACGCGCTTCCCTAGCTTCCACGTCTCAACGCACAGGAGGAAGACGAACGCGCCGATGAAGACGATCGCCCACTGCCCGCGAACGTCAGAACCCGAGAGCGTGCGCATGCATTAGAACACGTACCTCCCAGGTTATAGGCGCATGTAAGAAGACCCTGTCGTTGATCACAGGGATGTAGACGACTGGGAATGTCAAGAGAAACCCGAGTACGACGGACTGCCAAGGGTCATAAGCCTAGCTGCTCGAACGCTCTCATGCAGAATCGACTTACCCAGAACAGCACCTGGTTCCTCCAGAGGTCTGGGGCCCATTGCGTCAAGGGCGTCTTCGTCTTGGGGTGAAGTCGAAACACGCTCCGGCGAAGGTCGACCATCTCCCACGCAAGCAGCAGGCAGAGCCAGCTGATAGACGCGAAGCACGTCGCGCGTGCACGGAACACAGTCTCGCACCCCTCGCGCGAATCGTTGCATCCGCCTGCGCCGAGGTCGCCGCCGTTGAAGCCGAAGACAACGATGATGAACGAGGAGAGCGAGATTGCGCCGAGAATCACTCCGTACGCGACCATGTCTACGAGAAGTTCTGTGCGGAAGAGATGGTCAGGACTACAAGCGTGCTCTAGCGAGAACAAGAGGACACACCTGAATCGAGGATCCCTCGACGTGCGTTGTGTGGTGGACGCCGCATGACGTCCGGCGCGGCATCCTGCATGCCAAGACCCATCGCGGGTGGCCCGGAGGTCACCACGACGACCCATAAAACCTCAACTACAATACGGTCGGTTAGGCACATAATTTAGAACGTTGATGAATAAACGTACTGGGGCTCAAGGGGAAGACAGATAGTCTCTCCTGGTCCTTGAACGCGAGTCCTACCATTAAGACGATAGCCTGGCCGACATTGGTCGCGAGTAGATGCAGCGCAAAAGACTTGATGTTATCGAACGAACGACGGCCCTCCCTAATGGCGGCAATGATGGAGGCGAAGTTGTCGTCCGTAAGCACGATATCTACCTCAACTCAGTAAATCGAACCCAGAATGCGAGGGCAACGGAAAGCGCACCAGATGCGTTCTTCGCGACGTCGGACCCGCTTCCCATGCCGATACCAACGTCCGCGCGTGAGAGGCTCGGACTGTCGTTCACACCGTCCCCAGCTAGATGACGTCATCAGCGTGTTCCCGTCCTAGAGCGCGTAGTATACTCACTCATAGCCGCGAATCTCTTCCGCCTGTGCAGCGCCTCGATCATCCGTACCTTCGTCTCCGGCGAGCACCTTCCGATCACCCTTGGAAGTTCCTCCATCGCGTCCACCTCCTCATCCGACAACTTATCGAACTCAACCGCGGTCACGACCGTGTGCCGCGGAAGGCGCGCGACGTCGCAATCGGGGATGATTCCGACCTCGCGCGCAATGGCAGTCGCGGTACTCGGGTGGTCACCCGTGAGCATGTGCACGACGATACCCGCGCGGTGGCAGTCCTCGACAGCCGCGCGGGACTCCGGACCTGCTCGCGAGAGCGTCAGCGGCTCACGTATAACGCGCATATGCAGGGCGGTACGAACGAGGAGGGTCGTAGATCCCCACCAGCCCGAAGAACGTCATGTCCTTCTCGACCTCAGCCCTCTCAGCGCCCTCCACCCCTTCATCCCACGCCCGTCCCGCAAGGCCGAGGACGCGCAACCCTTGCCCTGCCAGTTCACCCACGATCTGCATCACCTCGTCCTGGTCCGCACCCTTAATCGCGCGCGCGCGGTCGCGGGTGCTGATACGCACGCACGCGTCCAGCACGCGCTCGACCGCGCCTTTCATGAACGCCGCGCGTGGCTCTGCCTCCCCGTCCGGACAGCGGAATATGACGGACATGCGCTTCAGCTCGGACGAGAACGGGTACTCCGCGAGCTGCTCGTACCCCTTCCCAAGCATCGCCGGACGGCCACAGCCGAAGCGATGCGCGAGCACCTGTAGAGCACTTAAGAGAACGAAATACACGCGTCAGCGACCGGCTCATATGTATACGGCAGACGTAGACTTACACCTCAGTCGGGTCCCCGCGCGCGGCCCACACCTTTCCCTCCTTTTCTCCACCTTCCTGATCGGCGTGCTCCTGGAACACAGAGGCAATGTTACACAGCGCCGCGCACTTGAGAAGATTCTCCAAGTGGACTTCGCTAGGACGCTTCACGTCCACCGTGCTCGCGCTGTCCGTGGAGTCCACGTTCGGAGGCCCATTGCTAAAGGCCATCTCTCCGTCGTGCGGGTTGAAGGGGTCACGCGAGTCGCGCAACGTCCAAGTCCCCACTGTGGGGACCCAGACAACGCGCGCGACCATGCGGCCCTGCGTAAGGGTACCTAGGCGTAGTCGTTAGTGCTTCGATACCCCGAGGTGATGACCAGGAGGCTCTCACCTGTTTTGTCAGAGCAGACATCGCTGACCGCGCCAAGAGCCTCGATCGAATCGAGCTTGCGGACGATAACGTGTCGTGCGGCCATACGTTTCGTGCTCACCGCGAAGGTGATCGTAAGCACGACGATGAGCGAGGCCGGGATCATGCATAGGCCTGTGGAAAATATCAGCTCCGCGAACGCTATCCCGAGTGAGAACAAGACGTACCCGTCGATACCGCATAGATAATGATCAGCCTGTTGTTCACGAACCGGTTCGCAGCGACGACCACAAGCGCAAGAACGCACGCGATCACGAACAGCGCGACCGCGAGCTGGCTCAGCCGTCGCTGGAGCGGCGTGCCCACATTCACGCCCAAGAACCGTCCGACCGTGTCCGAGACGGTGAGCGCGTACGCGGACACGTAGTAGTGGAAGAGCTTCTTCCCCTCCTCGTTCCGCCGCACCTTGCGCACTTTCGCCCCGCCTTGACCTTGGAGGCTCTTCGCGATCGCACCGATCTCGGTTCTCATGCCGGTCGCGGTGACAATACCCTGCGCGCGACCCTTCGTGACCGTGCTGGACGAGTACGCCATGTTGAGTCGGTCGCCGACGGTGACGTCATGGTCATAGCGGGCATTCGCCTGCTTCGCGACGGGGATGGACTCGCCCGTGAGGAGGGACTCATCCACCTCGAAGTTCATCGCGTCGAAGAGGCGCAGATCGGCAGGGACGACGTCGCCTGTCTTGAGGACGACGATATCGCCCGGGACGAGTTGTGCTGAAGGGATGACGATGCTGCGTGAGTTGCGGATGACGCATGCGGACGGAGAGGCGAGACAGCGAAGGGAGTCCCTGCATAGAATCGCGTTAGTGGTGTGATAGATGATGCGCATCTCGTACTTACATGGTGCGTTCAGCAGTGTACTGCTGAAAGAAGCCGACGACGACGTTAAGTAAAATGACACCTACAAGAAGCACCAATCAGCCCGAGAAAAGCATCCAGACAAGAATGTACGCACCCGCAATGACGCCACCTTCGATCCACGACTTGATCGCCAGAGAGACGATAAGGGCGATGATCATCACCAAGACCATCGCGTTCACTGAGGACATCGTCAGCGACGAATGTCTACATCGTACAGAAAGGCAGACGCACCGATCTGAGACACGAGCACACGCACCCAACTCACGCCCTCGCCACCTTCCAGCTCATTCGGGCCATACGTCTGTAACTTGTCGTGTGCTTGTTCGTCCGTAAGGCCCGCGTCGAGGTCGACCTCAAACTCAGCCGCGACTTGATCAACCGTGAGCTGATATGCCGGTGTCGGTACAGCAGCGCTGTCCAAGACAGCCCCCTTCTCGGAGATGTGACCCGGGTGATTCACAAGCGTCGGATCCGTCGAAAGCGTAGCGGTTCTCGAAGGGATACTCGGCATGTCGTCAGAAAGGGGTAGGACGCGTCAAGAGGATCTCAGGAAGTATGCTGAAGGCTGTGGTGGGCTGTACGCGGCACGGGGACGCTTCCTCGTGCCATGACGCTCTTCCCTCGCCTTATATGTCTCGTGAGGTCTTGAGCTGGAGCGGAAGGGGCGGACGTCCAACGCTTGGCGCTCCGTCGGGCGCACTCGTAGAGGGTCCAGTGCGATCACCACCAGGAGAGGCCAAGTACAAGCACCAGATATGGCGCGGACGAGCGTAAAGTATGCCTTAGCGAAAGAGGTCTTAGGGGCGAAGTGGAGATCTTGGCTCTCGGCACCGCCGCTAGAGGAGCGGGGCCCAGTCCGGATGCCCAGAACGAGAGCTTGGCTTTGAGTAGAGTTTGCCCCTAGCTTGAGCACGTTGGAGTATCTCTGTAGTCATGTGCGTGAGTCGGAACGTGCACTAGTGTTGAAGTTATGGAGAATCGAGCCAAGCGTTAGAACCAGGGAAGATGAGAGTTCGACCAGTAAAGAAAATAAGTAGCGTCCCTTGCCGAACGACGGTTGATATCGAGCCAAATAGCGCACAACAATCCGACAAGGCCGGCGTCTAAGTTCGACGGCGCTGCCGTGGCTGCCTCACTCTTCGTCAGTACCGCATCATCCAATTCGACCTGGCCGACGGTCCGTTCAGTAGCTTGTCAAGTCTCTGTGCCGGTTACAGTCGACAAGCGCACGCCTGTAATCCCGGATAGCTGCGTAGTGCGCCGAAGTCAGATACGGCTCCATGACGTCACCGAGCCAGGGCGTGCACCTCGATTATTCCGCGTAGTCGTACTCAAGGCGTGGTGAAAACATCATGCATCAAGCATGATGGAGCGTGACAAGTGACTCGAGAGTGAGGAGACTGCGTTAGTTCAGGCAAGACTACAAGTATTCGCTGCATAGTAGGCATACATTTCTACACGCTGCATCACCTCTGGTCTTAGATGAGAGCCTTAGCCCGCTTGAGCATAGGGCTGCTACTCCATACCTTTAGCTGCCCTTCCTGCGAAACCACCACACACGTCAGCTCGCACCCACCAGAACGACAAAAACACGCACCTCATCCCATGACGCCCTAAACGTCGGGTACGCCTTCATATCCTCCACATACCTCCTCACCCTCGCAAACTCCTCCCCCTGCAACTCCTCCCACGCCCTCCTTCCCTCCCCAGCAGGATACTTCCCCACATCATGCTCGAGCAGCATCCACGCCCTCACCAAGAACGGCGCGACCGCCATCTCCGCCATCGACCAACTCCCCGCCACGAACCCCCGTTCCTCGGGCAAACGCCCCTGAAGCTCTTTGAGGGCGTCAAGCAGCGCGCGCGGGTGCTCCCCGCGGAAGAATACGGCGCGGAAGGCGGGGTCGACGAACCCCGCCTCGAAGCGCGCGACGAAGTGACGCGCGCGCGCGCGCAGGACGGGGTCCGTCGGGAGGATGCCTCCAGAGGGGAAGAGGTCGGCGAGGAACTCGAGGATGACGAGCGATTCGGTGATGATAGTGCTCGAGGGGGAGGGGTCTTCGGGTGCGCAGGCGGGCCCGCCGTAGGCAATGGCGGGGACCTGTGTTTCAAGTGAGCGCGTGAGCGAAATGGAGGACGAGCGAGCGTACCTTTCCGAGAGGGTTGACTTTCCGCACGTACCAGTCGGGTCGCGCAGCGAGGTTGACGACGTATGTGGTGTACTCGGCCTTGACCTCGTCGAGCGCGAGCTTCACTCGGGACGAGTAATGCGAGGCCTGGTAGATGGGGAAGCCATCAGTACGCTTCAATACACGCTCGAATTATAGCACTAACAGGGGAGGTATAGAACACTATCCGCTCTTGTTGGGGCATCGTGGAATGTTTGGGAGGAATTCTACGCTAGGCCACCAGGTTATATGCGTTCTGCAGAGGCGCGACGATTGGGCTGCGATCACTAAGCAAAAGCAATTCGTATAACTTACCCGGAACCAGGCGTAGAGCACAGCTGACGCGGCACAGCGGCGGGAGACGACGTTTCGAGGGGGACCCAGGCTCGCAGAAAAGATGGGGAGTTGCCCGCGGAACCGGCAGGACGACTCATCTTCATGATCTTTCCGTCGGGACCGGATATATCACATGGCGAATGCCCACAGGGGAGCATGCGAGGATCGCACATAGCCGTACATTCGCAGATAAAGCTACTCACTCGATTCGGATCCTCAGAGTTCCAACCCACGTCTTTCCAACACCACCTTGTACTTCCTGCACGCCGCAACTGCCTCTTCCCAGCCCTCCGGATCCTCCGCAAACGTCCGTACCACCAACTTTCGCCTCAGCGCCGTCTCTTGATCCACCGCGTGCCACCGCATAAATCCATCCTCCAGCGCCTCCTCCACTTCGTAGTCGACCAACGACCCGTGGACCCCACGCCCGTCAGCAAACGGCATCGGGGGCGTCTCTACCGTGACCGTCTCAATGGTGGGCGGGGGCTTGACGTGCTTCAGCGCAACCGGCATGCCAATCTCGAGCGTCCTGAGAGCCGGGAAGATACTCGCGAGGTGCGCGCGCAAACACGACGGGAAGCACGTCCCCTGCGGGGGCCTCAGCGACGCATGCTGGAGGTTGCGGTAGCGCGGGCACTTGCACCAAGGGAACTCGCGCACGCGCAGGTTGCGCACGGTGGGGAGGACGAACGCCTTCGGGACGTACGTGGCGTCGACAGGGGCACGGAGGATGGTGTCGAGATGGAGAGACTCGAGCGAGGTGAAGGACGTGATCGGCACCTCCGGAACGCCCTGCTTGAGGAGGTCCAGGAGGCCCCAGGCGACGTGGTCCGGGTTGTGAGGTCCTTGAGGGCTGAGGAGGGAGAGCCGGGGGGCGCCCTCCTCGAATCGCGGGTGCCACTCGTGCCGGAAACCGTGGTGAATTGCGAATGATCTGCAATCGTACAGGATGGAAGTGACCTTCTTGAGGTGATGCCCCATAAGCCGCTCGCCCATAAGAGGGGTGCCATCTTCTCGGTTCTTCGTCCTCTCGAGGTAGTTGTCGATGCGAACATGGGCGCGGCCAAAGATCTTCTTGCGGGTGCGGGGGCCGGCTCGCGTTCCAAAGCGTGACTCGGCCGCATCATGAGCAATTCTCCCGTAGAGGGCAAAGTCCTTGGACGGAAGTTCGCGAAAGTCGAAAATCACGAAACGGGTCGCGACGTGGATGATAATCTCGCGAAGACGGTGGTGGGAGGCGACGAGGGCATCGTACAGAGCGAGGCGAGTGGCGGGATCGTTGGTGGTAATCCAGGCATGTTCGATGATGAGCAAGACGGTATCGTCGGAGATGTGGAAGGAGGAAGAGGAAGAGAGAGCCATCGGGAGCGGGATTGTAAGAGTGTAGTAGGCGCCTGTTTGATGACGTCAATTGAGTGCGTCTTCGCGCCTTCCGGGGAGGATAGAGTCCTTGAACATCTCCAGATACTCCTCGCATGGCTAGTTTTATACTCAGAAATAATCTACCAGATCATGTACAGATTCAAACACGCGTCGACCTCACTGCGCCTGAATATTTCTGACGATGAGCCATGTTGACTCTACCAACCTCGAGGCATTGTTGCACATGCTGAAGCTACCAGGAGGGGTATTTAGCCATCAAGTAGAACGTGCTATCGCGCCTCACTGCAGCCAAGACTCAACACGAGGTAGTGAACGAGGCCACCGGACCGAGGCATCCGGGCCATGCGGCAGACCTTGCCTTCTTCAGAAAATGTCTGATAGTCAAACGAGTTTGAGACGACGTCGACCTCAGCAGCCTGCACACTGCTTCTCGACATCTCAAAACACAACGAACAGGTATCAGAGACCAGGCAAGCTCGAATAATTTTTGCCGCGCCACATCACGCCGTCAAGTGCACGACTAGCGTACGACCTGTTTCGCCCATCGCGAACGGCACAAATCTGACAATTACATCCACAGGAACTGAGTACTGACTCGCCGTACACTTGATGAGCCACTCGTACTGTTTGCGCCCGCGATGTGGTCCATTGGACACGCCTGCTCCTCCCGTGCGGCGTGCTCTGCCTAGGCCGAACGTCCTCGGCCACGCGTCGATGATCTCTTTGCTCGTGTTGACCTGTAATCATGTTACAGTCGTTAGCAGGGAGGACGAAGCCGTTGCTTACGAAATAAGAATACAGCTCAGAGCCTGTGGATACCTTCTCCTTTCCCGATGCTCCTAAGTACTAGTCTTCCCAAGACAGACCAGTTCCGCGTACGAATGACGGGAAGGATTGACCTGCGCCCTAATAGGAGGAAATTGCATCAGCCGAAATCGGGCGCAGCGCACGACTGACAAAACACAGGAGCAGAAGATGACGCTTTCGAGAGCATTCAAGCCTCGAGTCAACGGGACGAGATGGAGGAGTTGCCCATGGAGCCTTCAGGATGAGGCGTCTTCGTAACCTTTCCGTCAGGATGAGGCAAACTGCATATCGGATGGCCCGACGCCGGGAATGCAGGGCTCGCACATACGCATACATCCACAGAGAAAGTTATTTATCCAACTCCAAGTCTTCATATCTCCAATACACGCCTCTCCAACACCACTCCATGCGTCCTGCACGCCGCGACCGCCTCCTCCCAGCCCTCCGGATCCTCCGCGAACGTCCGCACCACCAGCTTCCGCCTCAACGCCGTCTCCCGGTCCGCCGCAGGCCACTGCATGAACCCACCCCTCAACGCCTTCTCGAACTCATACGCGACCAGCGACCCGCGAACTCCGCGCCCATCCGCGAACGGCACCGGGGGAGTCTCGACCGTGATCGTCTCGATGGTGGGCGGGGGCTTCACGTGCACGAGCGCGACGGGTGTGTCGATGTGGAGGTGCTTGAGCCCCGGGAAGATATCCGCGAAGTGCGTGCGCACGCACGAGGGAAAACACGTCTCCGGCGGGGGCCTTCTTGCATCGCCATAAAGGGCGCGGTAACGCTCGCACGCGCACCACGGAAACTCCCAAACGCGCAGCCTGCGCACGGAGCGGAGGACGAAGGCGGTCGGGACAGAAAGGACGTCGACGGGGGCGCGGAAGATGGTGTCGAGGTGAAGCGACTCGAGCGACGCGAAGAACGAGGGTACCCGGTCGGGGGAGTTCCGGCGGGAGCGGGTGAAGATGTCCCAGCATGTGACGTCCGGAGCGAAAGGGGCGAGGAGGGCCAGACGGGGTACGCGAGCCTCAGAGTGCGAATGCCACTCATGGCGGAAGTCCTGGTTGATTATGAACGACTTGCAGTCGCGGACGATGAAGGTGACTTGGCGGAGTTCGTGCTCGGCTGGACCTATTTCAGAAAGTCCTTGGGAGTTATTGATCCCCTCAACGAAGTTGTCGATTCGCACATGGGCGCGGCTAAATATCTTCCTGCGGGTGTCGTGATCCACTCGCATGAAGGGATAGCACTTTGCAGCGTGGTGGACAACTTTGTCGTAGAGGTCCAGGTCGCGCGAAGGTATGCGGCGAAAGTCGAAAATCACGAAGCGAGTTGCAACATGGATGACCATCGCGCGAATACGGCGGTCTGAGGCAACGAGAGCATCGTAAAGGGAGGCACGAGAATCCGGGTCGTGTTTATCGACCCAGGCATGTTTGAGGATGAGCAAGACGGTTTCCTCGGGGAGGTGGACAGAGAACGAAGAGGAGAGAGCCATCGCGATGGGCGTCGCCTCAACCCGGCCAGGGACTGGTTGAAAGCGGGGAGGTCAGAGTCCTTTCATGTGTTCCTTGCACATAGAGCCTTAATATCTGCCGGCAACCTAACATTACGCTGGCCTTTTCAGAACATATGCCTGATAGTCAAACTAGCATGAGGCAACGTCGACTCGGACCTGTCACCTTACTCTGTCAATCAACAGCTCAAAACTACACTAGAGACACCCGCACAGGCGGATCATGTGCATTCAAACAAGTATGAGAGTTAGAACAACATAGATTACTACTTGTTGCCACGCCTGGCGGTCAAATGCATGACCAGTGTACGCCCCTTCTCCCCCAACGCTCACGGCACGATCCTGACAGTCACATCCACAGGGACTGCACCACTGCCCAATGCCCGCCCTCTCCCCCGTTCCCCGCTCCAGCCCGAGCACACACCCCAAGCGTGACATACAAGCACGGCACCCGCGCGCGCGTCCGCACGCTCGCGTCGACCCATCCATAATGCGCCACGTACGCCAGCGCGAGCGGGGGCTCCCCCTCCCACCCAAACGGCACCCACTCCGGCATCGCCCGCACGCAATGCAGCGCCCCGGCGTTCAGCGTACCCGCGGGGACGCGGAAGGGTGTGCGCGTCGAAATGCGCGTGTACGCCAGCTGCAGTGCGCGCGCGAGCGTCTGCGCGGCCCCTGCGTACACCCCGGCCCCGGCCCCGGCCCCGAGCCGAACGTGGCACGGAACGGGGGCTGCGCGGCGAGGTAGACGGTGCGCCACCCGAACGCCAACTCGGCGCGCGCAGAGGGCGGGATGAGGACGAGCCGAAAGCCTTCGGTGCCGCAGTGGCACAGAGGACGTTCCTGGTCGGGAGCGTCGGGACATCGGGTTAGCGTGAGACCGGCGTGTTTGCTGTTGTGCGTGCAGAAGAGGTCTGCGATGGAGAAGGTGGGGAAGTCGACGATCGGGATACGGGCGCGCACACCGTAGGAGGTGGTGGTGAGGGTGGGGACGGAGACGCGCTCTTCGTCGTGTGGGTTCATTGAGCGCAGGTGCCACGCGTCGATGGTGTCTTCGCTGGTATGGACCTGTGAACGCATTGTTAGCAGGGAGGATGCGGTTGTTACGGCAACTATGCACGTACGTCAAACACAACATCCTGGAAGTCCCAGAAGAGATGCGCAGACGGCGAGAGGAGATGCGTTTCCTCCGCAAAGTGCCTATGCTGCGCTCCCTCGCCCGTACCGCTGGACAACGCCTCCACCATTGCACCAAGGGGACCCATCGCGCCCCACACGAAAAACAATGTATCCACTGACGTCTTCATGATCTCCTCCTGAAGTCGATAGAACGCCTTGGCCCCTTCCCCATACAGCGTCGGCATGTTGATGCCAAAGATGCCCATCAGGCAATACGCCTCGTCCTCTAGGCGCGTCGTCTTCCGCGTGCTCGCCCACGACAACCTCCGCGCGATGCTTACCTCCGCCATGTCCTGCTCGAAGCGCAATACGCTGATCGGCACGTGCGTGATCTCCTCTAGCACCCCGCCAACTCCGCTTTGTAGTCCAACACCGTCCAGTCAGCCGAGAGGAAGATGAGAAGCTTCGGCGCGACGAGCTCCTGCAACGTCCACCCACGGAGATGCCACCGACTACGTCGGGACGCGGACTCCACCCCGTCGAGAATGCAAGTTGCCGGTACGTCGCGGAGGAAGGCGTAGCGAACCGACGCGAGGGAGTAATACCTGAACATCGAGTTGATCGCCTCCGATAGCTCCGCGTGGCTCGTCTTGTCGATACCGCACGTGTCGATCCAAATCCATCTCCACCCATGCTTCTCCGCGAGGACGCAGCTCTCCCGGATCTTCCTACCGATGAAACGGCGCGGTTTGAGGTAAAGAGGTCGACAGCGAGAGGCGAGGGCGCGCAGGTCTTGGAAGGTCTGCTCGCGCGCGTCCCAGACGTGTGAGAGCATGGCGTAACCGTTGGGGGCGTCCTCGGAAGCGGTGAAGAATTTAAGCTCCGCGCGGGCGGTGCTGCATCGAGCATCGAGGGATGTAGCTACCAACGCCACACTTCAGCAGCTATTTGTAATGATAGTACTGAACGCAAACTCAGGACGTACTGGGGTGAGATCGACGTCTGGTTCATACTATCTGTAGGCGGAATAGTTGGGATATATAGGTAACGAGATACGCGAAACATGATCGCAGCAGCCAGATGCAGAACGTACCTAGCCAACGTGGTCTTGATCTCAGATGTTGCAGAGATGAGGAACGTTGAAGCAAATCACGATATCGATGGTTGTTGAACAAGCGGCGAGGGATATTCCGTTCGAGTCCTCCTTGAGAACGCCTCCACCAATGGGAACGAAACACGTTACTGATACAGAAGAGTCAGAGCATGAACGACAATGGCTGGATGATAAAACGACCATAAAACCCGTAGTACCACAAAATGAGGAAATACACGAGACGAAGAGCGAGATTTATGGATATGGACGAGGGATAGGGTTTTGAAGGCGAAGTGCGGGCACACGGAAGATGGATACACGGCAGCTCGACTCACCTCTTCGCGCACCATTCACGTCTCCTGCCTCGTCATCCTTGCGTTGTCGCGATCCCGGCTCAACGTAGTCGATCGTCACGCGCCACACGAGTCTTCATAGGAATGAGGCCTCGCTCAACGAATGAAGCCGAATATGGGCGTTTCGGTTACTCACCACATCCCAATCGACGACAAATACCGCCATCCACTGCCAACCTCCGGAAAGGCGAAGACCTCTTCAAAGTTCAGCGAACTTCGGAATAGTCATGCGATGTTGAACGCTCGTCTCGGTCCGCGGCGACAAAAGTTCGGTGAGAGTGTTGCCATCTGGTTTCGAAGTCGAAGTATCGGGTAGGTGCGCGTGTGGAGGTCCCAGCTACGTATGGTTTTGATGCACCTCTGGGTGCTGCTCATGTTGTGCATGATGTTATGGTGTCTGACGACTACCCGCGCAATGAGCGATCAAGATGGGGAAAGAAGACATGGCTATGGAGGTACGTACACAACCATAGCTCTTATCTCAAGCCATGCGAGAACCGTACGGTTGAGAGATAACCGCAGAGAAGGTTGCAACAGCAAAGACAAGGCAGTGAGAAGGACTGAGGCGGGACGCGTACGGGTAGATGCAGATGATGGACGGGATGAAAATATGAACGCAGCTTAGCGCCGGCAAGCATCTTCTTCCTCACCGCTCATGCACTCCCACTCGCGCGCCCGGAGCCGCCAGTGTCTTCGACCGACATTCCTCAAGAACCCCAAATTCAAGTTTTAATCACGTTATAACCACGTCCCGCGTGCGGTGATGTTATTGCTTCACATGATAACTTGGTGCGTCTGCGTTCGTCGTAAATATTGTTTAGAGAAAGCATTGGGTCCGTGTATTCTGCTACTACTCAATGGTACCGTTTCGACAGTAGACAATCCTAGTACGTGCGCCAGCCTTCGTCCGCACTCGTTCCATCATACCCCTAACTAACTCCTGCTAGTTTTCACGCCAGATCATGTGCAGCTCGAGCGTTCCCTCATACCCTTCGACCGGAACGAACTTGGGCGTGGAGTCAAGCTCAGCGGAGAACTGGTCGCGTCGAGCATGGCCTAGCCACGTCGAGAGATAGCCCTTCAATTAAACATGCGAGCGATTCCCCCAGATGCGTGCAATCTTTCATCATGTTTGTACCCGTCAGCGTGAACCGCCGCCGCATTGTGCCCCTGAGCCTCCGTCACGACGGAGCACGTTCCGAAGATCAGATAAAGGGGCAGGTTTGACCGCGTTCGCCATGATTATATCCGCAGAGGAGTCTCACTAATGCCCTCGTCTAGTATAGAAGATCAACTCTATGTTCAAGCGCGATTGTGAGATCAAACATCGTATTGAATTCACGTAAAATCATTGACAGCACTCGGTATTGTTTCGATCATGGTCATTCCTACGTACGTCGACCCAATTGCGTACTCATTCTATGCCACTAACTCATTGGTTGTCTCTGATGTTGTCCCAGTCCATATTCAACACCAGCGTTCCCTCATGCTTCTCGTCCGGAGCAAACCTAACCGTGCAATGCAAAATTGGCGACAACCCCTCACGGTGAGAGAGATTCGGCCACGTCGAAATATGGTCCTCCGAACAAACGTGTGGTTCAGTCCCAAGCTTGCTGCGTCCTTTCAGAGTGTTCGTGCCCGCTGGTGAGTATCTCGCCCAATGTACCGGCGTCCCAGTGCCACCCTCGCCCTCCGATTTCGACGCGGCGTCACACGTTCCAAGGGTGATGACGAGGAGACAGGTTTGGCGGAGTTCCCCGTGGTCGTACCCATAGAAGAGTCTGACGGGAGGAGCTCCAGCCCAGTCATACGGGAGCAGCTTTGGGTAGACGGCGACCAGGCGGATATTCGTCGTGAGCGCGCGTTCCGTGAGTGCGGCCTGAGATACACGGAAAGGCAAAGGTCGGCCGTCTTGATCTTCTCCACGAGAAAGGAACAAGTGCGGAGACGGGGTGGTAGAGAGGACGGGGCTGGGCTCGAACTGCGTCATGATGTCGATAGTCTCCCACTCCGGGCGGTAGGTCTCTTGCTCTGAGGGTAAGATACCCAGGAGACGGAATCCGCGCGACCCGCATTGATACAGCGGACGTTCTCTATTGCCGATAACGTCTGGGGATTTTCTGAGAATGAGCCCTAGCGGAATGTACTTGCCCGGAGTGTCCTCCCATAAACACCAGAGCATAGCGACGGCCCACTCGTCGGTCACATGGACGATGGGTACTTGAGCTCGAATACCGTGTGGCGTCATCTCGAAGGTAGAACAGAGGGGCGCATTTTCTCCCTCGCTTCCTGCGCCGAGCTTGATCTTTCCCAACCCGTTCTTCATCTGTCGTCGGACGCCATACATATGAGAATGATTGTTCCTCAGTCAAAAGATATGGAATACATACATCGAACCGGATGGTCGGCCGCGATCGGAACATCATGGCCGAGGGCGCAAAGAGATCGGTCACTTCTGACCAAAAGTCTTGCTCTCCCTTGCTGAGGCTCCCCGGAAGGCTAACAGAGTTGACCACTTGCGTACACCATGCAAATAGAGACGTATCAGGAGATGCCTTCATAACAGCCTGCTGGAGACGATAAAACGCCTTAGGGGCGCCCTCTCCGTAGTCAGTCTGCATGGTGGCGCCGAGAAGGCCGATGAGGCAATACGCCTGGTCCTCGACGACTGTGGTGTGCCTGTCCTTTGCCCATACCATCCGCTGTGCGATAGACGTCTGCATGAACGCCTCCTCATATAGAAGTACGGCGCGCGGGATACCAGTAATCTCTTCGAGAAGTGGCGCGAACCCTGTCTTGTCACCGAGTGCCGTCCAGTCGGATGCGAGGAAGATGAGGTGGCGCGGCGCAATCAGCTCCTGAAGCGTCCAGCCGCGGCGATGCCAGGCGCATTTTCGGAATGCGGAACCCTTGTCTTCAGGACTCTGGTTGCTGGGCACACCGAAGAGATAGACGTAACAAGTGGCTGCGCGGGAATAGTATTGAAACATAGAGTTGATCTCCTTGGACTGCTCTTCGGGATCCGTCTTGTCGATGCAGCAGGTATCAATCCATACCCAGTCGAAACCGTCCCGCTGGGCGATGATACAACCCTGGCGTATCTTCTCTCCAACACAGTCTCGAGGGTTCTTCCCGGTATCTGCGCAGCGTCGTTCTAACTCCCGTACATCCTGGAAAGACTGCTCGTCTCTAGTCCAGAAATGAGAGAGAATTGCAAAATCCTGCGTAACGGCTTCCGAGCAGGGGAAACGCTTGAGTTCTGCGCGTTTTGTATCCAAGAGCCACATGCTAATCCACTTCGGTTTGTGGTCTTGGCAGGTGTAAACAGTGACGTTAAGAGTAGGGAGCGAAAGACGAAGGCGATAGCACTGACCTGGAGACAAGTATATGGAGGAGGATGTAGTTGGTGGTGCTGTGGATGGATGGCGCGGCGATTTATAAAGCTGTAATCACAAGCGTCTTGCCCCGGTGCGGCCGCTGTGGGTGAGGCGCTGACGCCACGCGTGTCCTTCTCCGAAGTGCATCGCCTCGCCTTGAGTCATAGCTACACCAATTCTTCTCATATAGATCTAATCTCTTGTGTGGATCGCGGTAGTGTAGTTGGGTGCTGGGAGTTTGTGGCGGCGCGTGCTGCTGTGGCGGTGGCGCAGGAAGTGTTCTAGTCTCGTCCCCGTACTGCCTGTATAGTTGGCCTTGAGGCACGTCGTGCATCCGTGGATACCTGTGGACTCAACTGGTTTGTATTTCTCAGCCCTCCTGAGTCGAATCGACGCTTTTGTATAGAACAAGTCAATCGGCTCTTCTTGACCTATTGATCTTGCTCAATCGGAGTGCTCCTTCCATTTCTGGAGTTTAAAGGACCCGTAGCTTGTCAGAGTAAGCAGAAGAAACATTCACGCTCTGCGCTGGGTCTTCTTGAGTCGTAGTTAATTCCTGAAAATACCATGTTCTCTCATGTACTAGCCACATATGCATCTGCCGTATCAACGGTTTGGCACATCTTGTGGCGTGCATTCCTTCAAGCGGAGCGTGAGACTGATGCGTATTAGTGCACACTGCAGGGACCGGTCGAGCCGGCGAGGCGGATCCCCATCGTCCAGCCAAGCGTAGAGCGCCTACAGAGCACGCGGTTCTACGCGCCCGTCCCCGTTCGTGTCTTCCCTTATTCTCTTTCCGCATCCCTGCTCGGGCCCTCGCGCACCGTTTACCGCATCCTGCGCTCGTTTTCCTTGATCCCACCCACTTCTCCCTCCTCGCTTGCGCATCATTCTCCGTTATGTCTCCCAGCAGTAGCCACGGTTCTAATCATTTCGCGCGTCCCGTAATTTCGCACACTTGATGCATTACGGGCACCGGAATCCACACATATCACTACGGCGCAAAACCAGCGCGCTGACTCCAAGCAAAATTGCGGCGCAAGCGAGTCCGTCCACCCGACAGTTCGCCCCACGCCCTGTTTGTGTCCGGCTTCGCCGATCGCATCCCAACCTCTCAGTCTCCGAGCCAACGCGTCTCGTAGCTCGTCTCGCACACTGTCCTCTCCTCCACGGCCCCATCGGAGCGGACAGACGAGGATGGAGTGGTAGTGTGGCTTGATTCAAATTGATAGTACACATACAACAGCGGACAATGGGCACATCTCATTTCGATTCTCTCTACGGCTCAAACCAGAGAGCTACTCATATCACTTTCTACTCTCCTTCTCCGGACTCAAATTCTCCCCTCTTCATGTCAGTGGAGTCATGCCTGTCATCGCAAAATGCATGCATAAGTTTCACGGCTATTTGCACGATTCGCGACATGCACACTTGTTGAAGGAATATCGGACGCGGCGCACCATTACGGAGATCATTGCGCATGGAATTGAAGGACGAGAGTTCTCCTTTTTTGCGATGGCTTGAAGCGCAAATCGAGTTCATAGCGGGGAAATATTGTTTGTGGAACCTCGATTGTATGGTCTTCCCCAGATCGAATATGATCCGTGTTGCAATCATGAGATCTGGCGTTGTCAGGGGGCTTGGCCGACGTCAACGCAGTGAGGGTGGCCCAGCCGATGCCGCTGATATCGCAAACTCCTAAATTGATGCTGAAGTAGAAGTTCTCCCCCAGTTCGTTGACATCGGCATCGGAAGAGAAGACGAGACTAATAGGCGGAGCTCCTGTCCACGGAAACCGGAGATCGGAGGGGAACACTGACTTAAGGTGAGCGCCATGAATCATTGATAAACCATTGAGTGCGGATATAGGCACTGCGAATGGCGCCACCGCAGAAGTGTTCATAGGTGCGAGCTCCCGGATTAGAGACGCAGAGATTGGGATACTCTGGAGGCAGAACGGAGACTCGGTAATGAGGTGGATGGTCTTCCACTTGGGAGTCCACTTCTCAAGCACTTTAGGTGGTACTTGAAGGATGCGACCCCAGTTTGAGCTGCCACAATGGTATAGAGGACCAACGGCGCTTGGAGAATCGGGGCAACGTACAATTATGAGACAGAGTTGGAAGTCTTCACTGTTTCCTTGGAGGTTGCAGAAAAGAACAGCCAGGGAGAAGGAATCGAAGTCAGTCACAGGGAAACGTGCACGAATACCCCATGGCGTTCGGGAGAACTCGAAGAACGAGGTGTCGTCTTTACCGCTGTCGTCTTGGTGCTGCGTGTTGGCTATCATTACGCGACTCTGCATCTGTTTATGAGTAAAGTCAGTAAGCAATAGTGCTAGAGCGGTGTGCATCAATATGACTCACCGAGAACTGTACGTCTTCCGCCCCCACGAAACATGCAGCAGATGGGGCTAACAGCATCGTATCCGGAGACGTGTGGGTATGCTGGACGTGCAGGGTGCGGTTGACGCCTACAGTCCATTGACAACTGGTACCCCACGCGAAGATAGAATTGTCCAGTGTAGTAGTCAAGATAACTTGTTGAAGGCGTTGGAACGCGGCTGCGCCCTCTCCGTATGATGTCGTCATGTTGACACCGAAGATACCCATCAAGCAGTACGCCTGATCTTCCACCCGCGTAGTCTTCCGATTGCTCGCCCATAGCATGCGCTGCGCCACACTCACATCCGATACACTTGTCTCGCAACGCAGGACGCTCACGGGGATGTTCGTTATATCGGCCAGAGCGGGTGCCAGGGTAGCCTTATCCTCGATCTCACTCCAGTCTGACGATAGGAAGATGACAAGCTGGGGTGCAAGCAACTCCTGAAGCGTCCATCCGCGGGTATGCCAAAGACTCTTGGGGAAATCAGTCAAGAAATCAGAAAGAATAGAGCCGTGGACATCGTAGAGGTAGGCGTAACAAACTGCCGCGAGAGAATAGTACTTGAACATCGATCTAATAGCCTCGTCGAGCTCGGCACTGCTGGTCTTGTCGATACAGCAAGTGTCAACCCACAGCCACGTCCGTCCGTCGGCTTCAGCGAACTCGCAGCCCCGCCTAATCTTGTCACCGACGAGATCGCGTGGGTTTTCTCGGGACGTAAGACACCTCGCCGCAACGTCCCGGACATCCTGGAACGTCTGCTCATGCCCCTCCCAGACGTGGGACAGGATAGCAAGCATATCCCTCCGTAGAGACATTTTCGGGACCAGTGAAGTAGTGAAGCGTGGCGTCGGACGTCTTCAGGAGCCACATATTGACGGTTGAAAGGTAGGTGTGGGACAATTAGGACGATGGACGAGCGGAGAGTGGGGAGAGATGGGAATACGCGAAGAACGGCGTGAATGATGAAGCAAGTGAGAGAGACGGCGAGAAAGAGGTGAGAGAGGGCGAGTTCGGAGGATAGAAAGGAGAAGATATAAGGGCACGCTATTTCCTTCAGACTGGTAGACGTTCAGCCTGTCTCCCTCAGCCTCAGTCCCTCAGCCCCAATCGCGAACTCCTCAGAGATCTTCGTAGTGACGTACATACTTTCCTGTGGCGTGGGATGTGTTTCTCGTCGTGCCAGATAGGCTAATACGGTAGGAGAGTGTTCGCTTCGATTCACACTCGCAACCTGAAGGTGTGACTCTTCGGCGAATCTACTTGATTTGACACCCACCATACGCAACACATACGTTCATCGCAATGTATTTTCCCAACAATTACGCACATAATCATGCTTCGAACATTGGTAGGAGCGTTCGTCTGTGAAATCTACCGCAAAATCAGGCATTCAAGACCACCAAATTCCAACGAAACGGGGTCCTAATTTCACCTCAAAATGCCCTAGACCCTATTCCTCAGTGGCGACGAGCGTGGAAGAAGCGTACCATCAAAATGAGAGCGTGGCTTGAGTGGCGGCGGTGCAGGCGATGCGTCTGCAGCCCGAAAACAAAAGAACCCGGTCGTTCTCGAACAAGCTGAAGAATACGACTGCGGGCATGGATATGTGGGAAGCAACTCACGAAGAACGCATGCCTTACGTCTAGAACGCCTCGGGCACAGGCCCCATAGGCGACTGACTCGTCTCGCCAGATCCTGGTCGTGGACGTTCATCGCCGCCACCAGCCGTCTGTGCTTCGTTGCGTCGCTATGGGCACTTAAATAAACTTGGTGCTCGTAGAACTATTGTAGGACTGACCGATGAGTTTCGCGCGGATTTCTGGCCAGAGAAGGCGCATTCGACTACGTCAACTGTGAAAACGAGTACGATCGCGATCGAGTGTTAGTCGTGCAGAAGCGACAAGCACACGCGTTCCGAAGTCAAAGGGTCCTACCGGAATTGGTCTATGATGTTCGCATTCAGGGACGTTGAGAAATGCTTCTGACAGAGCTGTACAAGAGCACGCGCCGTAGCACACGGATGCGACCGCACTAGAAGCATCCTGGGGGTAAGGAAACGGGCGAGACCGTATCACAGGCGTGTCAAGGTACAGATAAGCGCATAGAGGACGAAATTCGGACATGAGAAAAGAAGTGCTAGAACAAACGGGAGGTAGCGTGGAGATCCAAACACAATGGCATGCGACGAGACTCACCACACAACATCTAAGGTGAACGGGTCGGCGCATCGCCTTGCACGGTGCAGAACGCGATAGGGCGCTGACGATCCTGGCATGGAGCCGACGCATTCACGTTTGCCTGATTCGTTACGATGTGTACATACATGGAAGGAAGCGCGAGTTTCGAAAATGAGAGGAAAGTCGCTTACGCCACTAAGGCGGACGGCTCGTGTGTGCGCCGGTATGAGGGTTCTTCAGGAACACATCAGTAGAAGCCATCCGTGTACAGCGTGTGCAGTATCACGTACCGCCGCCGTCTTTTCGCATCCACGCGCACAGTAACTCAAGACGCGTCACTCACAAACACAGTAAGGAGCAGGAATGAGTCAAACCCCACGCCGCGGACGGACCTGAGAATTTACGTCGTTGAATGTCGAAGGCTATGTTGTGATCCTGTGCACACGTGGAGAGACTCTGTCGGGGAAGAGAGCTTGTTCAGCACATATAGGTGTGTTCACGGCTTACTGTCTTTGTTGCAGCCTTATGCGGGGAGACGGAGAGCGAGCAAAGAACAAAACGACCGGGAGAACACCTGCGGAAAGAGGGGTAAGCGCTCTGCTCGGCCGTTGCCGTCAGGATCGCCACGTGTCAAGTGAACGCGCGTCGTGTCGTCGCGTTAGCGCCACGAGCCTGGCCGCCGGCGTATCGTCGCATATCCTTCTCCTTGTCTTCCAGGTCGCGAAATATCTTACAGTTCAAGCGTGAGCATTTTGCGAGCAAAGTTCCCCAACTCAGTTCGATGTCATTCTGAGAATGCATGGTGCTTACATCTGGTCTCCAGGTCTCCCACTCGCCGTCCTCCATGATGAATAGAGGTCGCACTCACCGAGAAGATTGGGTCGTACTTTATGACGGCCAGCGGTAGTACGGGCGAGATTGGTGCATACTTGTGTGTCCGCTCAGAGTCGGAAATGGGGCCGCTCGCGAAACGTACTAGGTCCGCTCTGTGTCCGGTGTTGGTCTCGGCGCGAAAGGAGATGTACTCGCGGCAGAGATGAGCACGGCGGTCCGTGGAGCGTTCGCTGAGCACCAGCCTGTGAAGGCCGTAGGTTCATGTAGGGCCCGAACTGAAGTGTCTCGAGAACTCCCCGTAAAGACACTTTGTTTCTGCGAGTACGTCGTTATATAGCAGTCGAGACTCTTGAGCTCACAGATTATCTCTGTCTAGACGAGATGACGTTGGCCTGTATCTATCATCAGAGAGAATGCTCCGGTTGCTGTAAACCCGGCGCCGAACTGGGCTTCGACTTCGAAAATGTGGCTGCTGTTCGGCTCTAAGCCGCGCCGCTGCATGTGCTCCACCGCCACAAAAGGAGGCTATATCACGTTTGCTCAGTGATGCAAGCTCCGAGGTTCTTGGTGATTCAATAAACCACCGGTTCTGCACCTGGATAACGTCTTTGTTTCAGTTGAACCGTGTCCGTAGGAGTCGCGCATCTCAATACAAAGATGCATGTGAGTACGCTCACATATGACCAGTATCCCTTTAAGCTAAGACCGACGTCTATTCGGACAGGCGGCGCGTGTCCCATCTAGCCCCCGAAAGTTCGCATCTGCCGACCGAATCTGCCCCGTCAAAGCCTAAGTCAAAGCTGCCGAGACGCATTGGCGAGGCGGGCATGCCCCGTTACGTGCGCGGGTGCACCGACTCTCCCCCTTTCAACTCCTGACTTACGACCGCTCGTAGCTCTCCTTTACTCGCCGTTTGTCCCTCGTTTGTCCCGCATGACGCTATGCGACCCCATTCACTCCTATGGGCCCTAGCGCTACTTCTACCTCTTCCCTCGTCCTTGGCCGTTGCCGTCAATCGCACCGTCGACAACAAGAACGGTGATTCCGTCACAGGCGCACTCCCTACCTATTCGCCGTCTGACGGCTGGACCGAGGGCGACACATGCGTCGGCTGCCGGGTCAACAGCACCATCGCCAACGTCAACTTGGCTTTCGACAAAACCTGGCACGATACCACATATCACCCCGGGCAGCCCGATCGCGTCGTCACCATCCCTTTCTCCGGCACCGCCGTCTACGCATTCAACCTCCTCGCCAACCAGATCGCGTGGGTCACTACCGTCACGAACCTCTCGTTCGCCATCGACGGCACGCATGTGGGCGTGTACACACACGAGCCGGACTCGACGACGGACATTAACTACCAGGTGATGGTTTTCCACCAGGACGGGCTCGCGGACGGGCAACATACGTTGGAGATGCGGGCGACGGGCTCTGCTGCGTCGCTCGTACTTTTCGACTATGTGATGTACACGGTTGAGGAGGCGGATGACCCGCCCACAAGCCCGGCTCCGTCAAACCCGCCTTCAAGTTCGACACCATCTCCGTCCCTGCCCACTCAATCGGCCAGTAACCCGTCCACAAGCAGCGGTATATCTTCATCCTCCGACCAGTCAACGTCTTCGGATTCGCCTCCATCTTCCGGCTCCTCATCTCACACCGTTCCTTCGGCGCCCACCGCGTCTTCCTCAGCATCTCCCGCAGCATCCGCGGGCACTTCAGGTTCTCAGCTCCCCACCGGGCCAGATGGATCCTCATCGTCCTCGAGCTCAGAAACCGCTTCAGCGCCAAGCGGCTCTGCAAGAAGCGGTGATACCTCCGGGCCAACAGGCGGCCACTCTTCCTCGGGCATTGGAGCTATCGTCGGCGGAATCGCTGGGGGGTGCGCCATCGTCGCCATTGCTGTGCTCTCTTTCTGCTTCTTGCGGAGGAGGCGGAGGAGGGTTCTCGTCTCGTCAAATCCCTCCCTTATTTCGTCAACCTCCGCGTCGCGCACGACACCGTTCGGATCGAGGAGATCGATTGGACTGTCTAGCGAGGGTCCGGGAGGCAGTGGTGCGTTATAGCCCTCTCGATGCGTCTCGATGGACAGCATAGCTAACGACTTGTTCGGCGCGTTAGGGCCGGAACGTTCAGAAACTTCGCTTCCCCCGTCGGCCTACCGTGCTTTCCAACGTGTCCCTCACGGTCGTCCTCCCCTCACCTCTCCGTCAACGGTAGGCTCCGAGAGCAACACCACACAGCTCATGGCCCAAATCCAAACCCTCGAAGCACACATGGAAGCCCTACGGTCCGGCGCCACCTTCCCTCTCGACGAGAAACGCCGCTCCCCTTCCTTCCCCCCGCATATACCCACCTCCCCCGGGCCGCCCTCTTACGCCCTTCCCACACGTCCCACATCACCCTCGGCAACATACGCATCGGAGACGACCCCATCTGTCTACGCCACCGAGTTCAGCACCGCGGAGACTCAGACGATAAGTACGCGCACTGCAGGCACGCGCACGGCAGGGGAGCTCGACGCGCTGAGGGCGGAGGTCGACGCGCTCCGGGCTGCGCTCGCGAGAGAGCAGGCGTACAGGAGGGACGCGCCGCCGGTGTATTCGGGGTGATTGGGGAGGCGGGGACGCGTTTGCGTTCGGTGCGCACCCGGCGGCGGGGCATGCATACTTATACCAGAACCCGACGGGGTGGGATACAAGAGGGAGACTTACGAGCTCTCGTTCGTATAGTACGCAGTAATTAAGGACAAGTTTAGAAACTCTCGCAGCATCCTGTTAGAACTGGGGAAACCTACTAGATAGACCAGCGTTGGGCCTTGACCGTTTCGTTGGGCCCAGGCCGGTCTCCGCGGCTGGTGGGTCGGCCCGGCTCGGAGGCACGTGACAATGGGGCGGAGCAGTCTCAGTCCGAGCGTCCGAGCTGTCCTCGCCTCGTTCTGAACCGTCACCGCTGCTCATCGCCTGGACTCGTCTCTCTTCCGCACAGTTCTTACAAGTTAAACGTCATGTATCCTTGGAAAGGATACGAGCGATTACAACATACACCTCGACGAGTACGTGTGTCATGAAGGCGCCGCTCACTCTACTGACCCTTCTATCGCCGTTGAAGTGACTAGTACTTACTGTGGCGGCTTCACCGCGAGCCCCGGTTTCACGCGGCAGTACAAGGCCAGTGTCAGCCTCGCCTCGTTCGAAGGGTACTTATTTGGCTCCAACTGCTGCCACGCCGCCTGCGCTAACTGCGAGTATCGCAGGACAATGACGAGTCGTCAACGTTCCGTTGACACTGGCTGGAGGATGCAGGCTCCTACTGCACGGTGCGTATTGGGACTTTATGGGCGTGTCTAAGTGATGCTTCCCTCCGTCTAATGCTGGTTTCCAGGTGTTTCTTGGAAAGAGGATCGCGATGATCGACGAGGGACAGTGAACTGTTTTGCTCACGGTGAATATCTACGGTATGTATGAGCCAACAGTTGATTTGATTGACAGCTGATATCTAACCCTGTATTCAGTGATTTCCATCTGCTAGATACAACTCATCTCGATGGAACCTTGTCTTCGCTGCCAGAGATCGGGGGTATCTGGGACAAGCCTTGCTGCCCTGTGTCCATAATGACGGTGTCCGTCCTCGCTCCTCTTCGTCCCTTTACCCGCGCGTTGCCTTCTTCCACGACGCCATGGCACTCTCATTTACCTCGTGGCTTATACTCTCAGCCCTCGCACCTAACCTCTGTACTGCCAAGCTCGTCAACCGAACGGTCGACGACAAGAATGGCGACTCCGTCACCGGGGCCATGCCCACCTACACGCCTAGCGACGGCTGGAGCCAGGGGGACACCTGCATCGGATGCCACGTCAATTTCACCATCGCCAACGTCAACCTCGCCTTCGACAAGACGTGGCACGACAGTACGTACCATCCCGCGCCTGACGGGGACGGCGACCACGTTATCACGGTACCCTTCTCCGGCACGGCCGTCTACGCGTTCAACCTGATCGCGAACCAGATCGTGTGGACCACGACCCTCACGAACCTCTCCTTCGCCATCGACGGGGAGCATTACGGGGTGTACACGCATTGGCCGGACTCGACGACCGATATGGAGTACCACGTGATGGTGTTCAGCGCGACGGGGCTCTCGCAAGGACAGCACTCTCTGGAAATGCGCGCGACTGGTACGCAGGCGTCCATTATACTCTTCGACTATGTCATGTACACCGTCGAGGAGCCAGACGACGAGTTCCTCCTCACTGTCTCTTCTCGTGTCATCTTCAACGAACGACCTGCAACCAAACTCATCCGGGACGTCCTCTTCCCCGCCTTCTACCCCAGTTAATTCATCCACCGCGTCGTCTCCAGGACCCTCCTCGCCTACTTCAGCAATCCCTTCCTCTACTGCCTCTTCAGCGATCGTTTCCTCGGGTACCGCCGTGCCAAACACAGCCCGTACATCTTCCACTTCAGCAGCACTTTCGATGAGTGGTTCCTCACAGTCTCCCCGAGGAACGACCATCACGTCAAACAGCGACAAATCGTCACGGTCTTCGAACACCGGGGCTGTTGTAGGCAGCGTAGTTGGGGGATGCGCCTTCGTCGTCATTTCCGCTTCCATCTTGTGCTATTTCCGCACCCGGAGGAGGCGATGCACTGCCGTTCACGGGTCATCGTCTTCGTTCTACGCATGCATCTCGCGCATGGCTCCCTTTGGAGCGTCAGATTCTTCGGATCGTTCCAGTTACAGCCTGAGTGACGGTGGTGAGTTCTCGTCTCTATGCATGTTTTGCTCTATACGCTGTAGCTGACCGCTCTGGTATCTCTCCAGGACCGCCTGAGCCTCCCCGTACGGGTACCTGGCTGCCCCTTTCAGTGTATCGCCTCCGTAGAGAAGCGGCTCCTCGCCATCCCACCACAACTTCACCATCGGTCATCGCATCAGAGACCGCTACGCATCTCATGGACCAGATTAAAACCCTCGAAGCCCAATTTCAGGCTCTGCGGCCAGGAGACGCTTCTGCCTCGGAAAAGCACGACCATCTTTCCGAACCACGCACTCTACCTGACGGAGATCCCGGCCCTTCCGCAGAACGTTCACCCACCTCTCCGAGTCCTCCCTCGTACGCCGCGTCATGCTCCCGGTCCACTTCACTAGCGCGCAAGCCAGGAACGACTGCATCTCTCTATGCGAGCGAGGCCGGGACAGAAAACCAGAGCACGTGGACGCAGATGCACAGGAATCAGCTGGACGCGCTATGGGCGGGGCTGGACGTCCTCCGTGCTGCGATCGCGCGCGAACAGGCGTACAGAGCAGACGCACCCCCGGGATACGCAGGATGACGGATCTCACATTGGAGCGCGAGACACCTGTGAGTGTAGGCGAGGTGGGGAGGTACATCCGATGTACAATGTAGCGCATCTGGAGAGATATGTGGGATGATAAGTACCACTGGCACTGGCCTTTCGAACAGTGACCTTGCGAACTAAACGCTTCACAGAGCCGTTTTACTAGAAGCGTGAGCAGCGTAGCTCTTACGTTCTTTTACTACGCATGTTCCGTACCTGCACGGATGTTGCAGAACTGCCCTGTGTGCGGGGCGATGTTAGCGATTCGTAGACAGCGCGATACTGTAACCGGTCACCGGCCCGGTCCGGCACGCAGTAACCGGAGCAGCGTACGCGCGTCGCGCGCGGAGAGCCCGCTTTGTCCTCAACTCTCGTGTCCTTGCCTCTCCTCCGCTACGCGTTACGATGATCTTTTTCATCTGCACTAATACCCCCTGCTGGTAGTAGATTACCTTCACTGTGTCTATCAGTTCTTAAATAACACCCGATCGACGGCCTCACCCGGCAGCGATACGAAGCTCTCTGCACCGCGTTGACAACATGGAAGCTTCACAACCCAAGAAGCCACACTAACTTCTCTTGGAGTCTCCGCACGTCTCTCGCCAACTTTGCGCATCCAATATGGAGATCAGAGGCGGAGTCATCCTTCCGGTGGGGTGCTTTTCGTCCACAGGTGATGGCATATAATGTTAGGTGGGTCCTTGTTTGACCATCGCATATTGAGTCGTGCGCTGAGACCCTTGGTGCGCCGTTATTAGATAATGTGTTATCACCGCACAATATAGACACTGCGAGAGCGGCAGAACGCGGGAAGGCCGCCCCGATCACGACCTGCGGGTGGCTGCACGCCCGCGCCTCCTGCCTTGACCATCATCGCCTACCCACTCTCTCCATGTCCGCCACTCGACCTATTGACGTCAACTCTACCTCTGCAGCAACTTCGAAGGCTCGGACGAGTAGCTCATTGTCTCAATGCTGTCCAAGCTGGCTCCACGACGTCAAGACGAAGAGCCTTCCCGAGTTCAAGAGCTCCCGGCAACTCATCCTCACCATAGCCCACGCCCGATACGGTCCCTCTTACTCCTCTCCCTCTCCTCTTACATACGTCTGAACCATTTAGCAGCGCACTAACATCTCTACGAGGACGCCGGAAACCTGCACGGCGACATCAACACCAACATGACCGTCATCCTCAAGCGCCCCGACGGCAAGATCCAGGGTGCACTGGTCGACTACGACTTCCTTTGACGGTCACCGCGATGCACAAGATGCACAACCCAGACCCGCCCGTCCCGCCGCGCCACCACTACCAGCACGGGCCGTGCTAAGCTATCAAGGTGCCGTGATGTTCTCTCGCCGGGCTCCCCGCTCCCTGCTTACACCTTGTTTTGCGATCATCCAGATGATGAACATCAGAAGCACTTATTTTCTACTAGTAGAACATTCTTTGACTCAGGCTTCTGGGTTGGAGAGAGTTCAGGTTTTATCAGTACGCAGGTGGATCTTCTCTTCTGGGTAGCGTTGGCCCGATCCATCAACGCGAGGATTCCCGGAATGTAGACGTTCACCGTATCTGGCAGAATTGTGCGAGATGCTCACAGCGATTGCACTTACAAAATCATTTAAAGGCAAGTTCCCTTCCATGATATTACAATCCCCGCAAGGTACTTTCCCGACTTCAGCTGGAGGTGTGCATGGGGCGGGACTGGTTGGCATGACGTGACCGCGAATGATGACTCTCTGGACTTCTCATCGAGACGCAATGTCTACACGCTTTCTGTTCCCATCCGTCGACAGGATCATGTGACTACCGCAGTGTTAACCTTAGTTTCAAAAGGAACAGCAGCCTCCTTCCTCTAGTCTTGATAGGTGTTCGCACCGTGATTCGACCTTCAGACAGCTGTTCGTGGTGTAACTCGTCACTCAACCGTGTTCTCTCTTATTACCGCATCATGAACGTTGTACGTCTCAGTAGAAGTCAACTCTCTTTCGAGATCGAGCGAGGGCGCCGACACAGATGCCGCCCGAACTCTGCACATAAAACCGTCCAAAGGCCGATTCTCTGCGCTACCCGCTACCCACTCAGCCACTCCCCCGGACCCGACTGCTGACCCCCTACGCACACGATCCTCGAAGCCCCTGCCTTGCGTCTACTATCTTAGCTGAACGCGCGTTCAATGGCTGAAGCAGGAGATGTCAGTGCTGGCCAGTTGCGGCTCGCCACTGCAGCTGACCACACACTTGACGCTGAATTCAAGGCAAAGCCATTACAAGGGGAGCTCAGCGCCCTTAAGCAGGAGCACCGCGACATTGATGGCCTCTTCGAGCGCGTCGAACAAAGCCTGAAGGGGCTTTCAATCCAGCTCGGTCCTGAGAGAACATCGGGCTTAGTAGATAAGTGGACTGGGCTTCGAAAGGTCTGCTATGTATTACGTTATACTCCACGCCATGCGGTCGATTGACAGCTCTTCTGTGAATCAGGACCACAAGGCCATTTACCGCAGTTCGCAGCGCAACGCGCGCACTTGCGCCCAGCACCTGGAAGCAGGTGAGATATTCGCCGGTCCCGCATCTGCTAGTCATCTTGTTCGCCCTAAGAGATGATGGCTCACGAGAGGCGTATATAGTTCAAGACATAGTCATCAAGCCCATTCTGGGCCAACCAAATTCTATTCCTGTAGAGATGAAGAGGGCTATGATCGCGAAATTAACAGAGGTAAGGATATACGTCGTTCTATCACCATATCATTATTCTCGGACATTACCATTCGAGCCTGTACTCACCATGGCGGAATAATACAGACTGCCCACAATCATCTCAATCATGATGCAGCTGGCAACGACAATGCCGACAAGTTCGGCGCGCTTGCAAAGAACGTCAAAGCGTTCCAGGCTGTACTTGAGAGCGCAATGACGGATCTCGAACTTGAGTCCGCTGAGCCCGCAGACGACATTGGCAAGGAGAGCGACTCGGACACCGATGTCAAACTGGATGATGTCGCCGACCCTGAGAAGGCTCCCCGCAGCGACTCAGTCCAATTTGCGGAGCCTCCGTCCACGTGGACCAGCTGGTTCATGGACTGTGCCGTCAGCTTTGTTCAACGTGTCGTCTCAAGTGCGTGGAATTGGGTGAAAAAGTGCGCTATTCTCACCCCTTGTCGTGATCTTCCTCTGGCCGTATACTTTTTTCAATTATGGCTCATACATATTCATCACGATGACAGGACATGCCTGGCTATATGGAAGGTTCGCGGACTTACTCGCATACCAAGCTAGCGCTCGGTATCGCGCACACGTACGACAGGACGCTGAAGTACTACACTTTCAGAAGCTCAAGTGGTTCTTCAATAAGTTGTTAAGCCTCATTAGGTCCGCAATATCGTCCATCAAGAGTGTCGAAGTTGGCGTTGTGATGGGCGGTTGTGCGTTCTAGTTGTGTCGACCTTGGATTGATGGCTAATACTGTTGGGGCAGGGATCATGTCTTATCTTCGTTTCGACCTGCGGAATACCGAGACGCCAGACGCCTTCGACATAGAAGAAGACTGCTCAGAGATTGCCAAAAGACTGCGCTCGTTCTTCGAATGCGCGTGGACCTACGTTCTCAACACACTCTCTCAGCTCTTGAAGAATACCGAAGAGAAAATAGCCCTGAGTATGGAGGTAAAATAGCCCCTTTTTGGCTTGTGAATAGTATGACGCGCACCTGACGGACCCTCCATAGAACGCACAGTCGGCGGAGGCCAGTCTACGCTCGATATCCATGGAATATACAGTCGCCGCCGCTCTCATTGAATCTCTCATGGAGTACTCGAAGTGTGATCGATCTTGAGGGTGAACGCACAGCTCACAGTGAACCATAGGAATCCGTCGGCAGATGCATTGCATGTATATTACGGACGCGTCTCGAAATCGTCAGCGACTGTCATTCTCCGCAGGTGCCTTGCAAACGGGTAAACGGGCATACATAGACCAGGGCAATATGCATGCCAATGCGTCAAAGAAAGTCCTTGCAGTCGCTACATTGCGAGTCAAGGATGACGTCCATGATTCGTCGCGATCCGTTTCCACCACTCGTCCCGCTTCCCAGCAACGAACGCGTCGATCTCCCGTACACAGCACGGACACCACGCCCCACGCCCAACGCTCTCCTGCAAGGCGAAGCTGCTTCGCACAGGATCCCGGATCCCCATCTCGAGTACGTCCATAGTCAAGACCTCGCGGCGCCACGCCTCACCGGGCTTCCCACCGCGCGCCGGGCAGCCTACTGTCTTGAGCTCGTCGCACGCGCCCGAGCCGAGTCCGGGGGGTCCATCGACGACGAGCAGGCGCCATTCCGCCTGAAGCTCCTCGCGCAGCCTATGCAGGGGCCCGAGCTCCGAGACGTCGAGCCCGATGGCGTCCCGCTTCTCCGAGAGAGCCATCTCCCAGAACTGCGAGTTGGCGAGAAGCTCGTACCGCACACGGCCCTCGATCTCGGGGATGTTGTACCGCCGAGACGCGTCGAGAAGGTCGAGCGCGAGCGCGAGTGACAGGGGCTTGTCGCTCTCGCTGTCGGTTGGCGGGTTCGAGTCGGACCATAGCTCCGCGATGCGTTG
The DNA here is from genome assembly GCA_002150815.3 of Grammothele lineata. Taxonomy (NCBI): domain Eukaryota; kingdom Fungi; phylum Basidiomycota; class Agaricomycetes; order Polyporales; family Polyporaceae; genus Grammothele; species Grammothele lineata. The sequence goes on from NDFF03000024.1 coordinate 99,245, forward strand.
TCTCGTCTGGTCTCGTACGGTTGTCCACGACAAACGGCATGCGGCGCGGTACGCAGAAAGCGTCTCCTCGGGCTTCAGAGCGTCTGCGCGAGTGTCGTTGCCGTTCCTAGCGACCAACGGTAAGCATAGTAGCCCCGTGAGGTGAATAGCATAACTCACGACGGTATCTTTGCGAGACGGAGCAGGAGGGTGAAGCCTTCTGCAGACACGTCGTGGAGAGTGTGACTCGGACAGCCACCTACGCGCCTGGCAGCGGCCGACGCGGCCCAGTTGGGCTTCGAGAACAGCTCTTCAAAGTAGCTGCTATGTCCCGCGAGATGCGATTGCTGAAGCTTGAAGTAGGTCTTCTCTGCCTGGATAACCACATCTCCATTTGCGTCCCATATGTCCGACCATACGCCTCCGGATGGAAGACTAGGCCGCGCGTTGGAGACGTACTTTCGTAGCGCCGCAGAAGGACCGATCTCTTTCCAATTTCCAGCCTAGCAGCAGGCGTTGAGCTTAACTTAACGGAAGATCACACAGTTGAAGGTTAAAAATTAACTCACCGCGCTTACTCTGTACTTTCTCATGGGCTCCCCATAGCCTCCTCCTATTGTGACATTGACGTATCTGCTTAAACCCCGGCTGCGAGTCTGCCACAGGGGAATCGAGACCGCGAAGTTTCAGCTGTGATGAGAGCTACGTAGAAAGACAATGTATCCTCACCTTTGTCATTGCGTAAACACGCGTATATTGGAGAATGGGGAACAGATCGGATGAACGTCGATGGTCCTAAAGAACCTGCCAGCGACGCGCGTCGAGTGACTCGGAGTCGCCTTCAGACGCGTCGTGACGGAATCACATGACCATCCGTCACAAGCTTCGTCGAAAGTCGCGATTTTGAGTACAGCATGAAGTGACTCGCATTCGTTGCGCTGTATGTAAGTACTCAGCCGCTGCGGATCTCCCCGCGTTTTTTGAAGCTGCTCTCTACGCGCGGCGATGCTGGTGATTTCGGTGGGCGCGACTGTGTGCTTGGAGGACGAGATGTGTGACAGTGTCTGCTCGCCGGCCCGACCCGGCACGTAGCCGGAGGCACCGCACGTGCGCTGCGCGCGGGCGTCAAGCGAAATCTATCGAGGTCCGTTTGTCCTCTCTCATTGATTTGCCTCTCCTTCCGCTGCGCGTTACACCCGCCTCCTGCATCTGTGATATTTCCCTCTTCTGGCGGTATATCTCCTCCAATGTGTCGACCAATCCTTCGACAACACCCGATCGACAGCCTTACCCGCCAGCGATACAAAGCTCTCTGCACCGCGTCGACAACATAGAAGCTTCACAAGCCAAGAAGCCTCCATAACTTCTCTTGAAGTCTTCGCAAGTCTCCCGCTAACTACAGACATCAAATAAGGAGATCAGATGCGGAGTCATTCTCCAGGAGGAGCGCCCTTCGTCCAGAGGTGATGGTGTATAACGTCAGGTGAGTCTTTGTATGTCCGTCGCACATCGAGTCATGTCCCAAAATCGTCGAGCGTTGGAGGCCTTGATGCGCTCTTCACGTGTTGAAAGTACACGCTATGGACGTTTGGCGAGAGCCGAGGCAGTAGAACGCGAGAAGGCCGCTCCGATCCCGACCTGCGAACGGCACCGACCCCGACGCGTGTATTGTAGATCCACTGCATCGCTCGGTGTTTGTGGGGATCTATACAGATTGGAAATGCAAGCGCCGCCGCCGCGGCGCTGTCGATTCCTTCTCATGTGTATGCTGATCAATAATTTCAAAGTGCACGGGACCGCGTCGTGGACGCGTCGCGTCGGTGGCGTCCTGCCGGCAGTAACGCGACCTCCCTTTACGACACGCGATCGCAAAAGGACTTTGCCTCAATCGAGTCAGGGGCTCCGCAGACCCGTCAATTTCAATTCTAGGGCGTATATGAGCACGACGCGCTGCGCTGCTTGAGAACAAGCCCTCTCATTTCGAGACTCTACCCGCGATGTCCAAGCCAGCTCAGATCATCTTCTACACTTTCTGGGTGAGCATCGCTTGTCGTGCTCTCTCGTCGACGAACGTCCACTAACGTCCTGCACAGAGCTCCCAGCACGCGCATCGCGTTGCCCTTGCGCTCGAGGAGATCAACGTCGAACACACGACCTACGAGGTCAACCTCGCTGACAAGCCCGAGTGGTTTGCCCAGAAGGTCAGCCCTCCAGATGGCAAGGTGCGCTTCTTCCACGTCCCCCAGATTGACTGCACAACCGATCGTCTCTTCCTCTCAGGTCCCCGCCCTCCTCTACGGCGGCGCCCCTTGCAGCCCCGAGTCGCCCTCGCCCGACAGCACCCTCGTCTCCGCCTCCCTCGTCATCCTCGAGTTCCTCGCCGACCTCTTCCCCACTTCCAACATCCTCCCCGCCTCCCCAGCCGGGCGCGCCGCCGTACGCAGCTTCGTTTCCCTCTTCGAGGACAAGTTCACCCGCGCCTTCAAAGGCGCATTCATGCGTGGGGATCCCGCCCACACCCTCCTCGACGCCCTCTCCGCCGTCCAGGCGCGCCTTCCCCCTGACGGCGGGTTCGCGCACGGGACGTGGTCGATGGCAGAGATGGTCGCGGGACCGTACCTCGTGCGCGCGTGGCGCATGCTCGAGCGGGACGTGGGCAAGTACCCAGAAGGAGAGGGAAAGGAGGTCTGGGCGACCATTATGGGCGACGCGAAGTACGCGCGGATCCGGAAGTACGTTGAGGACATTGAGGCGTACCCGGCATGGAAGGCGACGTGGGATGAGGTGAGCGTTTACGCGTTTGGAAGGGTTGACGATCGGTGTAGTGATAATTCCGACTTTGACAGGAACGCCAGTTGATGGCGTGGACGAACTGGCCGGGTGTTGTCCGGGGGCACCCTCTGTACAAGTACTGCTACTAGTTCGCGGTACGGTGTCGGTATTCGTATCCAAGTCTTGACGCCAACTCAGGCCTGCATGTTTAACACGATCGAGTATGATTGAGACAGCGGCGATACAAGTTGTGTATAAGTTAAGTAATAAGTCAGTCAATTCATGTCGGAAAGGGAGAAGACGAGTAACCGCAAGAGCGTGGAGGGCGGGCGGATGGCAACGGGAGTTGTGGCTCATCACTGTCGAGACTCTCTACTCGCTCTTGAACCAGAGAGTTTGAAGAGGGATGAGGTGGCGGACCGCGAGCTGGGAAGGCGCGAGCTGGAATGCGCACGCCATGGGTTGGGCCTGGTGGCGGATGCAGGAGGGATGACTTCAGGTGTCTGAAAATGCCGCCTGAAAGGCAGCATCCTCAACCGGCATCGATAGTGCGAGTAGGCGGTGTACCGTGAACGTGTTGAAGGGTCAGGTGGCGACGTGTCTGGGCACGCTTCAAGAGCCGAACTGCACACAGAGCTCCCAATGAGCGTAGCTCGACAACCAAGAGCGTAGCAGACTCACCGGACGCGAAGGTGCGTAGCTCACCACCTTGACGAGCGCCACGTCATGCTCTTTGCAAGCGGCGCGAGCTTCCTCCTAGCCCTCAGGGTCGTCCAGCGTAGCATGCACAACAATCGTCCTACAGGCAGCGTCTTCTTCGAGCCGAGGCCAGCACATGAACCCTGACGAGAGCGATTTTGGGATAGCGTAACCCACAACGGAGCTGCGCAACGAGCCACAGGGAACGACTTGCGGACGCCGCGGAGGGGCCTCGAGGATGAGCGTGTGGAGCGTGTGCGCGACTCGGACGCACATAAGCCGGACGGGGTTGTCGATGTGGAGACGCGTAATCTCAGGGAAGAGCCTGGGGAGCACGCAGATAAAACAGGAGTCCGAACAAGGACTTCCTCGAGGGGTGTGGGAGCCCGCGTTCGGGGGCGTAGGTGCGCTCGAGCAGGGTTGGTAGTGGCGGAAGTGCAAGAGACGAATGGACGGCACGGGTTGCTGTGGTTCCAGAAGAAATGTACGGCCGTTGTAATCGAAGTGAAGGCTTCTGAGGGAAGGAAACTGCTTGACGAATACCTCGAAGGGGTCCGTGAGCTCGACCTCATGAACTGTCCATTTATCCGGGTCGGGCGCGAGGGTCAGGCGAGCGCAGTCGCCAATCATGAAGCGGATTGAGTCAATAGATTTGCGGGTACGCTGTTGGCGTGTGGAGGAGTCCACGAAGGTGCCCTCTAAGCGGACGTGGGAACGCTTGAAGAGGAGGTTTTGGAACTCGTCCGAATGCCAGGGAAGTCCGAAGAGAGCCGCGGCATCCCGGAGAATGTTGCGATAGGTTGCGAAGTCGGTGTATTTCTTAGAGTTATCGCCAGCAAGGATGACACACCTGGTCGTGACTCGGAGCGCAATCTCATGCAGAAGGGGGTGCGCGGCGGAGAGGGCATTGTAGAGACATGCGCTGCTCCGGGAAGATGGTAGAAGTCCATGCGAGCTGAACGATGTCCTCGATCGTCTCTGCCGGAAGAGTCGGAGAGATACTGTCGGGCATCTAGCTTGTACTGCAGATCAAAGAGGAAGGGCTGCCCAGCAACGGATGGGAGGAGAGTCAGAAAATGACTCTCGGTCGGACTCCGGGAGTCGGGCCGAAGCCCAGCTCGAATTTTTGCTGCGTTTGACGCTGGGTGCCCGTACAGGACGCTATGACGTCATCACATGCAGGCGACTCTGCCTCTGCTTTCGCGGGATGAGAACCGGACAAATTCTCCTATTATTCGACCACATTCAGTACGTCACAAGAAACGATTCGCAAGCTTACGAGTCAGTCATAGTATACAAACTGCCGTATCCACCATGACCGCCACAAAACGTGATGCTCTCTGAGGTTTGAGCCCAGTCCGTGCACATCACCCACCTCCTCTCGCGCCCATCAGGCTCCTTGAGCGAACCTCACTGTGCAGTGCTGAACCAGAAAGACTTACTGCACCCAGCGCGCGCGATCCGGCCACATGGTGATATGGTCCCCCGGGAATACATGCGAGGGGTCCGCGAACATATGCTCATCCCCTAGCCCGAGCGCGCCCACCAGCTTATACCTCCCGTGGACCAGCCTCCCAGACCGCGGATATCGACGGGACCGAGCCTGAGGGAGCATGCTGCTCGCAGTTTCCGTGGGTGGCGACGGAGATGCACGTCAAGGCTTGCGGCGCTGGTCGTGTTTGAAGCTGAGTCGTACGTACGTCCTTTTGGACTAGTCGTATAGAAGCAGGCGGTGATACTGTAGGTGGCGATAAGGCAGACGAACGTAACGGGGACGTAGTCTGCGAGGAAACGCAGAAAGGCAGCGGGTAGTACCATTCGTCTGACCGCACGACGGTACAGGTTCATCGTATCTTGACGTCGATATTGTCGCGCGCGCTCTCGGTGCGCTCGGCGTTTCGTGCGCAGCGCACATCCCGAAAGGATTCTGAGTCGACCTAGACGTAAGAGAAAGGAGTGGCCACCTGGAACGTCCAAGTCCTCCGGGGCAGCGAGGAACGCAGGCTCCGCGCGTTGTACCTAGGAGTAGGATGCGCGAAGAATGTCGGTGGAAGGAGCGCGGAGTACGACTGGACTCTGCACAAGTGAGGCGGCATATCACGGTGTGAGGATGAGTGCTTTGAATGGTGAAGGGTAGAGGATGGCATGGCCCCATACACTGAGGAGGTACAGTCGCCAGGACGAGGAGGACGGCGGTGAGAGACGAAACCGCTGTCGGTGGGGACCGGAGCGAAACGACAGACAATGGAACTGGCGGGGTCTAGAGGATGAGATGAGGCTAATACGGAATGCACTTCACCGTAGGTACGGTGCTCGCAATTCTCCAGGTTAACGCGGCCGACGGAAAGGTATTCTGGGGGTGCTTGACGACGGCGAAGATCTAAGACTCATGCGCCGCCTCTTGTAGCTGTGCGGAACGATGTCCACTATGTACAGTGTGAGTCGAGAAAAAGGGTCCGGACGACGCGTGGGGCTATTCGTGTTGCTTACCCAGTGGTCGTTGTGGCGGCCGTGCGCGAAGCCCGCCAGTGAGCTCAGCGTAAATCGTGAGTCATTCTGAAGTGCGATCGCGACGCGTTCTCATTTGCAGCTACGCAAAAGAAATGAAGCCTGCTACCAATACTTAGTCGCAACTCGCATGCATCCAGGTCAGAGGACGTGAGAGGCGAAGACTTTGACTCGGAGGACGTGGTGGGTGGAGGCAACCGGCAAGGGTAGCGACGGCAGCACCGGGCCGGACAAATTGAGAACCGGCGCCAAAGCACAAACTGGCCTCGTCGCTTGCCCAGCGACATGACTCATGACACCCGGTGACCGCCGTCTTGTCCCTGTCGCCGTTCTCCCCTGCTCAGGCCATAGAGCCCTTATAGCCCCCGTGCGAAATGCGCGGACTGCTTCAGCAAATTCGAAAGCTCCAACATAGGTCTCCCGTCCGCGGTTCAAGTTCAAACGTTCGCTGACTCGGAAAGCGTCTCCTGTCGTCATGAGGCGTCCGCACCGGAACGATCGAGGAGGCCCTTGCGTAGTATTGCGGTGTGTAGGACATCTCTCATTTACCAGTGACAGGTGAGTTGTTGTACTGCTACTGTCTCCAACCGCCGTTCTGACTCTGGCTCGCGTGGCCGGCCTCCAGTGCTGCGCCTCCACCTGTCAGGTCCTCAGATCTCCACCTGCATGGTGCTACTTCGCAGATCCCCCTCTTCCGCCCAAGCAAGGATACGTGCCTAATGCGTTCACTACTGCGTACAGTCTACGAGACTTACGACACCCCGACCCTCGCGTTTGTTCACAATCTCCACGTTCCTCGGGCACTGGCGTACGCCCTCCAAGACCGATGAAACCTCAGGCTCTTCCACGCCTACGTACAACACCCGGCTTATTCCCCCGGTAAGTTCAGTCTCTTTCTCACATGCGGACTGCTCATGGAGGCGACTATCGATGCAGTTCCTACTCTGCGCTTTATCCCGAACTCCCTGCTGCTCGTGTGAAAGTCTCCATGGACGTCGTCAATACGCGCAGTCCTGGCGCGTTACGGAGGATATGACCTGGCGCCGTCCGACAGGCAGAATGAAGCCATCGTAGCCGAGATCAAGACGTGGAGCGCAGACCCGGTATCATCGTCGGCAACGAGTATATCGTGAAGTACGTCTATCGTCTCCATAACACGTGTTGACCCCCGGAGTGTTCACACATACGGTATCGTACAGCCATTTCACTGCAAACGGCGATGTTGACGCGAACGACAGCGTCGAGAATGCCCATGCCGCGCCTCATGTGCGAGCGGTGGGACTATAGGGGCGACTGGTACTCGAAGTGGTGAGCCTGGTTCCTCTGATTATGTCTGTCCTTCGCCTTTTCCCGTCATCTTTTAGCTGCGATGTACACTTACATGCTCCGTTTCACTGTAGCTTCGACGTCGGGCTCGTACTTCCTATCCTTTTGCTCCTCGTCGCCGCCTCGCTGGGCCCACGCGGAACCTGCTCGTCTCCACCACCTCCTATCCAACTAGTCAACATAGATACGCACCCCACGCGTGGCCGCTAGCGCCGTCAGAGTCGCCCCGACCGCGGTCGTCTTGACTACTGCGTGGGCCTCGCGCGCACGAGTGGGACGGGCGTGTCGGCGCGAAGAGCCGAGCGGGCATGCGCGAGCTTCAAGTTCCCGAGGTGCGCGCCGAGGAACATCGAGAGATATATTTGCGCGAGCGCGGCCCGACCTGTCCGCGTGCCGGAGTACCGCGCGCGCCAACGCCGAGGAGACTGCACGGCAGATGGGGAGCGTAAGGTCGATGTTGGGATTCTCGATGATCTCGTGGCTCGGTGGATTCGCGGTGGATGGGCTCTTGCTACGTTGACAAGACGGACAGCAGGCATCTTTCTGCCACCAATGCCATGCATCGGCGTCACCCTTTCCCGCTCGCCCATTACGCGCTCCTCTACGGTGTCCCGGGCGACAACACTCTTCGCCCCATCCAGAGTGGCAGACGATCGGCATCTCGACACAGCTTGACTCTCATCCTATCGACTCCGACAACCCTCTATAAGCTCCGCGCTCTCCCGCAAAGATGTCTCCGCCAGCCAAACCCTGCTGTTCCGCGTCGCCGTCCCCACGCTCACCGACCACCTCCCCGCGACATCCGTCAGGTTCGTCTTCACATTCCCACCTACTGCCCTTCGACTGGTCCGCGAAGACGTCCGCACGACTGATACGGGTACGACGGGCGCCGCTAGTCCTCATGACGTGCGTCTGCGTCCTCACCGCCGGGATCCGCCGGCCCGCCGTGTCGAGCTCGTCGATATCACTGAACCGGGTTCCTATGTTCCATCGGGCGAAGTAAAAACTAGTGGGTGTGATCGGGCTGAGCTGTGTACAAGACCAGGGACGCCGTGCGCGTACGTGTCGCGACGTGGCTTGATCGCGCACAAATGGTACCACAGGTCGCGCCGGATACTTGCTGCACGTTGAAGCTCGCCGCAGAGTACGGGCGCGGAGAGACCTTTGTTATGCGTATAGATTGGGGTGGGATTCTGGGCGAGAAGTAATTCGTCGCTGCATTCAAGGCGGTCTACGTTGTACTTGGTGTCGGGGTTGAATACAGCTGTGGAAGTTCACCGCACGTTTCACGGGCGTAGAGAGTGACGATTAGACTTCTATTCGCATCAAACCCGGAAGTAGATGCAGTTGTGCAAGGCCGAGTAGGGGGTGCGTATTCGATTGTGTGTTATTTGTCGGGCTTGTCGCTAACTACGTACCGTGTTCTAGATCACGCACCTCAGACACTCGGTGCAAAGGGCTACGCTACTACCTCGCGACGTTACGATTGCGCTCAGGCCCTTATGCATTTCATAGGAACAGCGCGTATGCGATATGATCTCTGCATCCGTCATATGTGTCGTCAAATCACTGTAAGCTGACTCCTGAGAGTGATCGGAAAGTCGAATTCCGCTCGTGTGTATATCTGATCCTATTCGCCTACAACTCCAGTCCTTCCGGTTTCCCTCCATTCATCTCCGTGAGCAATTCGTGCGCGATACCTATTTACAAGGACTCGATCAGCGCCGACGCGTGTTCAGTAAGCGAGCTGCCTCACCGTTGAGTCAATCCCTATTCCCATTCCAAGAAAGCCTTTAAGATCTCCTCTTGACCTTCTTTCGGCTCGAACCTGAGTGTGCAGTACTTGTCTTCCGAAAACCGTATCCGCTGAGCGCCATTGGTCCAATGCTGTATATGGTCGGCGGGGCACGAGTGAGGAGTCTCTCCAATGCTCTCACGAGCTTTGCTACTGCGCACGCCCTTCCTCGTGATCGTCGCCCAATGCGATGGGTGCCGCGGCCAGTGTCGTGCGCCCACCGGGCATGCTCCGAGCGTGATCGCGAAGACGCAGGTTTGGTAGAGATCGTTCTCATCATGGCCGAAGACTAATGTTATTGGTGGAATACCCGTCCACTGGTGGGTTGGTAGAAATCTGGGATGCAGTTCGACGAATCGTAGGCCGGAAACAGGGATGGGGGCGGTGAGCACTGCGAGGGAGACCTCAAATGGAGAGCTATGATCGCTCGTTTCGGCATCGTCTTCAGGAAGTGCCTGGTGGGACAGGACATCGAGAGTAGGAATGAGAGAAGTGCTGATGTAAATGGATCGCCACTGTGGGCTGTAGGTCCTTTGGTCTTCTTCTGATATTGCTACAAGACGAATACCCTTTGTACCACAACGATACAACGCTCGATTCTGGTGACTGCCCTCCCATGCGTCATCGAACACACGTTCGAGAAGCAACCCAAGGGGAGAGTCCATCCATTTGCAACCGAGGATGGCGATGACCCGTCTGTCAGACAAATCAGCCACAGGAACTCGAGCCCGGATTCCGTCTTTCGAAATACTGAAATCGGGTGTATCCAGGATGCGATCCCCTTCAAAATCTGAGATTTCTTCGGGTGGCGGCCCTTTCGCGGTATCTAGCCCATAGTTGTGAAGTTTCTGGACATCAATGTGAGCGCTGGGCCATTAGCAGGACAATATAATCTCTTACGTTGAACACGATGTTCCCCGCCTGTATGAATGATCTAAGACTACGGGAGAGTAGCGCCAAGGACGTAGTTTCATTAGATACCCATGGATCCACGAGCGCATCGGTCCTGGACTGAAGAACGCTGGACAGATCTGTGGTGCTGATTATACCCCTCCCCCAAGCAAAGAGCGATGTGTCACACCCCACTTTCTCCATAATTTGCTCCTGGAGGCGATAGAACGCTGATTCGCCTTCACCATAGGACGTCTTCATCTTGACACCAAAGATACCCATCAGGCAGTATGCCTCATCCTCCAGCCGTGTAGTTTGTCGTCTGCTAGCCCAGCTCATCCGCTGTGCAACACTGAAGTCTGATAATTGTTGCTGGTTCAGAAGGAGGGGGGTAGGAATACCTGTCACCTCTTCTAGGATATGCGCAAGGCCATCCCTATCTCCCACGAGGCTCCAATCCGATGAGAGAAAGCGAACCGTAGGAGGTGCAATAAGCTCTTGTAGGGTCCATCCACGAGTGTGCCACCGACTACGTCTAAACGCAGAGTCGGGAGATGCCAGAACATCGTCCGAGTAGACGTCGGCGAGATAGACGTAACACGTGCTAGACGAGGAATACCAATCACACATGGAATTGATCGAGTCTGAGAGCTCTTCGGCGTCCGTCTTGTTGATGCAGCAAGTATCGATCCATATCCACTTGAATCCGCTTCTTTCAGCGACAAGGCAGCTGTTTCTGATCTTGGGGCCGACATGGTCTCGTGGTTTACCCCTCCTAGCATTTGAAAAGAGGCGATTTATGGCCTCAATATCCTGGAATGACTGTTCGGCGTGGTCCCAGGTATGAGAGAGAATTGCATATCCTTCTGGAACATCTTCGGGTCCGTGAAAATGTCTCAACTCAACGCGATCGGTGTTGAGCAGCCACATTGATGCCTAGTGCGATGGAGTAGCGAGAGCACTCAGAACACCACTTGGACTGTATAGAAGCACTGGAGCTGGAGTACTCACCTGAAAAGCTGAAAGAAGGATGGAAGAATGTGAGGGAGGAGCGCACGTTTTATCGTATGAGCCCCCGACCGCGTTGAGACTTCCGCTGTCGACGCATCAACCTTGAGGAGTGCGCTCTCCCACACCTGTCAACGACGCGCAACTCGAAGCTTGATCGGAGTTTGGCCGTCATACAAAACATTACTCTGTGACGCGCAAAACTACAGATTAAGATTTGAGGGTGGACACGTTCAAGCTGCGTGTGCAACTTAATTTCGGAGCTTGGCGCACCAATGAGCACTGAGCAGACACCAGAAGTCTTTCGTGCAATACATGGTGCGGAGTACAACGATGAAGTAAAGGATACTGAAGTTGAGAGGCCAATACGCTGCTACGTCCATCCTAAGCCTCGGATTTATATTTTACAATGTGTTCTTCAAGCGGGCTTCGTACCATAGTCAATTCCACGAATATCCCCAAATTGAACGAGTTGCTCACCACAGCAGTACGAACCGAAGCCGATGCCAACCCATCTGCCTTCTTATCCAGCTTGAAGCCTAGAACTAACGTTCCTCCTCGCGTATTCATCCTACAAACCGTGAAACACATATTAAATTTCCAGTCCACATAGGGCGGGACCGAGAGCGAGAGCGAGTGGTCGGCCCAGGTCTGGATGTGATCGATGGGGCATGTATGCGAAGTTGTATCTTTGCCGAAGCCGGCGCTCGTCATCTTCGTCATCTTCGCCCAATGTTTGCGTTGCGAAGCCGGATTCTCTTCTGACGCACATACCCCCAGGGTGATGGCAAACAGGCTGACGTAACGGTCACCGTTAGCTCGTCCGAATATCAGCTTCAGAGGCGGATTGCCAGTCCAGTCGGGAGGCACCGATTCGGGAACCATTCTGATGCAGCGCACTCCATAGAGCGGAAGCCCCTCAAGAGTAGAGAGCGGCACGCGGAACGGCGTGTCCGTTGTGGCGTTAGCATACGCTAATCCGCGAACGAGGGGTTGGTAAGACAGGGGCGTCGTTTGCGAGTCGGCGCGGAAGAAGGACTCGGATACGAAGTGTATGGTCTTCCACTCGGCCGTGCAGCTTCGGAGCTGCTCCCACGTAACGGCAAAGATACGTCCCCAGTTCGAGCTGCCGCAGTGATAGAGGTCGCGGGCAAGGGGGTTCCCTGCGTCAGGGCATGGTATGAGGGGAAGGCAGAGGAAGTCGTCGAGATCGCGCCACGTGCAAAACAGGATCGCGAGGGAGAATGGGCCAATCACGACGACTGGGAGATGTGCGTGAATGCCAAACGGAGAGGTTGAGAAAGATGGTGAGTGGATCTTGTCTTGTTCTCGGAGTTCTTGTTCTCGGAACGTCAGGGTACTAAGTCCAAGGTCGATCTAATCGTATTTTCAGTCATGAGGTCCAGGATATTCACGAAATGCTCACGTCTAGGTCGATATACTTCGTTCCGCTAAACGCTTTTGGCGAGGGGGCGAGGAGATTGGCAGCTTCCAGCACATGCTCGTGTTGCGGTTCCGGAACCGTATCAAGTTGGCCGGTGACATCGATATGTGAAAGTTCTCCCCATGCAAAGAGCGAAGGGTCGACGGATGTCTTTAGGATCGCTTCCTGGAGACGATAGAACGCCATTCGTCCTTCGCCATAGATCGTCTGCATGTTGATTCCGAAAAGACCCATCAGGCAGTACGCTTCGTCCTCGACACGCGTCGTCTCCCGATGACTCGCCCACAGCATCCGCTGCGCGACGCATACCGTTGAAACATCCTTCTCCAGGCGCAGAATGGAGATCGGGATGTTTGTGATTTGCTCGATGGTCTTGGCGAGGGCCCACTTGGTGCCCAAAATGGTCCAGTCTGACGCTACAAACAGAACGAGTGGCGGTGCGATGAGCTCCTGAAGCGTCCAGCCCCGATTGTGCCAGCGGCTCTGGCGAAATTTTGAATCCTTCTCAGCTGGAGGGGTATCCTTAGGGACATCTCGGAGATAGGCATAGCATACGGAGGAGAGGGCGTAGAAGCGATACATGGAGTTGATGGCCTCGGAAAGCTCGGAGCTGCTCGATTTGTCGATGCAGCAGGTGTCTATCCAGATCCATTTCCATCCGTGCTCCTCCGCGAGCATGCAGCTGCGCCGTATCTTGTCGCCTGCGTACTCGCGCGGATTTGCGCCGGTCTTGGAGCAGCGAAACTGCAGCGACTCGATGTCCTGGAAGTCGCGTTCGTGGATGTCCCAGACGTGAGACAGGATAGCGTAGCCCTCGAGGACGTCCCTTGGACTGTTGAAGTGCTTGAGTTCCGCGCGGGCGGTACTCAGCAGCCACATCCTATGGATATCCGTGTGATTAGTGCGAGCCTTGGAGGCATACAGACAAGTTTACTCACGCTGGAAAGAGAAAGCTTGAGAGTCAGAATATAGCCGCTTCCGAGTAGTTTTTGCGCTATTGAGGGAGCTGTTCGCTCATCAGATCAAGTACGGCGAGAAGTTGCAGAGCCTTATCCGAGTCGCTTCCGAGCGTTTTGCGCGTGAGAATGGCTATCATTCCATCGATGTGGGCACAGGTAATTCGACGCGAAGAGACGCGAAGGGACGCAAAGCAGCGAGGAGAGACGCGATCGGGGACGCGAAGAGACGCGCGTCGAGACGCGATCGGAGACGCGATGTGGCGTTCGAGACGTGATAAGGGACGCGAGGGGACGCGGCGCTTATTCGTTCTTATACGTTACTTATACGACTTGAAGCTAATCGTCCTATGTATGTTCCGACATACACCTGGTTGCGTCCTGAGTTGAGGTCATGGGTATGGACGATGCTTATAATCCTTCCCTGGCCTTACTAGGACGTCCCCTGCTCTCCTATCGAGTCACTGAGTGCTTCAAGTTTTCGACAAGGGCTGCCGTGTCGACGCTGCTTCCGGAGTCTAGGCTGCGTGTCAGAAGTCGAGCCGACTCTTGCTACGTCCATGGCATACTAGGACCCTGCTTGCCAGTGCCCGCATCCCGGTTCCCAAGCCAGCCACCTTGTACACGAGTCTAGTGAACGGGCATTAAACGACGTGTACAGAGATATATCTCACAATGAAACATACTACTTAGAGCACATTTAGAGGGCAAGTAACGAGAAAGCGACGCGCTGCGACGAGAAACATCAGTGTTCCTAGCACAAGACAAACCGCAGCGACAAGATGTGCGAGGACGCGGACCGACGCGGACCGACGCGAGGGGACGCGAGGAGACGCGATGTGGCGTTGTGTGGCGTTTGAGAGACGCGAGGGGACGCGAACGAGAAGCGCCCGAGACGCAGACGGACGCGAGCGGATGCAAATTAGACGCTGAGGGACGCGATCGGGGACGCGAGGGAGACGCGATCGGACGCGCACTGGGACGCGAAGGGACGCACACTCAGACGCATTGCTGGTATGAAGAGGCCCATACCGGAGCTTATCCTTGTATATCGACAATGTTTAACATAGGGTAGACACGGTATAGCACTCTCACAGAAGGTTTACATCAAGGAATGATCATTCAACGAGGGTGATGCACGAGAATACATCTGTCGTATATGGAAGAGTCGCGTCGCTCCACGGGCGCTTGATCGCGTCCCTTTTCGCGTCTCTTCGCGTCCCTTCGCGTCCCTTCGCGTCCCTTCGCGTCGAATTCCTTTTGCCCCATCGATGTCCTGCCCGGAAGTTGGAGCACATGCTGGAGTTTTCCGCCACCCTAGACCCACAAAACGCAGACGCCGATAGTCAGCTGGCTGCTGAATCCGTGACGGTCGTGGGGACCGCTCAGTTCCCCGCAAAGAGATGTTCCGAGTCGAGGATCGAAGCCGGGGAGCAGAGCGCGTTTAAGTTATGTTCGGTTCCATGATCAGCAACGAGGGAGATGTTGTAGCACACAGTGGATAAGGACATGGCCCACCAAGAGTTGCCGCGAACGCACAGGATCATGACGGGTCATAGTCAAGCTATAGTCTTGGCCATTTCCTCTTGCGCGGGCTCGACGCTAGCGCACAAGCGCTCAACGGTCCGGTACGTGCCGAGTTCGAGTCCGGCAACGCCGACGCGCATCGCTGACTCGTATATCCCCTTCCCGGTCTCTAGTGTGAGTTCCTCGTCCTCCTTTCACCTGTGAACAATACGCGAATGGCGGACTAGGACGATGCACCGTCTCTGCCCATTGAGATTATCGAGTATATCGTCCAACTCGCCTGGACCGCCACCACTTCCCCGGACCAGCGCATCTCCCTCTTCAATGCCCTCTCCAGTGCTCATTCCCGCCTACTCATCATCGCCGTTAACATCGCGACCAAGTTCGTTATCTTCGACATCTCCAGCATCCATAATCACGACTTAACCACCTACCACAACGAGATTATGCCGATTGCTGCTGCCCTCTACGGACTTCCTCGCGGGTCGAACCAGCTCCGGGCCATCCTCTTCAAGCGGTCTCACGTCCACTTTCAACGTTACATAGCGGACATGCTATTAGAGCCTTTTATCGACTGGCTCATCTCCATGATCGGTGATTGTGCCCATCTCGCTGTCGTACCCGATCCGAAATGGCCGTCACTGCGCAAGTCCGAGCTTGTGCCCCTCGTCCGGTCCGTCCTCGTCCATCTTCCTTCCCTTCAGAGCCTCTACCTGGGGTACGAGTGGGAGACCCCGAATCTATTCCCTCAGTACACACTGCGCTCGGTGCGTTTCCTGCGTCTCCGCTTCTTCCCGTCTTGCGGATGCGCAGAGGATCTTTCGCAGGAGGACATGGGCCCACAGGTGGAAACACGCCACACGTGCGTTCCATCGATCCTCCCCGCGCTGTTCCCTGCGCTCGCACACCTCCACCTCGATAACCCAGTCCCTCTCGCGCGAGTCCAAGTAGCGCAAACGCTCGACACTCTCACTCTCGAAGCCCCGCCCCATCTCTCCTCGGACGCCAGTGGCGGCCTGTCCCGCAGTTCCGTCGTGCAGTACGCGATACCGGAAGCGCTATCGGCCGGGTTCATGCGCTGGCATCGTGAGGAAGAAGACACCATGCACCGGAAGATCGTCGTACACACCACGATGGAGGACACGGAGGGCTGGGAGGACGCTCGCGTAGCGTGTGACAAGTACGGGATCGCGCTCGTCAAGACCGTGAGCTACTTTGTCCCCTACCCGGTGCGTCTGCTGGCTCTTGTTCATCGACATGTCGAGCGACGCTCATCCCGATCGTCGCGCTCGCGTACAGGCTGGCGCAAGGACTTCCACGGACGCACCATTGTCACCCGTCGCGATCTCCGATTGTCCTTCCTCCCCCTAATCGCCCGCCGATACGCCGTCGACAACGGCTGTTCATCCGAAGGCCTGCGTTAGGGTATTCGCGAAACACCTAGCTGAACGATGACCTTGGAGATGAACAAATGGCCCCGTTTAGCAGCTGCAAAAGTCTTCGAAGGGTTTCTCCCTGCTCCTTCTCGCTCGTGTTAGCAAGTATGTCCTTCGAAGCGATATCGCGAGTCACACTCACAGAACTCAAGACAGGCGCACGCCAGTTGGAAGCATGGGCACAGGGGTCGAGCAGTTGTGACGGTCAAGGGCCGCTTCTCCTCGCGGTTGGCCCACAGAAGGGACCTCGAATACGCTTATTAGTGATGTCGTTCGAGGTTCGTGAGAACATCGCGAGCACCAGCCAAGCACCAGCGAGCAACCGCCAGAACGCTCAAACACTCGGTATGCTTGAACAGCGTCTCATCTGCAGCCTCACGCGCAGTGTGGCCCTCGCCATCGGTCCGGACCTGTTCACGCCCGTTGGAACGTGAACATTGATGGTCTCGGGCTCGCTTCTTCTCGAAGATTGCTAACAGACGTCCTATCATACTCGTACACGCATCGACGGTCGCTTTACAGGTCTCACTACCTTGTAGCTAATCCTCGTTCCTGTCACACCGACATTGTCTTACACTGCTGCTCTTCTCCATGACACAGTTACGCGCAGGCAATGGTTGTATTCTTCCCTCGCTTCTGTCAATGTCAGGAGGGTATCGGTCTCAGTAACAATGCTTGCGCGACGTACGTATGCCTACCGTAGTATGCGCTCGTCAGTCGATCGCTCAATCTGTACTCGCCGTGTTCCGCTTGAAGGATAATACGAAGGTTCGTCCGGTCCCACCGGTTCGACGAGCGGCGAGGCATAGACTCATTGTACAGTCAGGCATTCCTCGAACAGAGAACTCGCGGACGCAATCAGTGGGCCAGGAGAGTATGTGGTCCTCCGGGCACTTGTGCGTCGTCGTACCAAGTAGAGGAAGTTCGTTCTCGGGGTCTAAGAGGATATTCGCCCAATGTCCTGTGTGGGTGTCTGGTGTAGCAATGGAGTCCTCGGCGGACGCTGAGCACATGCCTAGCGAAATCGCAAACTTGCCATGGATGACGGCTGGAACTGATGGGGCATCCTGGCGATCTTCCAGATCGTATATGAGCGTAAGAGGAGGTTCACCGTTCCATTGGTCGGGAAGACAAGATGGGATCATCTTGATACAACGAAAGTTGTAGGGGAGATCCTTCAGCGCATGAAAGGGGACACGGAATGGAGAAGCGATCGCTGAGTTGGCGTACGCGAGCCCACGGACAAGCGGAGCGTACGACGGCGGAATGAGATCAGCGCTGCTGGTATGGTATGGGGATCCAGAAACGAAATGAACGGTCTGCCAGTGAGGCGGGCTGGTTCCCTGAAGCGTCTTGGGGGAGAAATAGAGCACGCGTGGCCCGTTTGGGCTACCGCAATGATACATGGTCGAGTTAGGGTTCTGCTTTACATTGGGGCACTTGAAGAGAACAAGGCCCGCGGTACCGTGTTGAGATGACCTGCGGCAGAGCAGAGCAACGAAGGCATCGCCCAACTTGATGACAGGAAGCCGGGCGCGAACTCCGGTAGGAGTCGTGGCAAAGGTCAGTGGAAGTTGCTCCTCATCGTGCCGATCGGAGGTACCAGGCAGCGTACTCGAGTTCGTACGGCTCATGAGTTCTCTCTAAAAGGCTCTTTCAGTATCTCGACTATATGAACGAAAACCGTAGTGACGACCCGACATACATGGAACTCGGTGTAACCCGCATCTTTGAAGGACCTTGCCGATGGGGCGAGCAGAGATGTATTGTTCGAGGAATGGTCATGTTGACATTCTACCGCCCACGATTCCGAGTATATATCGTGAGCTCCCCACATATAAAGTGACGTGTCATATGAAGTTTTCATGATCATTTGCTGGAGACGGTAGAATGCCTTACGACCCTCCCCATACACCGTACGCATGTTGACGCCAAAGATCCCCGTCAGACAATAGGCCTCGTCCTCGACCCGCGTAGTCTGTCGTGCACTGGCCCATTGCATCCTCTGCGCGACGGAAATATCCATCACGTCCCGTTTATGACGCAGAACATCTCGAGGAATTGCCGTGATCTCCTCGAGAAGCGGCGCAAGCGTCCACTTATCGCCTAAGGTAGTCCATTGCGAAGACATGAAGATGACGTTCTGGGGTGCAATAAGCTCCGGAAGCGTCCACCCACGCTTGTGCCAGCAACTCTTTCGGAACTCCGAACCATCTTCATCCAGGTCGGAGTCGCTGCTGACGTCGCGGAGGAAAGCAAAACACACCGCAGAGGAGGCGTAGAATCTGTACATAGAGACTATGGTCTCATCGAGCTCCGCGCTGTTCGTCTTGTCGATGCAGCAGGTGTCGATCCAGAGCCACTCGTATCCGTACTCCTCGGCGAGGATACAACTCTGCCGGATCTTCTCTCCGGCGTAGTCGCGAACGTTGGCGTTCTTCTGGGAGCGTGTGTTGTACAGAGTCTGAATATCTTGGAAGCTGTACTCGGACGAGTCCCAGACGTGCGAAAGGATGGCGTAACCGGCTCCCGGGACGGCTTCGGGCCCGATGAAATGCTGAAGCTTGCCGTCGGCCACTCTCAGGAGCCACATGATTGCGCGCTTGAGAAGGAAAGGAATATGGCGATGGGGGTATTCTGGGAGGACGCAGGAAGGTAGCTCAGTGATGGGGGAGAGAAAGTGAGCGGCCCTGAAGATTCACGACGGGAATTTTGAAGGCGGTTGGCTCCGAGTCCTCGCAGGTCAGACGGCGCGCGTCTCACAGATGCTTATCAGAGAGGCATCTTGCGAAATCGAGATGCGGACACCAACTCGGATCCGTCTGCAGAGCACGTTCCAACGCAAAACATAAAAGGATGTCGGGATATGAGATGGCTGGGCCCCAACATGCGCTTCTAGACCGAGGACAGGACGTGCAAGGCACGCTACATCGATGTCTTCGCTCACGTTCTAGGATACTGAGTCTACACGCTGTAAGGGGGAAGCCCCAACCGTGAGCGCACCGCACTCCATGAATACGAAGAATCAACACACACCAGAGGCATCTAGGGTCCCTGTTACCGAAAATCAACGATCGTCTGTGAGACGCCTGCACCGCCTGACGCGTACAATCGGAAGAAACGTTGAACGCATACGGTCTGTCCTGCCCCACCATCTTCCAATTTGTCCGGTCCTCGGAACCCATGTACGAGCATCCCCAGCAGAATCGCGTCAAGCACACGTGGCTCCGACGGTCTGCGGAGCCCTCCCGTACACTAGTCTAACATCGATATCTGATTATCGTGCTTTTTGCGCCCCTCTCTTGTCATCTTGCTGTTGTCTAGGTCCCATCGTGGCGATTCGTTATATGTCGACTACAATTGTCAATCGGGGCGAACAAGATATAGAGACGTGGGTCGGAGACCACTTGCCTAGTGAGTTAACGGCTGAAGGGACGCAGAGAACTGCGCGGATGAGCCTTGAGGTATCCCCTAGGCCATTCGTAACGGGAGTTATGTCGGAGAAGGTAGCAAGATCTGATAGAAGCTTGAACCTGATGGAGCGAGAGCCGTGAGACGCGCCTGGACCATATCACGGCGAAGAAAACGCTGTGGACTCACCGTTCCTTGTGTGCTATCGTTGAAAGAGCTTGCCAGATTGGGTGAAGATCTCTCGATCTCGGAGATTTCCACCTCAGTTGGCATGGTGGAGGAAGGCGGCGGGCTAAGAGACCTTCGGAAACCGAGGGTATGCTGGAAACAAAGCAAGACTCAGTGGCAGAAAAATGGGTTGTCCTAGGTACAGAGACGCACTCGAGCAACAGCGCAGTGAATTCGAGGATCTTTGAGATAATGCATTACCGCCGAGAACACTCTTGGGTCTTTGGTCATCGAGACCACCTCTTCTTCCCAGATTGAGTGGTTACCTTGTACTCGATGTTCGCCCAGCGAATCATGGACGTCCGCATTTGTCCGCGCTGTATAGTGCAGGAATGTGTGGACGGAGACATATGTCAGCACAGCAGCAGGGAAGATTTTTCACTTGCGGAGGGTTCGGAGACTCACACATGACGATTCCGAAAATTTCATGGAGATGCAGTCGAACCGCTTCTGTGCTCAGAGTGCAGAATTCGGCCGCAATGACTGACAGAGATTATCCCCATGTTTTTGGACATCGTTCAGCGGCAGGCGAGGGCGGGTGCACGAAGGGACGAACAACGGTCTGCGGACTCGTCAGGGCTTGAAGGACCAGAGCCTGGGGCCGAGACGCCCGGGAAGACGTCGAGCTGGTACTGCACGTTGGCGCTAAAGCCTTGGGCTTCCGCCTTGCTCAGCTCCTCTGCTCTCCCTCTTTCGAGATTTCAAGCTTCAAGTCTTATCTGTCTCCACGCCGCAATCAGTAACCTTCCCCAATTTCATAGCTGATCAACAATTATGGGGAACATCGCTTCGCGCAACTTTCTCGGGGAGCACGACACGTATGATGGACTCCGAGGGATATCTCATGTTTCTACCTGGTACGTTTTCTGCTGCTCCCCATTTCCCGACCTTCGCATGGGTCTCCTGCAGGCAATGCTCTTTCAAGCGCACTCTCCCTAGTTGACTTTACATACATTCTGCACGATTCGTCTTCTATCGCCGCGATTTGCGATACCGCCCATCCCTTTGCATCCGACTCAAGACGCTCCACGTAGTTTTGACGTCGCAAGTCGTGAGGCGAACGAATACCTCTGCTCGGACGTGGAACCGACCAGGTCTTCATGAGGCTATAGCTCCCTATGCGCCGCAGGGCGAATGACACGTCAAAAGGCGAGTGAGGTCTACATATGTGCGCGTCCTTTTGGCAAACCCCCGGTTCCTCGTTCATGTATCTCAATCCCATTTCCGACCCTCTTCGCATTACTACCCAATGTCTATTGCACCTTTGCATGTATCAGTGCGTCGTGAGTTGAATACCAGTCTTTGTGTGCCTCATGCTCAAGTTACCTAAACTCCTCCGGAACGTCAAGCAATCCGGTGTTCCATATCGCTCGCGGATATCTACTCGTTCATTACTGATGACCTAAACATGCCATGTTACTGGTATTCGCTGAGACGTTGTCAAGATCATGGAGACGCGTGGCATCTGGCAGCTCCTGTCCCGTCGGCCCTGAAAACGCATGCGTCCAGGGAGAAAGGGCGTATAGACGAGATTTCTTGGTTCGATTGATTAGGCAACGAATACGAACCTATGAACCTCGGAGTGTTTCGCACCCTTGGGCCTTGGCTGTCGCGCTCGGTGGTGCGAGTGATCAGAAGCGCTACCGATGTGCAAACACCCTCGTCTGCACACAAGAACACGCTAGGAGCACATATCGAGATACTGTCACAACTTAGAAGTACATGACGATTTTACCTTTACAAGAACTTCTTGTTCCCCCAGTGCGACAAGAACGCACCGCTGTCGGCGGGACCCATTCTGTGGATGACGTCCAACATCAACTTCACAGACTCATCGGGCGTCATCGGCTCCCCGCTCCAATCCGGGATGTACTTCTTGAACTTCGGGAAGAAGTCTTGCAGGATAGCAGGTTGTTCCTCCAGCGTCACTAGAGGGAAAATCGTCAGACTCGCCTCGTCGATGAGAGATACGCAATGACGACGCTCACGTTTCTTGTCGCTCCACGTCTGGGCGATACCCGGGCAGACGGCGAGGACGGTGAAGTCGCCCTCTGCCTTCAGCGCGGTCGCGAACTCGGCGATGGCCATGTTCATCGCAGCCTTGGAGATCCCGTACTGGACGTTCATGTTGATCCCCGTGCCCGTCACCAAAGTGGGCTCTGCGGCGAGCGACGAGATCGCGACGATCTTCTTCGCCGACCCGGCGCGGACGAGCGGGAGGAACGTATTGATCGAGTTGACTACCCCGATGACGTTGGTCTTGAACTATGGCATGGTCAGCTCAACGTGGTGAAGGATCGCGCGATCACAGGAGAACGTACCATGCTGGTAAAATCCTCTTCAAGGGCCTTCTCATCGGGGCTATGTTCTGAGTCAGAAACAATTGCAGCAGCGTGAAGAATTGACATACTAGGTCGTGATGGTGCAGCCCGAGTGCTGGGATACAACAGCTGCACCGTTGTGGATGAAATAATCGAGTGACCCACCAGTCACTTTCGCGACCTCCGCTGCAGCCGCCTGGAATGCGCGAAGGGTCCATGAGTACGAGAGCATACGACGCTATAGTACAGTGTGGACATGTCTTACCTTAAGGGAAGCAACATCCTCAAAATCGCCCTTCACCACATGTACATTTGACGACGCATCGGCCAAAGTTTGAAGCTGGGTCGCGCTCTGGGGGTTGCGGACGACGGCGAAGACGGTGTTGGCTTTGTCTTGGCTCTGCACAACTCGGCATTAAACGCTTCATGAGTGAGGCCGTTCGCGTGTTTACTTACGAGATTGCGAACGTATGCAAGCTGGAGGACGGCGTCAGATCAACAACAGACGCGTTAGTGTTACAGGGGACAGCACTCACGCCGATACCACGGGAAGCTCCTACAATGGCGTAAGACGGCATATTCGGGAAGAATCGCGGGGTTGTAGTGACGTTGGGTATGAGATTACTGATGGGACAGTGGCTCTGCTCCACAGCGTTCGGTCTCTTATATTGATGGACATGATGTTGTGGCTTGACGGGATCGGCGGTGTAACGCCGCCGGAGGCAACCACGCCGCGGTCGGGCTGTGTAGCTGAAAGGTAATCGCGTAAGTCTCGATAAGCAGGATAGTGAACTTACCCATCTTGAACGAGCATCGCGCATGATTCAAAAACGGTGCCTTGAAGAAGTGAATAATGCCTGCGCGAGTCTCACCAGGATCAGATCAAAAGTCATCACCAAAGGCAAGTCCTGCCCGTCGTGAGAGACTGACACCGAGCCATCCTAGGGAGCATGAGCAGAAGACGATGAAGACGTCTTAAGGCGCACGAACCCACCTCCAGCATGCCCGACAAGTCCAAGCGAACATGGTAATGAAACAGCCGACCCTGCAAGAGCTATTTGCCGGGCATAGCGAGGCTGGATAGGTCTCTCCATTCCTCCACGAGGCAGCCTGACGCCCCGAGATGTGGAGTCTTCATCATCCATGCTGCGCTACACGCAGTGCTGAGACCCGAGTTCAGCGACTCGCAAGAGCCTATACCCCGTCGGTCCGATGTGGAAGCATCCGATAGGGTCTGCAGGAGGGTGAGGATTCGGGGAGAAGACAAGGAGTCCCAGTCAGTGAGCGACTAATTACCTGGAGACGGCCCAACCTATCAGCATTGGGGGCTTAGTTAGAGTCGTACCAACCTCAACGGAAGGAAATGAATGTTCATTCTCCAGACGTCAATGCTACTGGCAGGTAGTCCGACAAGACCGAGGTTGGGAGCAAAGTTCGGATTTCCCGGTGGCAGAGTCGCCGTCCGAATTTCGACGTATTGAATCACGTGACTAGCTACATAAGCGCCGCTCCGTGATCATGAGGTTGTCAAGCCCACTGCCAGCGCTTTGTCGCCTCGACTGCTACGCCATTGCACGCTGCTAGCCATTGCGCTGAACTTGAACTTTGATTGACCTTCCTTCGGAGCGCATTCTTCTCGAGCCGCTTTCTGTGCTGTAATGTGGCTCCTCAGCAGTGACCGTGGCGAACTCCATCACTTCAATGACCCTAAGGACGTCCCAGGAGGCTACGCTATCCTCTCCCATGTGTGGGATGCACATGAGGAGACGTTCCAAGACATTCAAGCCTTCAGTGTCCGATGCAAGGACGAACAGGATACAACGCCTCTCGATCTCGTTGGCACGAAAATCAGCATGAGCTGCAAGCTCGCCAGATCGCACAGATGGGAGTGGATGTGGGTCGATACGTGCTGAATCGATAAGACAAGCAGTTCAGAGCTTTCCGAGGCCATTAACTCTATGTTCCGATATTATTCCATGTCCGGGGCGTGCTACGCTTTCCTTCGCGACGTTCCCGGCACCTGCGATCTCGAACAGAATGATTCCGAGTTTCACAGAAGTCGCTGGCATCGACGCGGCTGGACCCTCCAAGAGCTTCTTGCCCCCATGCTTGTCATTTTCATCTCTTCCGACTGGACAGTCATCGGAGACAAGGGGCAGCGCTCGCAGCTCCTACAGAGGATCATCGGAATTCCCGCATCCATCCTCCGGGGCGAGCAAGATCTCGCGGATATATCCGTCGCGCAGCGAATGTCATGGGCGAGTCGGCGCGATACGACTCGGGTAGAGGACGAAGCATACTGTTTGATGGGTCTCTTCGGGATCAACATACCGACACTGTACGGAGAGGGAAAGAAGGCGTTCCAACGTCTTCAAGAGGAGATTATGAGGACATCATCGGATACGTCGCTCTTCGCTTGGGGAGATACCCATATCTTCTCTTTTCAAGGTTCTATAACCAAGAAAGAAGGATGGGACCGCGACGAACACGAACACTTTTCGGAGAACGTCAACCTTCTCGCTCCGTCTCCAAAATCCTTCCATGGATCACAGCTCATATGCTACGATGTAAGCCGTTCTCTATAACAAGTACGTTCCCGCTGACGAAGTGACATCAATAAGCCGCGAACAAAAGTCCCGCTTCTAGCTGAGAACACCTCTGAAAAAGAACCAAGCACTCCAGCCTTCACCATCGTGGCTTACGGGATCCGGGCTCATCTTCCCATCGTCGAGTTCAACAACTTCTTTGCCGCCGCCCTATTCTGCACCTACGGTCCTGGCGGGTTCCCAGTCTACCTATTGCTGACCAAATGTCCCGACAGCCCAATCTTCGGTGACACCCTGCAGCTCTATCATTGCAAGTTCAACGATTACCGTTCCGTCCTCCTACCCTCCGCAGTGCTTCGCTCCCGGCCCCCCGCTCGCTGGCGGAACGTCCACATTTCCGCGCGCCCTCCTTTCCGCTCGGACGAGGCTACCACCCCTGCACTCTTCCGCCCCCTCTCACGCAGTCTGGCTTGCATGTATACCACGACGAATATTCCGTTTCGCGTACCCCTGGCAGTGCTCACAGGCGGCGAATCGGTGCGCTGCATCGCCGTGAGCCCTCAATCGCTCCCATTCGGATGGACCGGCTCGCCGCCGCTCAGGCTCGGGTTCAAGCGAAGATACGATCCCACAGAGTCGCATCTGTTCATCGCCACCCTTGGAGTATGCGCTCGATTCGGTGAAAACGCGTCTGCCCCTTTACATTGGGCTAACGTGGAGGTTGGGTGGTGGGGTAAGACGACTGGCAGGTACCGATTTGGGTGTGCACACGCATGCCCCGAAGATCATATCGCATCTTGGCCCAACTGGGAACGGATCGTGCCGTTGGTATTTCGCTGGCATGTGACAATCCGGTTCGCGGAGTGGACGATGGGCGAGAAGGGGAAGACGTTGGTCTTGTCGGCCGACTGGTGGGAAGAGCGACTAACGTACGGGGGAGATACTTCCCACTGAACGCCGTGAGTGTTGAACGCGCCGTACGACTCTCCATTGAGTGTTCTCAAGACGAAGATCTAATATACAGACATCAAAGATATGAGTACAAAACACGATCCAATCCTTATTGCCCGCCAGCGGCGGGCACATCCATTCCATCCTAGTCCATCATCAAAACACAACGTACTCACTGACTCCCACCCTCGCCCTCCGCCCCCTCCTCCACATCAACCAGCTCCCTTCCCTCCTCCACCATCTCCCCCTTCGCACATCCCACAGCCCTCACAACACCCGCTACCGGCGCCCTGAGCACCGTCTCCGTCTTCATACTCTCCAGGACAACAACCGGCTGGCCCTGCTCGACCCTCTCCCCTACCGCGACCCTCACCTCCACAACCACGCTCGGCATCGGGGAGCGCAGCGCACCCTTCGCCCCGCCCAGCGCATCCCCGCCGAGGGCGCGCAGCCACGCGGGCGCGGGGACGACGAGCGCGGTGCGCTGCGCGCCTTCGCGCGCGAAGACGTGCACGCGCTCGGCTGTGGGGCCTGTTGGGCCCGCAGCAGCGGGCTGGGTGACGATCGTGGTGCGCGCGCGGGTGCCGGAGAGCGTCGCAACGAGCGTAGTGGAGCCCTCGAGGTGTGCAGAGACGCGCGCGAAGGTGTGCGAGGAGCCGGATATGGTGCGCGTCGCTATGTCGAAAAGGCCGTCGGGGAGTGAGCGGATGTGAACGGTGGAGGGGGCCGCGTCGGCGTCTTCAGACTGGAGCGTGATGGTGCGCTCATAGACGTCGCCGTTGAAACGGCGCGATGTGAGGGCGCTCCAAGGGGAATGGGACGAAGGCGGGGGTTGGTCGCGAAGAACGATGAATAGCGCAGCCTGTGCGAGCGCCTCGTGCGAAGGCTCTGCAGTAGGAGGGAACAACTCGTCGAAGTGTTTCTGTACGCAAACAATGAGCACCAGACATACAGTTACGCACGAGATGTTGCTACTCACAGGGATGAACCCAGTCTCAACCTCGGCGTCGATGAACGCTTGATGACCCGCCAAACTGCGCAGGAACTCGATGTTCGTCGAGACACCGACCACCCTATACTCCTCCAACGCGCCCCTCAGCTTCCTCAGCGCCTCCGTGCGATCGCACCCATGCACGACGAGCTTCGCGATCATCGGGTCGTAGAACACCCCAATCTGCGCGCCCTGCTCGAACCCCTGCTCGAGTCGCAGAGAAGGCGCTAATGCCGCGTAGGTGTTCACGATGGGCATGAACGCGGAGCTCCCAGGAGGCGGGGGTATGCGATGCGCCTCGAGCGAGGGCGCGAACACGTGCGTCGGCTCTGGAGTGGAGAGATAGACCAGCTGGCCCGAGTCGGGGAGGAAGTTATTGCGCGGGTTCTCGGCGTATATGCGCGCCTCGAAGGCGTGTCCGACGAGTGGGATGTCCGCTTGACGGAGAGGCAAGGGGTTTCCCGATGCGACCTGTAAGGACCATCGGTATCGAAAAGACCGCATATACGCGAGTTGAACGCACCTCGAGCTGCCACTCTACCAGATCGAGGCCGGTGATCATCTCGGTGACGGGATGCTCGACTTGCAAACGCGTATTCCTGACCGACCTAGTCAGATCTACGTCGCGCTGACAGACTCGGGCCACTCACATCTCCATAAAGTAAAACTTCTCGGTATTGTTGTCGAAGATGAATTCCACGGTACCCGCGCCGACATAGTCCACAGCCTTAGCTGCCGCAACCGCCTTCGCACTCAAGTCCGCGCGTAGGTCCGACGAGAGTCCAGGTGCCGGTGCCTAGGAAAACAGAGAAAGCGTGAATACACCAGAACTAAAAGGAAGACGGGTGAACATACCTCCTCAATGATCTTCTGATTCCGCCTCTGGACAGAACAATCTCGCTCCCACAAGCTGACGCACCCACCCTGCGTATCGGCGAACACTTGAACTTCGACGTGGCGAGGTCGCTGGATATACTTCTCCACGAGCACGTCAGAGTTGCCAAACGACTTGGTCGCCTCGCGTTGCGCGGAAACGAGCGCGTCCTGGAACTCTGCCGAAGAATGCACGATACGCATGCCTTTGCCGCCACCTCCGTGGACAGCCTTGATCAACACAGGGTAACCTGGACGATATCACTTAACGTACGCCGCACATTAGGGACAGGTCAACATACCTATCTGAGAGGCTTGCTGTTGAAGGAAGTCGGGATCTTGGTTAGTGCCATGATATCCAGGGACTACCGGCACGCCTGCAGCCGACATAATGTTCTTCGACTCGCTGAAAGTGCGGATTAGCCCGTAATCTGGAATGTGTGTCTAAATATGGCGTACCTCTTTGAGCCCATACTTACGATGGCGCTCGCTGGGGGTCCGATGAACGTGATACCTTCTTGTGCCAGACGTTCCGCAAACTGCGCATTCTCGCTGAGGAAACCGTATCCCGGATGAACCGCCTACACGACCGGCTATAAGCACTGGGGCCACCTCGTAATGCCTGAACAAGAGCGTGCGGACGTACTTGAGCACCACTTCGATGGCAGACTTCAATGATCTTGTCTATGCAGAGCTGGAAGAGAATGGTCCACACCTATCTTCATGCGCATACACTCAAAGAAAGAACTTACGTAGCTCTCAGCAGACGGTGCAGGACCTATACAGTACGCTTCGTCCGCCTATCGACGCGTCTTAGCCCGTCGTCGCACTGGAGCATATGAAGCAACGTACTAGTCGAACGTGTAACGCATCCGCATCCACCTCGCTATACACCGCAACCGTCTTGACTCCAAGCTTCCTCGCAGTGCGAATGACGCGGCATGCAATCTCCCCTCTACGTTGCGACCCCTCCTGTTTGAGCACGCCTCGAGCTGAACACGGCGAGGGCGGGTCTCACCTGTTCGCTATGAGGATCTTGTCAAAGAGGGGCTGGCGGGGAGTTTTCGACACGAGTTTGTCGAGTGCATCCAAGGGATCAGCTGTGTTGTATCGACGGGAGGTAATATGTATGATTGGCAAGACGGTTGCAGGGTGGTTGACTGGAAACGTGCACTCACCTGTGGCATTAATGATAATCGTCCGTGCATGTACGCGTGGTACAATCTGGGACGTGAGCGAGCGTGGTAGTGTAGCGGTCTGAGCTTGTCCACCCAAAGAGGTTGCCCTAACGAGTGCGGTGGCTGGACGGTTCGCTCGTCCCGCGTTGAGGAGGGTTCGAGCAGCAATAGGGCGTGAAGATTTGGACAACATAAGTATCAGGAAATCGAAGGAAGTCGTGCCGTTGCAGTGCCCGATGCCAAGTCTGAGTGACCGCAGGTAGAAAGAGGAGACACAGTGCTCGGTTGGCGGCGAGGGAAGAACGAGTTAGAAAGCAGGGAACGTCGACGAGGGACATGGTCATCGCGGCCGGAACGGACCTTGTCACTGTGTCCGGGGATGCGGGGTAATTGGCGCTCGCTCACGTGGCGATCCCGGACCGGGCGGTACGAATGAGGCGCCGGCCGTCGAATCAAACCACTGGCACTTCGACTCCATCAACTCTAATCATATTCAAACAGCACTACAGTGACACCAAAGGTATTACAAGGGAATTAGGCAAGTAAGATAAAGACAAGATTCAAGGATCGTTGGGGAGAGATACAGTCATCCACAGCACACAGCGCATTTCGCTACAAACGGAACCACGCAACGCACTTGCGAGCTGAAGATGTGATAGAACACCAGAGCTTCACCTTACCGGACCGCGACGAGGACAGGATTTCCTCAATCGAGGATGGAAGATCTTCCCCGTTCTCTTCGACCGCCGCACCCGCAGACGCCACCGCCCCCTTCGGTCCTTCTTCCTCGTTCTCATCGACGGCGGCTAGGTCCATCACCAAGGTTCCTCCGCTGACGTTGATCTTGCACTTGGTGAACGACAAACGAATCTTCCGTTCGGACTCGGCGCCATCGTTCTCCTCGACGGTCCATACCATGACTTTCGCGTGTTCTCCAGGGAGAGGCTCAGGCCATTGGAGGATGTAATCCTCCAGACGCACCATCTGATCCTCCGGCAGCTGAGAATAGGGATCGCCCTCGTGCTCGCTACGCCAGATCCTGTCGCGGACCTCAACCGTCGCCCAGTGAGCACCTGGAATCCGCTGCTGAGGGGGCTCGGCGGCGGCCTCAACCGATCCGTCCTCTTGGGGGCTGCGCCCCAGGGTGATCAAAAGGACGGCGGAGTCGCTATGCAGGCGGTCTTCGCGACGCAAGCGCACGGTGACGAACATCGTGACCGGTGTCGTGCCCGTCCAGCCGAACGGCATATCGGTGGCAGAGTGGAGCGAGAACTCGACGCCTTCCTTGAGTTGCTTCGGCTCGCCGAGCTCACGGGGAATCCTGAAGGGCGGTGAGAGTGTGGAGATCGTCTTCTGGATGACGGGGTGGAGAGGCTTGAGACCGAATCCGCGGTACGGGGGGACGCGGGCGATGTAGATAGTTTGCCATTCCGGCCGTGCAGATGTCCACGGCTCCTCGCCGATATTCTCCGTGGTGACAAGACGCACGTCGTTCCAGCCGGTATGATATACGGGATACTCGGCCTCCGGCGCCGTTGGGCAAGGATGGAGGACTAAGCCCAAAGGCTTGCCGTCATGGGACGCTGTCAGAATAGCGACAGTTGCAGAGGAGAGTTTGATTAGGGGAAGCGTGGTCTCAAAGCCGGACGCAGTGTCTCTGAACGAAGGAACAAAGAGCCCTTTAGGACCGATCTGGGTAGAAGCGCGTGTGAGTATCTGAGGGGGCATACGGACACAACATAGTTCGACTGCTTACCATACCAAGATCGGAGTAGACGGTCTTAGCGGCTTCTACACGTCCAGACAAGCGGAAGCAAGCCGGCGAGTCGGCGAGAAGGTAGGAATGCGGCTCTTCATGCTGATGGGAAGGGGGAAAGTTGGCCTTACTGGCGAGAGTTGCCGATGAAACGGCGTCCCCCCATGCGAAGAGCGAAGTGTCCGGGTTCCTCGCCATGATCAGCTTCTGGAGGCGGTAGAATGCGTTCTTGCCCTCTCCGTAACGTGCGTCGTCGTAGACTTGCATGATTCCGAACAGGCAATAGGCCCCGTCTTCGACGAGCGTGGTCTCTCGGGAGCTCGCCCACGACAGACGGCGCGCGATGCTGAACTCGGAGACTTGGGCCTCGTGGGTCAGAACGCTAGCGGGGATGCGGGTGATCTCTTGGAGGAGGGGGGCGAGCTCGGCTTTGATTCCAAGCTCCTCCCACTCGGACGAAACGAATACGACGAGGGCCGGTGCAATGAGCTCTTGCAACGTCCAACCGCGGCGGTGCCATCGGCTCTTGCGGAACGCAGAGTCCTTCGCGTCGAGGACGCACCCGGACGGTACGTCGCTGAGAAAGGCGTAGCAGGCCTTCGCGTGACGGTAGAGGTTCCACATGGTGACGATCGCCTCGGTGACATCGTTCTGGCTCAACTTGTTGATGCAGCACGTGTCGACCCAGAGCCACGCATGGCCCTTCCTCTCGGCGAGCTCGCAAGCGTTCTTGATCTTCGGAGGGACGAAGTCGCGAGGGTTCTGGCCGGTCTGGGCGCAACTCTCAACAATGTGCTGAATTTGTCGAAGGGTGCACTCGTCGTCGTCTTCGTCCCAGACGTGAGACAGCGCCGCGTAACCTCCGGGAACTTCGTGCAGGTTGCGGAACTCCTCCGGCTCGGCGCGGGCGGTGCTGAGAAACCACAAAGGCATTGTAATCCTGTAAGAGTAAACGGTCAACGCCTGTGTTGAAATGTGAGGTGAAGCTACTCACAGAATTGAGGGTTGATATCGAGGGGCGCGGTAGAGGGACAGGATCGATGAGAGTGCTCGACGTCCGCACCTGCTGGATTTATATGAGTCCGAAGGCACCGCAGGGGGATTTCATGCCTGAACGAGGCCACAGTGAGTTCGAAATAAAGAGGGGCCACTCCACTTGCAGTTTCCGGTTTGAGCAACGAGGGATCAGTGAGGCGTCGAGGACAATGGAGACGAAAAGCCAAAAGCGGATCAGCCCCTTTGACAGCGATATGTGACGTGGAACGTAACGGGAGGAGAACAATGTCGGCATGCAGACAGCACGCGGCGCGCCACGTCGCTTTGCCTGGTGTGATGATGAATTGTCTTTGTTCGTGGCAATCCGGGCATTGATTGCTTGCCGAAAAGGCCTCCTCTCTGGCAGAAGGTCCAATGAGATGAGATCCGATCACATATGATAACGGGGCCACAAACCTTTGAGGGTTTGGATAATGTGGACAAGAGGCTCACATCTGAGGTTGCGCGTGCGTAGGCAAGCCATTGACTCGTCTTCCCACAGAGAAGGGATGACAGTATCGGCCACGGTTACGGCACAGCGAGAACGGCCATTGTCGTAACGGGCGCGTTGGTGTTCCCGTGGCGCAGACGAAAGGGGCCGCAGTCGGGGATAGAGTTCAAGAAGACGCGTGAATACTGGTTATGGTCTGTTACGTACTGAGCACAGTGGCCGTCCCCATAAGTCCGTAAAGACACGCGCACCACTGTAAAGTCGTGCGTGGTATGCGTGGCCGCACGAGTATGACATCCGGGGTATTGAGAGTGGCCGGCGGGTCCCATTGATCTTCCTGTTGCGCTACGGTACCACTCACAGACAAAAGCGATGTTCAATAAAAACGGCGCCACGCAGCAGCTTCGACTAGTCTACAAAGCACGTGCATGAGAGCGAAAGGTGAGTACGATAGGAACAATGAACGGACGCTCTACACACCTATTTGATGCATGAAAGGAGTGGGTACAAACGCAGATGGCCATGGTTCGTGAGCGTTGTTTCGCTCCCGGACGAAGAGAGACCGTGCCACGGTACTACCCCGGATCGGCTAGGATTGCGATCGGCGACTTCTTCTGTTAGAACCATGTCAGTTTCCAAGCACTCGTGGTACATGACCGTCATGTAAGTGGATCTCACACTCTAACTCAGAGCCGGACAGACACTTTATCAGAACTGTACGCTTACTCCCTAACACCGTGAAGAACGCGGATAACCCGCATGAGATGTGAACTATGCATACAGGCATGCGTATGGATTGCGTGGGTCTTGTACAACTTCTAGTATTGGTTATACGCTTCTATATATCGTGTCACCTCGTGGAACCTTCATGACGTATGCAGTTCTCTATCCTACGCCTTCGCAAGGAGCGAACGTCCCGACATCTCTAAAGACGAGCAGTCAGTGTCTGGAAGGAGTGGAGTTAGGAAACAATGCGCACCTTCGGGCTTTGGTAGGCCCTGAGACATCATTACGTGGTCAGCAAGACCGCTCTAGGATGTATGGGGAACATGAAACTCACCATGATATCCAGCACGGTAGGCGCAACGTCGCACAGCGCGCCCTCTTCCTCCTCGCCGTCCTTCTTGTCTTCCGCGAACGAGAGGACCTTCGAGTCACCAGTCATGATGAACGGCACAGGGTTAGTCGTGTGCGCCGTGTGCGGGGCCCCCGTCTCGGGATTGATCATCTGCTCCGCGTTACCGTGGTCGGCCGTGACGAGCAAGATGTACCCCGCGTCCTGACACGCCTTGTACACAATCCCGACCGCCTCGTCCGTGTGCGAGATGGCCTCGACAGCGGCCTCGTACACGCCCGTGTGGCCGACCATGTCCGGGGGCGCGAAGTTGCACATCACGAACTCGTGCGTGTCCGCGCGGACGATCTCCGCGACCTTCTCCGCGACGCCTTTGACGGACATCTTCGGCTGCTTGTCGTACGTCGCGACCTTGGGCGAGGGGATCATGTGCCGCTCCTCCTGCTCGAACTGCTTCTCGACGCCGCCGTTGAAGAAGAACGTGACGTGCGCGTACTTCTCGGTCTCTGCGGGCGCACGGAAGGGGGATTAGTGCGGGGCAGGTGTGAGTGCGCTATGACGTACCGGCAACGTGCGCCTGCTTCACGCCCTGCTTCGCCAACCACTCGGCGAGGACGTTCGTCATCGCTTGTGGAGGGAACGCCACGTTGAAGGGGAACTCCGAGTTGTAGCGCGTCATCGTGGTGATGTGCTACGAGCACAGAATGTGAGCAACAAACGCACAGGAGCTCAGCAAGACACGTACGAGGTCCTTTGGGACGTCGACCTCCATAGGCTTGTCCGGAAGGCCGAACACGGACGCGATTTCACGCATGCGGTCGGAACGGTAATTGAAGAAGAAGAGCGTGTCGCCATCTACGCACCCCATGAACACCTCATGCTAGCAAAGACGAAGAGAAACGCACCCTTGATCCTGCCTGCGTCGCCATTGACGATGATGGGCTTCAAG
This sequence comes from Grammothele lineata, assembly GCA_002150815.3. Classification (NCBI taxonomy): domain Eukaryota; kingdom Fungi; phylum Basidiomycota; class Agaricomycetes; order Polyporales; family Polyporaceae; genus Grammothele; species Grammothele lineata. Next base: position 133,351 of record NDFF03000024.1, read on the forward strand.
AACTCATCCGTCTCGTCCTTCGCATAGCGCTCCTCGATCGTCTTCACCGGGTCCTCGCCCTTCTCGCCCTCCCCCTTGACGAGGCCGTCGACGGCAATCTTGATACGCTCCCAGCGCTTGTCGCGGTCCATGGCGTAATACCGACCGGCGACGGTCGCGACCTCTCCAATCTTCTCCTTCTCGATGAACGCAACGAGGTCCTTCATGTAACCCGCAGAAGAGCGCGGAGCGGTGTCGCGGCCATCACCGAAGAAGTGGATGTAGACGTCCTTGAGGCCGACTTCCTTCGCCGTCTCCAGGAGCGCATACAGGTGGGTGATATGCGAGTGGACACCACCGTCGGACACCTGTATATATGCGTGAAGGGTGCAACACGATAAGGAAAATCGATGAGGAACGCACTAAGCCAAGTAGGTGGAGGCGACCGTTGCCGTTCTTGGCGTGGTTGAAGCTCTCGAGGATGGCCTCGTTCTTGTGGAACTGCTTCTTCTTGATAGACACGTCGATACGGACGATGTCCTGCCAGACAATACGTCCAGCGCCAATGTTCAAGTGACTGAGGGACGCCGTGGACTGAGCATTCGGCTCGGGAGAGGTGGAGGATATGCGGATATATGCGGGGGTACGCGCAACAGAGGGGTCGTGAAGGGATCGACGTACTCACCCGACTTCAGAGTTCCCCATGAGCCCATCACTAAGTCCTACTGCGAGACCGTGCGCATGAAGTCGGCGCACGCTATGGTCCTTGGAGATGGTGTCCATGTTGGTCGTAGTGCCAGCGTCGATCGCGTCGCCTTTCATGCCCTTCTCCGGCGCGATGCCCCAGCCATCGTGTACACTAACGAGTAGGCGTAAGATGTCTGAAGAGAGACGAGGAGAGCAAAACGCACATGAGGCAGACTTTGTTCTTGACTTCGACCATGGTGGTTGGAGGGAAAGATGAGTGAGCTGAGGACAGCCGTGGCCGGGCCAGGCAACCTCTCGCCCTCGTCCGATTTCCATCGTATTCGATTTATCTTATCTAAACTCCGGATGTCATCTAATCTAATCATCCACGTGGCCGGTGTCGCTCAACTTGAGCACCGCACTTGAGCTGTAACATTTACCAGAGTTCCCCTCGTTCCCGAAGAACGTTCACATACCAACCATATGTATACATAAGTCAAAGAGAGTCGATTACTGCACTGTCCAAGAGCCCACTAGTAAGAAATCATCTACATCCGCACACCTGGACATTCGTCCTACTGTAAAGTCTAGTCCGAATTGTCATGGGAGAACTCTCTTGTACTTGCGTAAACTATCCCGTCAATCCCACACAATAGGCGGCCGTGTTGGAGGGTTGTTCAGCGGCATAGCCAACCTCGTAAACGCGAATTTCACCCCATTCTCGACGCAAGCAGCCTCTATGACTCCAAATGTTTCCCGCTCCACTTCCTCCGACCCGAGCATCTTCACCGTCCTCAGCGCCAGCCTATCCCTGACCTTGCGCTGTAGCAGCTCCACCAGTGCATCTTCGAACTCGAATCGTGGCGCGTTGACATGGAACTCCAGTACCTGCACGCGGCGCCCCAACACAGCGAACAACCGTTCCGTGTATAGGCCCTGCGGGCAAGACAGATGTTCGATGACCGACTCTGCGCGTGCGACCTCATCGAGCACATACGGGCGTTTCTCAAGGGAGTAGGAAACGTGACCGAACGGCACGGTCGGGAGCGACTCACTCGGGAAGCCGCTAACGACGACCTTCCGGACCCGCCGTACGTGCTCAACGAATCGTTCTTCCCACTTCGGCCATTGGATATCGCGGAGGGTCGAGCCGGGAACGAGGTGGATGTAGAGTGAGTTGAGTTGCGGTGCGAACGCAGCGAGTACGTCGTTGACCGCCATATGCGGAAGTCGGTCGATGGAGAGGTGGAGGTCGCGAAGGTTCGGTGCTGAACGGGGATCGATCTTCGTCGCGACGCTCTGAGGCATGTCACCGCCCAGTCGAAAGCCGCCGGGGGAGACGTCCGTGAGCGCTACTTCCAGGACCTCAAGATGGGGTAGCGAAAGGCATGCGACGAGCTGCTCCGGCTGGTACAGCCCGTGGACGGTGAGGTGTTGTACTGTGCGTACGGCGGGGAATTCGAGTAGCGAGTTGTTGAACTTGGGAGGGCATCCACAGACGTAGGTGAAGTTACGGAGCGAGTTAGCGGGGAAGCTAGCAAGCCATCGCAAAGGCCCTACATCTGGATAGGAAGAGAGCCAGTCCCCGGAGGAGTACAGGGAAATCTGGCGCACCAGGTCACGAACCTGAGGGAAGGCCTGGAGGGTGTGCGTAAGGGACCGGTCCGACATGGTCCAGTCCCGGCAAATAATGGACCGATAGAGCGTTCTCTGGGCTGAGGAATGCCATAGTTTGCAAGTTAGTGCGGCAGCCGCCAATGTTCTGGGGTCGCATAGGAGTGCGATTTGATGGAGCACGTCTTCGTTCAAAGTTGGGCATCCAATACCAAAACCGTGAGACGAGGGTGGTGCCGTTGGAGACAATGCCATACGCCGAGGGATGGCAGTAGTGCTGTGGTTAAGCTGGGGTTTACGTGGTGGGAGAGGGTAGGATAGTCACAGTTGACGGTAAAGTACCAGTCGCGGCGGAACCGGTTGTTCAGCACATTTCAAAGTCCGCTGGCTTATGAGCGTCTGATGGCGGCAGGTCAATCAGCGGACTTCGGAACTGCGCGCTTGAAATTAAATGAGCGACTTTCAGATTTGAACTCCGTGCGGTCAGTTCTCTAGCCAACTCCGGCCAACTCTCTCCTTCCGCAACACTCTACGCGACCATCGGACTCGGACACTATCATCAAGTAGAGCTTATCCTCTCACTACCTCATGTACACAACTTTGCGGACAACTGTACGATCCTCCAGCTTTACAATGTACCTGTCGTGAGTGCGTAAGTATTCGGATTGCGGCGGGAACTGGTTACCAGTCCAAGGTGTCCGTTGAACTTATTTTCGCAAGCGAATTCGACGAAAGGGCGGCTCTAGTCAGTGAGCGAATCACCAGATTATGCACAGCCGAAGAGGTGCGTGAACACCGCTTCCAGAAGCATTCCCGCTGTACTAGGGTTCAGCACACCGGGGACATGCTTCAGCCGCGCTGTGCGTATTGTACCTGTAGTATAAGGAGCGTCAGATGCTGTGGGATCCCCTTGTCGCTAGCCTCGTCAGTGCCCATCCCTTCGCGAGTACCCATGGAAAGTCGAGGTGAGATGAAGTTCCTGAATGAGTAAAGCGGTAGTGGTACTCATTTCGTTGTCAGGCAATCCACATAACTATAGCAAGTCCAACGATAGGCCTCAGTGCATTTGCCCAAGCCGCCGTGCTGAGCCTGATCGCGGCCGTTCCCCAAAGGATGACAACAACTGGCAGAGGCGCCTCCAAACCGCGGGGCTTTGCGCTGCGTGGGTCGGTTTGACCATAGTCACGGCCGGTGTGGCGGCGATCTTCTTGCCCGGCATCGCACACGCTGGTGATGGTACGTTCATCCTACATGAGAGACCCTTAACTATACTCCCAAATACCAATCAATGCGTCGCACGTTAGGTGCGGCCAGACATTCCGACTTTCACCCAGGAGACCCCAGTGGGGGCCTGTTTTCCGTACGGCAAACGTCAACGGCTACAGGGAGCTCGCTCGCCCCCGACACAATTGTCAGAAGAGGAGAACACCCGAAGAATAGCGACAACACTTCCCTGAGTGAAGTATTGGCCGGTAGTCGCAACGGTACTGGCCTTGTTCAATGCCCTTGTGTCGCATGCGATTGCGCAGACGATTGCGAGTGCGCGTGCAAACGGAGGCTCCGGGAGTTTTGGGCCTCTGCACTAGAGGGGAGATGAGTCTCTTAACGCTTTAGATACCGTGACTGGTTGACCACGAGCTCCTACTTTCTGGCGCCTTTTGAACGAACAAGGGAATGTTGCTGTTGTTATCCTGGACATCTTGATGAACGGCTAAAGTACTTCTGAGGTCTTATATGAGCCCGCACACGCGGCGGCGTCGTCGATCCCCTTGAGCTTTTCTCAAGGCCAACTGTATAACGCCTCATTATCCAAATCCTTCGCTGCGTCTCTATTAGCCTGAGCGGCGCGAGAGTTCCGAACAATGGCGTCACGCAATATCATCTTCAACGTAACCAAGTATCACGAGGCAGCTCGAGCACACGACCGCGGACCAGAAGTTACCGTCATCCTTCATTCTTGTCTTTAGGTTCAGCTGCGTGCTGCTACACTGATACACACAAAGACTGCGGTACTTGTTCCCAAAACATCGGGGCTCACTCTGCAAGTGCAGACATTTATTGCGACTCCTGAAAATCCTCCTGAATTTGTGAGTGAGCCTCATCTGTTTCTCAGTATCGCATATCCTCTCAGTCGCACATGCGCAGACCTTGAAGAACGAGTCAATTATTCTCTGCCCCATGTCCTGAACCGATTATGATCGAAGGGGTGAGCACTGGTACTGAACGCCGAACGCCACCTGGGCCAATCCAGAATTGCCGCAGCATCCTCCGGGCTCCCCGACATCTTTCGGCGTCGACCGAGTGTCGCTCATGCGGTCTTCGTCAAACGCTGCCCTTGGCCCAGCTCTTGACAGAATCAAAGAAGATACTGTCGGCAGTGGCCTCGAGTAACTCTCCACGCACGGCGCTCAAACAAGAAGCCTTCGCAATGCCCTCGTTTTCGATCGAAGGGCAGCACGCCCCAAACGCCTTGTAAGCTGCGCGTTTAGTATAAGATTGAGATATAAGGACAGTCATCCGTCGTCTCATTCTCAACAAAGTCTATCTACGTAGCGTCCCGACTTCTCTTCCCCTCGTACCAGCATCGCTCTACAGCCATGGGACAAGGTCAGTCGACGTATACGGATATCATTGTATTGATCTGTACGCTCACAATCTATGCGCTAGGCCCACCCCGCTCTAATAACAACACGGAGAAACCTCAGTGCACTTGTCCTCGCTCCGTCAAAGGTGATAACGATGAAAGAAACCCCGGTGCCCCTCCTGGTCCCTCCCCGAACTCTGCTGCTGGAAAGTGGGGCAGGCGTATTGCAGGCGGCATACTCCTTGCCACAGCAGTTCCCGTTATTGCCACAGCCGGTGCCGCTGTTGTGTTGCCTGCCGTCGGTTTTGCTAGTACGGGCGTTGTAGGCGGTAAGTTAACTTGTACGACGGAGCAGAGGCAATGACGAGTGCTAACAATTGTATCAGGAAGCCTCGCCGCGATGGCGCAATCTATCATATACGGAGGCGCAACTGGTGGCGTGTTCTCCGTGCTCCAGTCCGTTGGAGCCACGATCGTCGCCCCGGCTGTTGGCGAGGTTGTGCTCGCGGCGGGCGCAGCTGCAGCAGGAACGGGATTGCTCGTTAAGAAGGACGGAGACGGAAACGAGCAGAACGGCGGTCAGGGAGGAGACCAGAACGAAACGGAGGACACCGAATGCTCCTGCGTCAGGTGCGAGTGCGACGACGATTGCGAATGTGAGTGTAAGCGAAGGCGCAGGGAGGCTCGGGACTAGGTCCTTGTCTGTCGAGAGTGTATACCTGTTGTACTTGTCATCGATTGAGTTCCAAGAATCGAATACGTATGTCGTTGAGCGCGACTTGCAAATGACCGAATCAAGTCAACACGCGACCGTGCTCCATCCAAAACATCTCAATATGCGGGTACATCTAGCGTAGACAAATACGAATACATACATGCGATGGGAAATCAGTATCGGTGCGAGAGCGGGGGTTGACTGAAGACAAGATGAAGACGAAACGAGTGCGATAACAAAAACGGATATATGCGAGGTACGTATTGGTATATAGATGTAGTGGCGTGGGGACAACAGAAAAGCACGACGAGAGTCCAAAGGATGTGTGTGTGTACGTGTGTAATGGTGTGCGAAGGATAGAGTATGACGGTGTGTGTTCCGAAGTTGGATCCGGAGACGGTGTACGATAAGGAGATGAAAACGAGGGGACGAGAGGTGTCGCGAAATGGGAACAAGCACGAACCACTCCAAGAACAGAACATTATCGATGTAGACTTGAATCAGACCTAGATCTCCGTAACCTCTTCAGGCTCTCTTCAAGATCTGTCAAGAGCGTCCAAATCAGCCATATGCCCCGATATCGACCATCCAATGAACAAGGAACTCACCGTTCATCTTGAGAGGCTTCGGCAAGAAATGGTCCATCCCCGCCGCCTTGCACTCCTCCTCGCTCTCCTGCGTCACGTTCGCCGTGAGCGCGAGGACGGGAAGGTGCCCAGGGATCTCCCCCGCGCGCTCCATCTCACGGAGCCGCTTTGTCGCCTGGAAGCCGTCGAGCACTGCAACGCGCATGAACATACTCGTCCTGGGAAGGAGATCAGAGGGGTAGGGTGCACTCACCGGGCATCTGGCAGTCCATAAGGCACGCGACGAACTCGTTCGCGCGCACCGCGTCGAGCGCTTGCTGCCCGTCGTTGGCCGTCGCGACGTCGTACCCGAGCTTCTCCAGCAGCCTGCACCCCAGCCGCTGGTTGACCTACGCCGTCCCAAACCGCTTCAGCTCCATGTTCGACAGCGCGCAAGAAAGGGGGAGAGACGCACTATGTTATCCTCGACGAGTAGCACCCGCGGGCGCGCCTCCTCTGCAGTGCTCTTGACGGGCGAGAGGGGGATGACTTCGACGCTCACGCCCGCCTTCTCCTTCTCCCTCTCCCTCCCTTTGCGCACCACGCCGTCGATACCAACGCCCATGTCGAGCCGCAGCGGCGCTTTCTCCTTCATCGCGGGCGGTGGCAGCCCCCTCTTCTCCTCGTCCCTCTCCTCCTCCTCACCCTCCCCACCATCTCCACCACCATCCACATCCCCACCGCCATCCACATCCGCACCCCCAGCACTCCCAACGCCCCCAACATCCTCCCCAGGCAAAACGAACCTCACCCTCGTCTGCCTAATATGCGCCCCCACCCGCCCCTCCGGCTCGTCCACCCACGCCGCGGCCGCATGCATGATCACCGGCCTCTTCACCAGCACCGTCTGGCGCGCCTCCTCCAGCGCCGGCTCGAGCGGCGCGAGGTCGCGCGCGTCCGAGTGCACGACGAACACCACTACCCCCGTGCCCGCTTGTGGTTGTGGTTGTGGTTGTGGTTGCGCTTGCCCTATCGCCGCGGCGGCCAAGGTGGAGGACGACAACGACGATGTTGACGCGACAGAAGACCGCACGCTCGCGCTAGCAGGGGCAGGGGCAGCCCCCGCAGCGCACATGAGCTCCCTTATGCCCGCCGATCGCCCCGCCGTCTCCGCGTCCGTCCAGAGCACGTCCACGCCCCTCGCGAGCTCCTCCGCGGACGCGTCGTGCGCCCCGGGGAGCGCCGTGTACCCATACGCAGTCCAGAGCTTGAGGTACTGCTCCTGCGTGCGCGGGTCCCGGTATACGACGCGGATGCGTTTCTTCTTCCTCAGCGGCTCCAGCGCGGGGGTTGGGGTTGGGGCTCGAGGTGCAGCGGCGGCACCCTCCCCCTCCTCGGGCGACGTCTCCCTCGACTGCACAGTCACCGGCACCTCGACTCTAAACGTCGTCCCCCTCCCCTCCTCGCTCTCCACCCCCACCGTCCCCGCCATCCGCTGCACCAAATGCCTCACGATGCTCAACCCAAGCCCGGTACCCTGGCGCGGGCGCGTGAGCGAGGTGTCCGCCTGGCGGAACGGCTCGAAGAGCGCGCCGCGGAAGCTCTTGGGGATCCCGCACCCCGTGTCGGAGACGGTGAGCAGCAGCTGGGAGGGCCCGGACATGCGCGCGGAGAGGAGGATGTAGCCTGTGTCGCAGAATTTTTGGGCGTTCGAGAGCAGCTGCGTGTGCGCGCGCGTGCGTCCGTTTCCGTTTCAGTGGTCAGCTGGGGCGCAAAGGAAAGAAAGAGACGGGGGGGGGGGGGGGGAAGGGGGACGCACGTTCATCAAGATCCTAAACGCATAGCTCTCGTCCAAATACACCGACCGCGGCACGTCCTCCGCGACCCACACGATCACGTCCACCCCGGGCGCGCCCGGCTGGATCCCGCGCGCCTCGGTGATCTTCGCGATGTCCTCGAGCATCCGCCGGAGCTCCATGAGCACCGGGCGCGCGGACAGCTCCGCGTTGTTCCTGTCGAGCTTGCTGAAGTCTGCCGCGGCGCGACCATTCCCCCCATTTTCGTTAGTTTTCTGCAAAAGAAAAAAGAGCAGAGAGGGAGGGACGAAAGGGGGCTCACCGAGGACGTTCCCGGCGATGACGTTGATGGCGTGGCACGCCTGCTGGATGCTGGTGACGTACAGCGCCTGCTCCTCCGTCAACTCCGTCCGCACCAGTAGCTCGCAGTACCCGTTCACCGTATGCAGCGGCGTCCGTATCTACCACGCACACTTCGTCAGCACCCCCGCTCCAACCCATTCACCAAGTACGCCCCATCCAAAAAAGGAGAGGGAAAAAGAAACGCACCTCATGGCTCGCCACCGAGATAAACTGCTGCTTCAGCACCCCCGCCTGCTCCGCCGCCTCCTTCTCCGCCATGATCCTCCACAACCGCCTCTTCGTCAATATCATCTCCGCCATCCTATTGCGCGCGCGCGGTGAGCGAGGACGGCATCGCAAAAGATAGAGGACGCGCGTGAGGCGTTAGCTCGTACGGCATTACACACCCGTCACAGAGGGAGAGGACGCACCTATTCCGCGCAGTGAGCGCGGCGTGCGCGAGCACGGCGTTGCACAGCACGCACACCGCGACGGCGACGAGGACGATCGTGATGGGCAGGAAGGCGGGGTAGGTCGGCGAGGGCGAGGGCGGGGAGCGGGTGTAGAATGTCGCGGCTGCCATGCCTTTTGCGCGCGGGGCGTCGAGCGGCGAGCCGAGCCGTGGCCGTGACCGTGAGCGAACATACATGAGATGAAGGGGAGAAGAGGCGCACCCGTCCAATGCATCGAACTGCACCCCACGGACGCGATCGTGCTGAAGAGCACCTGCTGCCCAAAGTGGCTCTCCATGTGGTTCATCGCGAGGCAGCCGACGAAGCAGACCGCGAGCGCGACGGCGTAGGAGAGCGCGACGATCCGCGCGTCCCACGCGATGCGCCCCTGGGGGATCTCCATCGCCCACATCCCTGTTGACCCCGCGCGCGGTCAGCCGTAAGCCGTTAGCCTTCAATCTAACATTCCAAACTGTAGGAAAAGAGAGGGGAAGAGGACCCACCACAATAATGCATAAACCCAATCGCGCCCGCCCACACCGCCGCCCTTACACACAAAAACAGCGTCACCGAGCGCCAATGCACCCTCGCCCAATACGCAAGCCCGAAGTGCGGCTCCGGCCGGTCCTTGGCCCTAGCTTTGATGCGCATGCGCGTCTCGCGGCTCAGGCCGTGCCGGAGGGGCTCGTTCCAGGAGTTGGAGGAGGAGGTGGTGGTGAGGGTGGTGGTGGTAGTGGTGCTGCTGAGGTCGTGTGTGAGGGAGGAGGAGGAGGTGCTGGAGGTGCTGTCGGAGCTGGAGGGGGTTGAGTCGACGGAGGAGCGGGGCCGGACGGGCGGGCGTTGGGTGGGCGTAGGCGTATGGGGTGCGGGGGCGGGGGCGGGGCGTGGGGGAGAGGAGTTCACTTTCCCTCCAGAGAACGAGGCACGCCGACGGTGGGTAGGCGACCCCAGCGGCCCGCCGTTCTCGAGATCTGAAGGGTCCGACCGACCCCTAGGAGTGGGAGCGTCGGTTGCGCGCTCGTCGGTGTCCGAGGTCGTACTGCTCCCGTCGCTCCCGTCCTCGTCCTCGTCCCCCTCCTCTTCAATGACCGACGGGGCCCCCAACATCGTATGGTCCTCAGGATCCGCAGTCTCAAGGGGAGCGTACCCCGCCTCGAGGTCATCCCCGCGCCGCCCGGCAAAGAGGCTCGCCAGCCCAACGCAGAGCTGGTGGTTCCAGTACGAAAGCAGCCTGACGGGGGCCGAGTTCTCTATCGCTTCGGAGGCATAGGGGCTGGCGAGGGCGGCAAAAGTGAAGGCTACGGCGACGACGGCGGAGAGGATGGTCAGGGGGGTGTTATAGTGGACGTCGACGTCGAGTTTGCAGGCGAGCATTCCGACTGCGGAAGGTGTTAGCACATTTGAATACGAATAATGTCGAGTAGAGAGAAAGAGGTAAGGGGTACAAGACGTAAGCAGGGTTGCGGGGACGCAGCTTGCCCATCCCTTAACCACCCGGTGTGGGGCCCACCCTTCGAGGCGCGTTACGACAGAGGTCCCGGAGGTGTCGACACAAAGTGGTCTAGACCACTCGCGGGGGCAGAAATTTACTGCGCCGCCAAGTACTTCGACGGGCCGCTGAGCGAGACCGTTCACACCGGCGGCAGTGTGGTCAACAGCTGCAGAGCTCTCCCCGCCGCATACACCCAGCCACAAAGCTGGTACGCCCCAAGAACTGCCGGACCAGGAGAACTCACCAAAGTGCATAGACCAAATCGCGCAGAAACCAAAAGCAAAGCTCGCGGAAAACGTCCAGGTCCACTTCAGCACGACGCTCCTAGTGTACTTTGCGTGGATCATGAGCTGGGTAGAGGTGTACGCGCCGAGCCAGGAGACGAGGAAGGAGAGCGCGATGAGCTGCGGGGGCGAAGGCTGGTCAGCGCGCGCGTTCTACGCGCTCAGGCAGGGGCGGGACGAACCTCAGGGGCCCATTTGGGCTCGAGCTTGCGCTCCAGGGAGAGAGATGCCATAGTGCAAGCGCGGAGGGCGCTGCGGGCGGGAGATGGGATGGGACGGACGTGGCGGGCGGAAGAGGGAAGGGGCTGTCTGTGTTGGGTGCGGAAAGGAGATGGTCGCCCGCCGCGAGCTGTTCCTGCGAAACCAGCGCGCGGTTACAGTCCATGTGCGCGCGATGACCTCATGCTGACATAAGCAAATGCGCTTCCCTGGACGACTGTGTGGCTTCGATCTCATTTCCGCGTATGGCCGTCAAGCCGGGTCTCGACCACGTCATTTAAGCTCGCCGCCCTAACACCTGATCCTCTCCTCCTCTCACCCCTCAGACGCCTGCGAGCCCTTCCTCCTCTACAAATTCTCTGAGCCCTCGGAGGGCACCTCCGAGGACACCTGGCGACCTCTGGCGACACTCATGAATCCGTGACGACGCTTGAACCGCTCTCCCGCCGCCCCGCCTGCCCCTGGCCCTGAAAGCAACTTCGACGAACATCCAATGTCTTGATCATGTCTATTCGCAGCGTGCGTCACAGGGGCCGGGCCATCCCGCAGCCGCCCTCCCTCTTCTCCCTAAACTCGATCTCTTACTACGCACAAGCACCTCCCTCCGGGTCAAAATTGTCCACCTCTCCTTCGTAGGCCCGTACAGAACTCCGTGCCCCCGCGCCTTAACGACGTTGTCCCCCTTCCGCGGCTATGGCATGCCCGGGCTCTCTGCGATCGGCGTGAATTGGAGAGGATCGAGCCGCGTGAGGAAGAGGGCGTGACCGAAGTAGAGGTCGTGCAGAGGTTCGTGTATCTTAATGTGAAGCAGGGCAGCTGTTCGACACTTGTAGTCGCCGACTTGTTCTGCACAACAGAGAACCCTCGTCCTCCTCCGGCGGCGGCCCTCTCACCCGCGCTCGTCTTCACCCAGTAGCGCCTCCGGAACGCGGAAGTAAACCGTCTCGGACGCTCACCCACTGCAATATAAGTCCACCTCATCAACTTCAGCCTTCATCATCGCTGCAACCATTCCAGTTCCTGCCTTCATGCATTGTCTACAGTTTAAAATGTGTTCGAAGAAGTTCTTGAAATACGTAAATGGATCTCGTAAGCAAGCAAGCGGTCAGCGGTGACGTTCGTAGTCCGGTCACTGGCCTGAGTATCGGAGTTCCTTGTTTATAATTAAGTGGACGGATGCGCCTGGTACTCGGCTAGAACCTTGCGGGAGCCAGTCGTGACTCATCGTTGATATCTGCCCAGCAACGATAACGTACAGTCCCTATTGCCTCCTTGAACCCGACCGTCACTATGCAAAGACTTGAGGCGCCTCCGACAGGAGACAAACAAATCTCATCAGGAGCTGCAGAGACGCCGCCCCTCGACAAAGTCATCGAAGATGCCGAACTTTGTGAGTCCTTTTCCCCTGTTTCTACACTTGACTTGTATACATTGATATCTACCTTTGATCATCTCACAATTTTGCAACAGTAACCGCGATTCAAAAGGCGGGAGGGCCGCGACAGTATCTCGCCCGCTGCGTCGAGCAAGACCTACCATCTTCTACGCGCGAGGCGATCAAGCTCGTTGGCAGCGCGTTTTGGAGCCCCGCTCTATCTGAACCCTATCAATATTGGACCATGCTTCCACATCTTCGCACCTACGTGTTTCTCAAAGAGTTCGACGATGGTACGTACTTGACGTTATTACTGCAACCTGTCACGCAGTAGGAGATTATCAGCTGATGTATAATCCAGTGCCCGATACTCTGCATTCGGCCTATGTATCCATGCTGAAGATAATAACTCAACGTATTGAAAACAATTTCGAGACCCGACTTGTGCTTGCTCGGCGAGCGGGCATTTCGTCGATCACCGGACAAGGTGGTCATATCAGGGGGGACGCTTCAGACCTGTACCGAGATTATAAGGCGGTGAGTGGTTTATGAGTCTCGCACGCCTGAATCCGAGCTTATGCATGTGATGTAGCTGGCCGGTCTTAGAAAGAAGACGGCCTTCACTCTGATGTACGTCATTCACATTGACCTTTCCTGTATACACGAGTTCTCACGCTGTCGTAGGAGCAATCCCCTCCACCTGTACAAGGACGCCATTCCATACCTAAAAGCAATCATCGAGACGGACGCACGCTGGAAGGCGTCGTTTGGAAATGAGCAGCCGTCCACGATAACGATGTGAGTGTCCGACCTTCACCCAGTGCGAGTATTTGAAGAGCTAACGTCCATTTGCATAATTAGAGAAGTATGGGAGTTGCTTGCAGATTGCTGTATCCTTGTCGGGGATTATCGTGAGGCCAAAGACGCGAGTGAGCGGGTCTTGGAGATGGCTGCGCATATGCTCCATAAGAGTCCACGCGACGAGATCTTGCTCGTCAAAGTACGGCTTCATCTTGCATTCGTTCTGAAGCGGTTGGGTATAGACCCCGATGGTCAGCGCGAGTAGGAATTTTTCGCTCTCTTTCTGTACCCTGCGATTCACTCCGGTGTTCTATAGACATTTGGCATACTCGGAGAGGGTGCTGAGGCGGTATCCTCTGTTATTTCCTGCCAGCACCCTGCGGCGCTTTCTCGTCCTCGAAGGGAACGTATCCCACCCAGTCCTGGACGCGCTGGGTGGCGAGGCGTGGATAGATTCGCTCGAGTCCCGCGCGAAGATCCCAATCAAGGAAGGGAATCGCGAAGGGCGGTCGTGCGAAAATTGCGGTGCGCTGGAGTTCTCGAGAACGCTATTCCGCTGCTCGCGGTGCGGATTCGCTCATTATTGGTGCGCATGTTCTCCCCGCATCACGGTCACTCGTCATTTAAAATCTACGAGCGCAGCTCAAAAGAGTGCCAGAAAGCGAACTGGAAGAAGCACAAGTACGTACTTGTCTTCTGTGCTCATCTTATGCCAACATCATTCTAACTCATTCATCCCTCAGGCCGATATGCACGTACGTACTCCGAGCTCGAAGCGCTCTTACGTCTCACGCATCTCACTCACATGCATCAACCTTGTCGTCAATCAGAAACGCTACTAATTGTCGCGCCCAGCTCGCAGAGAAGGCCGCTCGCTCCTCTTCCCCCGCCCGCTACATGCGCGTTCACGAAGACTGGGCTCTCTGGCTGCGCACAAGCATGCACGACATCACGCTCGCGCAGGGCGTCGCGCTCGGGCTGCACCGCGACCCCGCGCGGAGCGCGACGCACGCGCTCGTGCTCTTCGTCGAGCACGTCCCCGGGCCGCGCGACGTGCGGGAGCGGTTCCGCGCGATGAGCGCGGGGGTGTATCCCCTCCAGGCGGCGATGTGGGCGTACGCCGCTATGGGCGGCATGTCGGAGGCCCGGGGCATGCAGGACTTGGAGAACGCGAGAGGCGCGACTCGACATGATGACCCGGATGCGATAATGGTGACTGTGGTCACGTACGTCGTCGACCTCGAGGCGTTCACGCTATATACCGGTACGTCTAAGTGTGTAATTGCGGATCTCGTAGAGATGGAGGTCTAACCTTGACTCTTCCACAGCGAGTACGTCGCTCAGCCGGATCCGCGACCGGGGGCCTTCTGTTGACTGGCGCAAGGTCCTCGGAGTCACTACGCCCGCAAAGCCGTTAGGGGAGTTCGCGGGTGCCTCTGACGCGGAGCACATCTTCGATTAGGCAACAGCTGGGGACGGTATAGAAATGGCTAATTGTGACCTAGTGCAACTCCTTCTCTGTGTTCGCGGCAGTGTAGTAAAGTGTCCTTGAGATCATACTAAATGCCGTGTCTGTGGAAGTAAATTCAAGTACTTGATCATTTGTCCAGCATAAACAAGGCAAAAAGTAAATTTAGCATGTTGCTGGCGTGCATTGGTTGAGATCAGTATTGAGGCAGGTGTGAGACCAAGGGCAGGGACTACACGTCCGTACTGAAGCCTACATTCTCATCCTACAATGTGCTGTAATTGTATTGAATGTTCACATGCATGTAGTATGCCACAGAAATGCGCGCGGGGGCCTAAGGACCAGAAGAAAGAGCCCGTCATCAATTGTAGGTTCCTTCTCGAGGCATCCATTATGTCAATGGGATTCTCAAAGGCCTACGAGTGTCCCTGCACGGTCATGCAGCGATTGCTCACTGCACGGTCTGCAAGGTCATCGTCCTCTCGATACGAATATACCGCTGAAATAATCGCGCGCCTAGTGACTCTACAAGCGTACACTAAGGGTGCTGCACCAGTTCCCATGAACTCGGACCTACCGTCGGAGACACTGCACGCAGCTGCCAATATCCCCAAGGCACGCCGCGTTCACTGCACATCTTCTTTCAGAACCACCCCATGCCTACGGCACACCTCGCCACCTGCTCGAACCCGTACGTATCCGCCCTTCCCCGACCCACACTCGTTCTCTGTGCGCCCCTTCGCGCGGGGAACAGCCCCCCGCCGTGCAGTGCCGAACCGACGTTGTGGTCCAACATGGACCTCGATGGGCGCGCAAGCCGTGTATGGTCCACAGTAGTCGCACCAGGCTCTCCTTGAGCTCGCCTCCTACTAGTATCGGGGAGGCCGCCGCTCCCCGCGCCTGACCTATTGCAAGGCTGAGGATATCTAATGTGTTATAAGCACTAAGGACGCCTCGTATCTTGGGCGTTTTCGGCTGGAGTTCTAATTATCCTTGTTCCGGAATCGGACTCGTCTTCCCCGAGAGCGTACATGGAAAAAAGTACTATTAAAGACCCCATCTATGTCATTGACCTCGGTTCTCTTTGCAGCTACGCTTCTTGGCCGCTTCTACGACAAGTCCTCCTTAAACTCGACGCCGTACTGCGCACAAGCCTCTCGAATCTGCTCGAACCCGACCGTCTCTGCGGCCCTGCTCCGGGTGAAGATCACCCGCCTCTCCGTCGCAGGCCGTGACAGGAAGCCATATCTGAGCGCAGCGATGATGTTGTACCCGGCAAGCGTCCATTGCACCGTGCAAGGGCCGCCCTCAGTACTTCGGGTCGCGATTCGGAATGGCTGGAGGGTGACCGTCGTAGCAGTGTGATCGGGGTCGACACGTTTGAGCAGGACAGGCATGTCGAGGTGGAGGTGGCGCAGCTTCGGGAAGAATCTGCGTAAAAGACCTATGCCCACGCAACCGTCCTTATGGAGCTGGTGGCTGGTGATCGGGTTTACGACCTGAGTTCTACGGGGCCGGCCGAGACACCCACACGAGGGATAGCCCTCCATACGCAGGAACGTCACTGTAGGTAGCGACCAGGTACTCGTATCGGGGGTGACGGTGTCGATGCCGATGTCGTCGTCGGAATTGTATTCAGAAATTGACCAATCCCTGCATCGAAGGTATAAGTGTGTTATCGGGCCAAATTGACTGTCGAGGTTCTTGAAGAGAGTGTTCAAGACTGGATACCACAGGAGGCAGTTGTTGCCACGGCGGTAGGATTCGATGGTGACCTGAGAGGGCTCCATTCTGCCAAGCGCTGCGAGCATGCTTGTCACGTCAACGTCAGACCGCGATAACCAGCATGGGCTGCTTAGCCGCCCCATCCACCATTTTGGGAGGTATGTCGCATCAATACGAACGTGCCGGGCTATGATCGCAGGGGAACGTGATTCTGAGCGGGAAGCCTCTCCGATCCTGTCAACGCTTTGATTGTAGATATCGAAGTCTCCCCGGCCCGAACGCTCGAGCGTGAAGACTGGGTGTCGGGTAGCAACGAATGCGATGATCATCCCGAGAGCAGGGTGAGCGTCAGAGAGGGCGTCGTAGAGCTGCTGTCGTTGCGAGACATGGGTAGTAGCTGTCCACGCGTCCTTGAAGATGGCTTCTATCATCTCTACGGGGAGTGGGAGTGTGGCTGATCCAAGTTCCGTCATTGATCGCCCTCGAGCCGTGCAACAATGGTCCCAGTGAGGTGGAAAAGAACGCCGTCTGTTTCCGGACGGTGGAATGTCGTAAATGAAGGGCTAATATCAAGTAGGGCGACGTACTTACATCAAGCCGTCTTAGCAGCTGGCGAAAGGGGAGGGGTGGTGGCCTGCATTTGCAACATGAGTAGGAACGTTGTATTTATGTCTACAGCCAAGGATTGCACTTACATACACGTCAAGGAAATGTTTGCGCCGTGCACTGTGGCCGAGGTGGATTGGACAAAGGGCTGCCCAGTGCCTACGCAAAACGGCTGCGGCGTGCGCACCATCGTACTTACATGCCATGAGCTGCGTCCGCGTCGACTTCGGCCAAAGCCTTCAAACACAATGCTTGGGCAAAGCAACAGGACGTTTAGCGTCTGCGTGGCCTCTGCGTGACTTTGAGCGGAGGTACATAGTTGCACCAGCGCGGCCAAAGCGCGACCACCGTCCGACTCGCGCTGCGAGAAAGCGTTGGCAACGTGACTCAGATCTCAGACCCGTCTCGTCTACCAGCTCAAGCGCGCGCGAATAGGGATAGATAGCAAAATAGAGTACGCACTGGGAAGAATTAGCAGCCAAGATTGTGTAGAACTGAAAAAGAGACGGGAGATCCAGTCTTCTTGGCGGGGATCTAGTACTAGTAGGGCGTTGTCGACATCGCGATGACCCGGGGAGTCTTGTTCAAGAATGTTGAGGCGGTACTACGCCTGGCGCCTGCCACCGTGCAGTATCTCCAATGATCTAACGCTTTAATCCTCTCGAAGAGAGCAGGCAGCGAAAAGTAGCGCCGTTGTGTCTAACGGACAGGCGGACTCGTAAACGAGCTATGAGGGAGGTTGGTGTGCAGTGGAAAACTCGGTCGCCGGCGGCTCGTCTGAGGCGCATCACCTCCGGTAAATATTACGTAACAACCTTCGAACCAGTACTAAAGAGGCGCCCATTCCGACTCCCTTTCAACTTGAAGTTCCAGCCACACTTTTTCTACGACAAATCCTCCTTGAACTCAATCCCGTACTGCGCGCAAGTCTCTCTAATCTGCTTGAACCCAACAGTCTCCGTCTCCCTGCTCCGGGTAAAGATCGTCCGCCTCCTCTTAGGCGACGCCGGCCGGGACAAAAAACCGTACTGGAGTGCCGCAACGATGTTGTATTCCGCGAGCGACCACAGCGTACGGTTCTCGCCGCCCTGGCCGTCCCGGAACGGGGCGGGCTCCAGGGTGATTGTGCTGGCCGTATGGTCCGGGTCGATGCGCTTAAGGAAAACGGGTTCGTCGAGGTGGAGGTGGCGCAGGTTCGGGAGCCCGCTCAGCAGGCCTACGCCCGCACATCCCTCGAAATGGAGATCGCGGCTGTTGGCTGTATGAACACCGAGTGGGATCTCCGGATAGCCGAAGCACCCGCACGAAGGGTAACGCTTGAACCGCAGGAACGTCACCGTGGGCAGAGACCACACACGCGCGCTGCTGCTGGTATCGAATTCCCCCGGGTTGTGGTAGGCGAGATCGTCGCCGTTGACTGCCGACCCCCACAACCGGCCGCACTGGATATAGACGTGTGTCAGCGAGCGGAAGTTGCTCGCAAAGCTCTGGAAGAGCAGTCCCATGGTTGGGTACCAGACGAGGACGTCATGACGGCTGCTGGACGCCGGATAGAACTCGACCGTGATCTGAGCGGGGTTGAGTCGGCCGCACGCCCGGTGCGCGTCGCTCCAGTATGCGTCGAAGTGCGATAGTGGCGTCGGCTCATAGCTCCTTTTCATCCTCTCGAGGATCGGCACGCTCACTCGGACATGCGGGATTGTGGAGGCTGGAAGAGGCGATTCGGCGTCCTGGCACACCTGTCTAGACCGAGTCCCGATCCTCTCGAGGCTGCGACTGTAGATGTCGATATCCCCGCGTGACGAATGGAGCCCGAAGACGGGGTGCTTGACAGTGACTCGCGCGATGATGCAGCCAAGGGTAGTAGGATGTGCCTCGGCAAGGGCGTCGTAGAGCTGCTCTCGATCCTCGGTGAGCGTGGTAGTCGTCCACACGTCCGTGAAGATGGCTTCAATTATCTCCACTGGGAGCGCAAGCCGGGCTGAGGCCTCCACTAGTTCTTCCTCCATGAAACGTCCTTGTGACTAAGGGGTACGGGCAGGGATACAAAGTGGTCCGAAGATGGGCTGTTCCAGGAGAGGGAGAGTGCTAACGGGTAGCCTCAACACGCAGGGCGCACGATCCTAATATAAGGCCCTGTCCAGCTCGCTTCTACGTCTGCAAACGCAGATACCAACGTCCCTTGTCCAGCATCGGCGCTCACCATGGCAGATTTGACGACGTGACAGGACTCAGAACAGGGCTTTGATAGTTGATACTCGTCTCACCCGGAGACATTACCACCCGAGTTAGAATCCCTCTGTTCAGTTGAAGCTGCGGCAACTCCGCGTCGAGGCGGGCAACAGGGCAGCCACAGCCTCTTTCCGTTACAGCACCAGATTCGTGACCAACCTCCACGTTGCACCGCGACACTGGTTCACGCAAAGTGGGATTTGACAGGTGAGATGGGTTTTGCGGGGGAAGATCTAGAGGGACAATTTGAGTAGGCGCGATGGTAGATGTTCAAGTTCCTCTCACTCTCTCCTAGTTTCCCCCAACTAGACCAATTCTGCGCACCACGGAGGAAGGGGATGACGTGCGCTATGACTCTCCCCGTCCACTCGAGCCAACGAAACGGAAAACACAGCAATTGAAGACCAGCACCGAAAACAAGAAAAGAAAAAGTCCGTGCGCGCCGCGGCCGACGAATAGATATTGACGTACAGTACTGGACGTAAGTAACACCAACAAACCGCCCAAAACTCTGTAAACCAGAATCAGGAAGGCAGTCTTCGTCGCGAAATGTCTCTGTTTGTCTTTCAGCGAGAAGTCCTGACAAGGGGTCGTGATAACCGGATCGGATCGAGCAGACGACAGCAGCGCGCGGTAAGAGCCTCGGCCCACAGCACGAGAACGACGAACGATGAACGATGAACGAGTGTCTATTGGCGTAAGGACTGTGGGGTATCGTGATACGTCTGTATGTATGCGTCTGCGTGCTACGCTGTCCGAGGTCGAGCCTGCCTGCTTGCCGTCTGCGTTGCGTCGCGCGAACTGACCACGCCTGATGAGTCACGTGTTTTCTGAGAACGGGAAAGGAGGGGAAAAGACGCACCTGCTTAACGGTTCGCCAACTGGTCGTACTTGCCGCCGCCGCCGGCGTACGAGGCGTTGTTGCCCGAGTAGGGCATGGTGGGCATCGCGTCGAGCTGGAGGTTGGAGCGCGAGCGCGCCATGACCTCCGACGCGACGTCGTTGCCGTACTGTTCTGCGAGTTGGCTGTAGACGCAGGCGCGGGAGGTGTGTCAGTAACAACGGCCACAAGAGAGGAGGAGGGAAACGGGGGGGGGGAGAGACGCACTTGGCATAGTTATCCATAATAACCGCCATCGAGTTCATATTCAGACGGTACGCCTTCGGCATCATCCCCTTCCCGAACCTATACGTCACATGGTTCGAGCACAACAGCGCCGCGACCATGATCGCGATCTGCGCGGGGACGATCGAGAACACGACGATGTACCACCGCTTCAAAATGACCCTCTCAAAGTCGATGTACGGGGCCTTGCACCCGGGGAGCAAGCTGCGCGCGTAACACGTCTGCGAGACGGTCGCCTCAATAAAGGGGTTGAAGTACCCGCAGCAGTGGAGCTGGTTCTGAATGCGGAGACGGCCGTCGAGCCCGAGGTCGCGGGACCACTGCGCGTTGACCTTCCCCTCGAGGTTGAAGGTGCGCTTCTTGTAGGTGATGTACCCCGGGGTGACGAGCATGGCGAAGCAGATCCAGAGCATGAAGGAGTACACGGCGAGGAAGGCGCGGTTGTTGAGCAGGATGCCGGACCAGCCGATGAGCGAGGTGAGCACGCCGAGCGCGGCGGCGACGGTGGAGATGATGAGCTCTTCTTGGTTGCCGACGCGGATGATGTCTGCGTGCGTCCAGACGTTGAAGTGGACGAGCAGGCACGCGATGAGGCCCGTTAGAGAATATATGGAGAACTGCAAGTACGTCAGCGCACGTTAGATTCAAGAATATCGAGTGAAACGGGACTGAATGCATGGAATTATCTATCCCTCCACGCCCCACGGTGGCCGTTCCGCGAGAACGGAGACCGAGCATGGCGAAGGCGCTGCGGGTGCCACGGGCCAATATGCCCGGCAAACCCGGAATACCCGCCGCATCGCCCAACGCCACCTTGTAGCCCCTGCCGAGAAACGATTCGGGGAGTAGGGTCCCCGAGGCAATGCCCACGGTCATATTTCTGTCGCAGGCACAGACGAAGGAAGAGGTAGTTGTGCTGAAGAGTAGGAAGGACGGAGACGGCGGATCATGCGGCGGTGACGGGCGCCCTGTCGGGGGTGACCGTCCCGAGCAGGGGCAACTGCTCCACGCCATGGCTGAAGAGCAAATGCGTGCACGGATGACGACAGAGGCCAAGGGCATGGCAAAGGCTTGGGACAGAGGACGCCCGCCGCACCGTATGGTGTAGACGGGCGCTCCATCAACAAGGAGCGCCCCGAAGGAGATATCTCCAGGGTGATGGACGCAATCCGCAGCCCTGATGCCAGCAGAACGGTGAAGGATGGGTGCAAAGGCCACGAAGGTTTGGTAGGAGAGCAATAAAAAAGCGCAGAAGGGGGCAAGAATACCGAAAAAGACGTCGAGAATAACGAGACTCACAAAGAGGTTGGAGAAGAAGAGGACCCATTTAAACCGGTTCCACCGCAGCCGGCCTCCTTTCCGGCCCTTACCCACGTCGACACCGTCGTAATCGTCGTCGTTCTCGCCGGGCATGCGCGACTCGTTCGCCTTGAAGGCGTCGCGGCCGCCACCGCGCTTCGGGAGGGCGATGCCGCCGACCTTGTTGCCCTTACGGCGCTTCATGCCGCCGCCCAGGTCGGAGAACTTGGAGGGCAGGTAGTTGACGGAAAGGGAGGTGGGGAAGCCCTTGGCATCGATGAGGGGCGTGCTGTTGCCCGGGGACGAGGAGCGGAAGGAGCTGGCGCGGGAGCCATAGGGGATGTTGGGGGGGTCGAGGCCGGAGGAGTTGTTGTTCATGCCCGCGAGCATGTAGCGGGTGGAGTTGGCGTTGGACTGGACGGAGGGGGAGTGGGAGTTGATGGACGAGGACCTGGAGTGGCTGTCGACGTCGGCGGGGACGGCGACGGGGGCGGCGAGGCCGGCGTCGTGCGGTTGCCAGTGGGGGTGTTCAGATGAGGGGACGCTCATGGGCGGGGACGGGGAGGAGGAGGAAAGTCTGGAGACTCACGAAGGACTGTGCTCCATCTAGGACGGGCGCATGTGCGGGTTTATGAAAACGAACGGACGGAGGGTTGGGGTTGGAGCGCAGGCGAGGACGAGGCGGTGAAGAGACGACGGCGGTCAGCGTCAACGGAGAGCAGCAACGTGGGGGCCGAGGCGGACTGGATTCGCACGTACAACCGGCTCGGGCTGGGGGCTCGGCGAAGACGCCCCCAGCTGGCGCTGGGCGTTCGAGTCCAGGTAGGTCGACCACATCCGCTGCATCGTACACGGCCCACTATCCTACACGACAGTACAGAGAGTGCGAGACAGAGTGAGAGTGAGCGCGGAGTATTGTTGCCGGTCTTCCACACAGATGTCTTTATCCTCCATCCCTCCCTTTCTCACTCGCCCCGACCTTCCACGTGGCTTGTCTCTCCGCTCGCCCAATCCGTTTCTTCCGTGCCACCGCAGCTCGGCCCCCGCTTCCAGCCTCTCTCTGATCGCCCCGGAGTTTCTGATCACTTCCCGCACAACGCTCGTCGTCCATCCTCGGTATCGACGACGACATCCTCGACACTCGTCTTTGCACAGAACTACATACTGCCTGTCACCGCCCACGACTGCGTATCCGCCGCCGAAACAAAATCCGTGATCAGCCACGCGTGATCGCTGCGTATCTCCACGGTGTCCCCCCGCCGCGCCAGTCACTCTATAAGAGGCTCCAAAGATGCAGCCCATCTCCGTCTTCAACCAGCCCCAACTTCTGCCCGGCGTTCCCAGCACACCTGCGGACTGACAAGGCCCCAAATTCGGTCTGTCGTCCCCTTCTATTCTCGTGCGTCAGTCAACAGCTGATGTTTCATCCCGACGCAGTGACGGACGTCGCGCTATTCATATCGCGCCCTCCTCGATCTAATTATGGAAGACCAGAACCGAGACCTCAGACTTCCAGTCGAGATAATCCGGGCGATTGTCGTGGAGGCGTGGAACGCGACCCTGAAGATCGACGAGCGGCGGCAGCTCTATGATACTCTTTCGCAGACCCACCCTGTTCTCCACAGCATCGTCGCGTCCACTGTCGCGCAGTATCCCATCCTCAAGTTCGATGCGTCTCGCGGGGACGTCGAGCTCTGCCGTCAGGCGATCAAGACGGCCAACGCCTCTTCTGAGGCTACTGCTATCGTCCCCCGACACGTCCGCATCGACGTCACAGTGATGCACTTACGTTCCGACACCCTAACGTACGCCGACCTCTGGATACCACGACTCGAGAAAGCCTGGTCCGACATGCACGACCTCATCTCCCCCTGCCCCTCCCTGACCCTCGAGTCCCGCGTCACCCTCATGCGCGAATCCCTCAAACCCCTCCTCCTCTCCCTCTCTTGCGCCTTCCCCTCCCTAACGCACCTGTACCTCAAGATCCCGCTAGACGAGACCGGGCGGGACGACGAAGGACCCCTGCGCGGGTCCTTCCCCGCCGTCGAGTTCCTCCGGCTCAAGGTGCCCCCGAGCTGCCCGTGCCTCCGCGGGCGCGAGGCGTCGACGAACGACCCCCAGGACAAGCGGTGGCACCGCCCCGGGTGCGTCCGCGCGCACCTCCTGTCGGCGTTCCCGAACCTGCGGCACTTGCACCTCGACAGCCCGACGCTCTTGAAGGTGCTCGACCCCCCGCATACGATGAGAGCGCTGACGCTCGAGCCGGCGTACGTCGCCCCGATGACAAACGGGAGCGGGAGCGGGCTGTCGAGGACGTTGGTGGGGTACAATCTTGTCGCTGCGTTGAAGAGGGGGTTCTTTACGTGGCCCACACAGCACCGGCGGACGATCTTTGTGAGGAGCCATAAGGGGGAGATGCACGGGTTCGAGCATTTGCGGAGGGGTTGTGAGGGGTTTGGGATCGCTTTTGTCGAGGATGTGTAAGGACGGGAAAGGGTGGGGGTGTGGCGTTGTGCATGATTAGGCTGTTTTGGCAATTCTGCGTGGTTTTTTGCGGTGTTTGTTACGATGCGGTCTGCGTCGATAGCAAGCTGCAAGGTCTCGGCGGTGCCGATGTGTCGCATTGGCTGGCGGTGGGGCCATCACGCTAAGTACTGGGACGCGTCTGGCTACAGATGGCCTTGTCTTCCACTCCTTTCGTTCTCACTTGGCACAATTCAAGTGCGACTATCCTTGTAAGCACCAGAACTCCGAATGGGAATCAGACTGTATCTTCCGACGACGTGCACAGTGGGCTTGCTGCACCATGGCCAACGTCTCGACTCTCGAGTGCGTACGCAACTTGGAAGCACGCCCAGCCCCCTGCCTCCCGCTGTGCACCCGCCGGGACGGCTTCTATCATGATGCAGGTGCGATTGCTGTGTTACACCACCGTGGCAGCCTTTCTCCTTTGTTTCTCCTCCGATCGAGCATTATGATTTGTAACTTACATACAAGAGGCGCCATCGCTTCGCTCCGACCGGTTGTGGCCAGCAGTCTGAGTCGGATGAATGTGTAAGTTGTGCGTGTGACTGACTGGATACGCTGGCCAATCTGACTTATGAGTACGTAGTCAATAGAACAGAAAACGGGAGGGGAGGTGTTGAGGCCTGCGTGGGCCGGTTGGAAAGCAAAGGAAACTTGAAGGTGTCACCGATCACTACATAATCACTGCTGTGGCAATGCGGCTCATCATAACTCGTACCCCAGACAAAAACTCAGCACGGACTCATTTGCACACAAAGTGTACGGCCGCAGGAATGCGGCACTTCCTCGTACACCTAAGTATTCGATTGTGAAAAGAAGACGCCCGGGGGCTGGCAGGGCGGAGGACGTGAGCGCTAAAAGACTTGCCAAGCAGGTGCAAACAAATACAGGCCATCTGTCTTAATTAATCTTAATAACAGCTTCTATGTAGCTACAATGTAGCACATTTCCACCTTCGACGAGCCCTGTCGACTTTCCCGGCAGATCTGCCAAGTGGACAGCAGCTACGCTCACTCATCTGAATCCGGACTTGTTAAGAAGAGGTGCGTTGCCAACGCCCGTTCGATGCACCGGCGCTCACTGGCAGTTGCTGATGTTGCGACCTGATGTAGTGACTTCGAGCTTCCAATAGTACGCCTCCGTTCAAGAGCAATGGGTGGCCAGAATCAAGACCTCAGCCTTCCCGTCGAAATCATTCGAGCGATTATCGCGGAGACATGGAACGCCACCTTGAAGGTCGACGAACGACGGCAACTCTACGACGCCCTTTTGCAAACCCACCCCATTCTTGACAGTCTCATCTCATCCGCAGTCGCTCAGTATCCTGTGTTGAAGTTCGATGCTGCCCGCAGTGGTGCCGAGCTCTATCGCCGGGTCACCAAAATAGCCGACGTCGCCCCTCGACACGTCCGCATCGACGTCACCGCACTATACCAGCGGCTGGACGAGTCTTCATCGTGGCAGGATTCGAACGCCACCTTATTTGCAGAGATCTGGATGTACCGACTGGAAGATGCCTGGAACGACGTGCGCGACATCATCTCCCCATGTCCCTCTATGACGGTCGAGTCCCGGCGCACCACCGGATTCTCCGCGCGCGCAATGAAACCGCTCCTCCTCTCCCTCGCCCAGGCGTTTCCCCACCTGACCCACCTGTACCTGGACATCACCTTGGAGGGATACGAGGATGCCACCGACGCGCTCCTCGAGACCCCCTTGCCCTCCGTTCGATTCCTGCGGGTCAAGATGTATCCGGAATGCCTGTGCGTCCGGCGCAGTGGGCAGGGGAGCGTGAGCGACCGCCGGGATCCTCGGTGGCACCTCCGCGGGTGCGTCCGCGCGCATCTGCTGTCCGTGTTCCCCAACGTGCGGCACCTGCACCTCGACAGCCCGACCCTGCTGAAAGGTCTTGACCCGCCGCGCTCGTTGAGGTCATTGACGCTCGAGCCGGCGTACGTCGTTCCGAAGAAGGGGAGCAAGCTGTCGAGGACGTTGGTGGGGTACAACCTGGCCGCGGCGCTGAGACGGGGGTTCCTCACTTGGCCTGCACAGCACCGCCGGACGGTTTTTGTCCGGAGTCATGCGGGAGAGATGCATGGGTTCGAGCATTTGCGCAAGGTTTGTGAAGAGTTTGGGGTAGCGTTTGTCGAGGACGTGTAAGGGAAGGATGGTGTGGTGATTTACCGCACGACATAAGTAGGAGTTCGTTATTGCTCTCTTTGGGTTTTGTGCGTATACTGCACGTTATGATAGAGGAGAGGCCGATAGCACGGGAGTCCGAGTCTGACGGACTCTCAGGACCCGGGGCGTAGGCGATTGGCCGACGATGACATCACGATAGGACAGTCACATCATCACGCGTTATGTAACGCGCCTTCCCACTTACGCTGTCACGCTGGACGCGTTCCCGTGGCTGGCGTCCGCCCGACGCGTCCTACGCTTGCCCTTTGTCCCGCTCTCTCCCCAATGCCTCCCAGAACAACGACCACGCGCCGCCGAGCCCCACCACGCACACCCAAAGCTCAACAACATGATCTGAACCCCCGTCCGCATAAACGGCCGCGCATACAGTCAAGCTCACCGGACCCGCTGCTGGAATCGGAGGAAGAACTTGAGCCGCTCACCAGCCTACCGCCCAGCAGTGCCCCGGCGTCGCCGTCCCCAGCCCCAGTAAGCTCGAAGGACGGCCTCAAGCCGCTTCCCGCGCCCGTCCTGCTCGTCAGTCTCCCAGCGCTGCTCGCACATCCGCCAAACCACAAGTATTACATCCACTCGCTCGTCCTCTCTCTCACGGCACTTCGGAAATGCCTGGCATTGCCGGCGCTGTCACCGGATATTGAGTGTAGGGCGTGGACGGGGTTGGCGGAGCTGGGGATGAGGGTGATCAGTGGGGGGTTGAGTCAGAGCGATGACCACCCGTGGGCGACGGGCATAGAGGCTGAGGTGCGTGATTTTTGGGTGTGCAAGCTCACACCGCTCACTCGGCGTGGATATGGTGTAGGTCGAGAAGGCTTTGAGTAGAGGGGTACGTCTATATGCGCTAAGAGTCCTCATGTCTTGTCTGACCTCTCGCTCCCCAGTCGATCATCGCGCAGAAGGTATGTACTCCGCCATTGGCTCGCCTTCCATGACCATTGCTTGATTTCGCATGTAGCACCCTTCTCTCCGCGCATATAGCCACCAACTGGCCCTTCTGCAAGCTCAGCTATCCCAGTGGCAGCAGAAGCACAAATTCGCCCGCAACCAGCTCCGCAACCTCCTCTCGTCTCTCCTACCCACCGATCCCCCGCATATACTCTACTCTACACACCTTTCTCTCATCTCCCACCTCACCGTACCCGTCAGCCCGCCATCTGCTATTACCAGCGCCCAATCCACCCCAGGTCCTTCCAAACCCCGACCGTCCTCACACGCCCATGCCCGTGCCCCACCGACCTCCCCAGGCCCGCCACCCTTGCAAGACGTCTACGCCGCGCTCAAGTGCGTAGACGATCTCGAGGACCACGCCGCGGCGCAGAGGCACAACCAAGTCGCACTCGCCGCTCGGGTCCTCCGCGCGCGCATCCTCGTCGCCGCCGGCCTGTGGGACGACGTCCGCGCCGCCCTCGCGCGTGCGGAGATGGCGCTCGGGCTGTCGTACGAGCCCGCGGCGACCCCGAAGCCGCGTCGACCGCTGCAGCCGACGCAGTCACAGCAGACGAATACTGGAATCCTGGAGACGCAGACGCAAACGCAAACACAGACGACTGAGGCGAGCCAGCTGCAGACGCAGGCGACGCAGGTGCCGGAGCAGCAGATGTTCATCATGTTCGAGGACCCGTGCGAGGCGGCGATGGCCGTGCATTTGCTCATGATCTCGGTAGTTTTTTATACGCATGTGGGCGAGGCGGCTGAGGTGTCGCCGAGGCTGTCGCACCTGCATGCGCTATTAGACTCGGGGGTGCTCGAGAAGTTCCCGGAGGGGTATGTCGAGGTGAGCCCATGATAGCGTCGCCTTGCCTGGCGACTCCTTAGCTCACCGCAAACGCTTGCAGATTCCGCTGAAAGGGAGCCCGTCGCTCTTCTTGCAGGTCACGCATCCTCGCATACTGTTCCTTCTGGCGTTCCTCATCAGCAGCGTCTCCAAGAGAGACGCTGTGGGCCGGAAGCCGAAGCGGAAAGTGTTCGCGGTGGAGGGTTTAGCAACATGGGAAACTGAAGCTGTTCGAGAGATCTCATGTGAGTGCACCTGTGCGACCTCGCTTGTACGATTTCTTCACTGACATACACTAGTTTCGCTGTGGGCCAGCGCTGGCGACGTGCAGGAGTTAGAGGAGCGCCTCGTACGGATCAAGGCCGACTTGCTGTGCGAAGTAGTTGCTGTGAGTGTCTTGCAGCAACAGCGTTGAGCTCCTGTTTGAAGATGGAGCGATTGCAGGTTTCGATTATGCGCAGCGAGTTTGACGTCGCCGAGCAGGTGCGTTCTCCGAACTGGAGCACTTCGTCGTAGCATACGCTAAGTGATACGTCTAGAACCTTAACGTGCTCATCGCGCTCACGCGAACACACGATATCTTCCACCTCTTCTCGGCGCGGATCGCACTTCACCACGCCCACCTCGCTCACGCGCTTGCACGACCCGCCCGCGCCCTGCGCTGCTATCGCGCTGCCGCATACCACGCCGAACCCAGGAATTTCATCCACATAGCAGCACGGGCCGGTGAGATTGCGCTCCGCACTGGCGTTCAGCAGCGAAAGGCCGTCATGGGCGACGCGTGGCGAGAAGGGCTTTCAGTGACGGACGAAGAGTGGCCGGATGAGGCTGACGCAGACGTGACGCGGGAAGGGACGGAAGTCATCAAGATGTGCCGCAAGATGGGCGGCACGCTCGAGGCCATCGCGCAAGTCCTCGAGGCGTGCCTCACCCCGGAGATCCTAAGAGCCAAGTACGTCCTCGCATCTACCTATCTCTCTGCACGACGGACGCTGACGGCTACCCACCTTACACGTACAGGCAGCACCTCAAGCGTGCGCTCGAGCTCGCGACACGGTCGCTCGACAACCATCTCCGCGCGCTCATCCTTGCGCTCGTCTCCGCGCACTACCTGCACACCGCGGGCGATCATGCGCGCTCGATGCTCCAGACGTGCGAGCAGCTCGCGGCAGGCCTCGGCGCTCCCGCTACCAAGAGCGCCGCACCCGCCGCGAGTACGGACGGGGGCAAAGGGTATCCTGCGCCGGTTGTTGTGGGGAACGCGCCGTTGGGTCTATGGGCTGGGGAGCGGTTCATGGGTACGTGCTCGTTCCACCTGAAGAAGAGGAAGACTGAACATCGCGAACAGAACTGTACAAGCGTTATGGGAAGGAGTCGCGCGTGCAGCGCCAGGCGGTCGTGAACGCGCGGCTCGCGAAAGCCATGGACGACCTCGCGCATCGTGCCAGTGGGGCGCGGAAGCGCGAGGCCGAACCATGAGTCGTGTCTTTCCGTGGCTGATTCGCTTTCGAGATGCTGTCGTGTTTTCTTGCTGTGTCGATCGGTCTCACTCTGCATATGCTACGTTTGTGAGTTGTCTGTTATCCTGGACGGTAATAGGGACGCTGATTCGCGAAAGAGGAGGTATCATTGTATCCATAGCTAACATGTCACACTCTGCATTCGATTTGGACTCTGGAAAGGGGGCGCATGGCGTGGTCCTACGGACCATTACGCCATATTCGTTTGTCATATATCTCCGATGTCGGGTATCGCAGCAGTGTGAGGAAGAAGTTCGCGCCTACACAGGCATCAGAGCTCTCTGTGCGAGGGGACAATTCGTGCGAGTAGCCCAGGGCGAACGACGGGTTTGCTGACGCACAGCTTCTGACACGATGCGTCCTGTGCTGAGTTCACTGCAGACCACTTGGCCACGTAAGCTTTCCCCACTCAACGAACGTTTCGAACGCTATCGTGACCAGCCATTGAATTGCAACTGGCACATAGGGTATAAGGTATTCACCAGTCTCTTTTATAGCTCTCCCGCCAAGCCTAGGCTCGGGGCCCGAGGACTCAACGGTGGGTCATATTGGATGCTCTTGCGTCTTAGTCCAGTGAGAAGTTCTCGCTAAATTCGTCCGCGTCTTGGGCACTTACGACAGGTAGCGTAACGTGTGCAAGCAGGCCGACTCCTACCATGGGTGGTACTCTCGTGATGACAGCGATGACAGCCGAGCTAACCCTCTGTTGTTGGAGGACTATGAGGACGTTCTCCGGCATGCAGACAGTAATCCTGAAGAGCGCGGAGTACAACTGAAGGCTCGAAGGTGAGTACAACTTCAACTGGTTGCTGATGAAATGCTTATTTAGTAGCCACTGCGCAGCCGAAACCATCGGACAACGCCGACTGACCGGAGTTGACGCATTCGGACGGCGGATACGACAAAGCAAAGATTATACCACGGCGTCCGTATAAGAATCCGAGGGAGCTGGCGACAGAATTAACACCTCTTCCTATACCGCACGGCTCGAAGATCTATTGACCTCCCTGGTCTATTACAATGCCGTCTTATGCGATCGTAGGAGCTTCCCGCGGGATCGGCGTAAGACTTCCTGCTGGCGTGCAGTCGTTATCGTACTGATGGCGTTTTCCAGCTCGCCTTTATTCGCAATCTCGTGCGTCTGGCCGTGATAGTGTGTCTCCCTCTGTCACTCACCTCGTCGCGCTTGTAGAGCCAAGACAAAGCCAACACCGTATTCGCCATCGTGCGCAACCCGCAGAACGCCACTCAACTCCTGGCTCTTGCCGAAGCGTCCACAAACGTTCATATTGTGAAGGGAGATCTAGACGATAACGCTACCCTCAAGGTGATCTCTGAGCTCCTTCACGATGTGATGGCTTACACTGAATATGACGTGTTTCTGTGGTGTCGGAGGCTGCTGCAGCAGAAGTTGGGAAAGTGACTGGAGGGTCGCTCGACTATCTCATCAATAATGGGGCGGCTGTGACGACGGAGCGGTCGGAGTTAGCGATCACCAAATAGTAGGTCGTGGCTTTGTGGAGTTTCCCCTCGATTCTGACACACGACACAGCCCCGATGAGAAGGTCCTGGAGGAGGACCTCGTCAGCTTCGTACGTGGTTACAACAATGCCGTTATTGTGATTGAGTGCTAACCTCTCAACGCTGTAGTTCAAGACCAACGTTGTTGGGGTGATCAACGCGACTAATGCCTTCCTCCCCCTCGTTCGCGCTGGGTCCGTGAAGAGGATCATCGCAATCTCTTCGCCTGCGGGCGAACCCAATTTCATAGCCGACGTGGGGTTCGTCGGTCAAGTACAATATGGTATCTCGAAGGCTGCATTGAACATGGCCATCGCCGCCTTTGCAGCCGCGTTGAAGGAGGAAGGGGATTTCACCGTGCTGGCCCTTTCCCCGGGTTTCGTCCAAACCTGGAGCGACAAGAAATGTAAGCGCCAAGACGACATGTATTTCGTGTTCTTGATGCGTCTACATTCTACAGTGTCTCCCGAGGAGCAACCTCCCATTCCGAGGAACATCATCAACAAGTTCAAATCATACGACCCAGACTTCGACGGAGAACCGATCACGCCGGACGAGTCTGTCAAACTAATGCTGGACGTTATCGGCAGGACCGGGCCCGCTGACAGCGGCGCTTTCTTGTCGCACTGGGGGAATAAGAAATGGTTGTAGCTTGGCTCATGAATTTGTACACTCGTGTTGAAAAGCTCGTCCGATATAGGAATTATGCGATGTGGCATACGGATGTGATGTCGTCTCGCACTTCTTGCGCGCGACCTCCTTGCTCTATAAGCCTTTCTACCTTTCTGCGAATACCTACGTTTCCAGAATGATGCAAGTTGTGAGTACGGAAGGCGGTAGGGGGTGTCCTGCACTAGTCACCACCACGGGATATATGTAATTAAGTCCGCAGGCTGGAGAGCGGCTCATGGGTGAGTGCATAAGTATTCGCTTGGAGAAGACCAACTGATAGTGGCGGACAGAACTGTGCGAGTAGTGCGAGAAGGAGCGGCGTTCACAGCGCAACAGGTTTAAACGCACAGATCGCAATACCTACAGACGGCCTCGCACATCGTCATGGGCGGAAGCATGAGGTTACGAACCGTATGGAGCTGGGCCGTTCTACGGCCGCGCAGTTCTCTGGATGCTGTCGTGCTTTCGAATTGCTGTATCGATCTACACCACCTCCGACTCCGAGGCAATTCCGCTTCCGACGCCGGGTATTGTAAGCAAGTGTTCAACCATTGACCATCTGATTCTGAGGGACTCGGTCTACTAGTCCCGGCCTAAGGAAACGTTGTGGTCCAGGTTTGACTTGGCCCTACGGCTCACGGGCGACAGATTTGCTGACGCACAAATGCTTGCAAGATTCCGCGGACTGACGTGGCCGTGATCCGGGCGCTGAGCTTCTTTCACGTTTCGACGCTATCTAGGCTTTCGTTCCGAACAGCTTCAATAGAGTGCGGCCCGGCTTGACTTCATAGCTATGACTTTGGATCAGCCGGAACTCCACGAAGAGGACGTTAACAATTCACTGCATTTCCCCACGCGCAAGTGGTTGGTAGTCATTCTGCTTCTCCGGGCCATACCTTGCCGCGGCTAACCTACAGTGGTAAACTCTGGCCGAACGTTTGACTTGGTATGGTGTTGCACGACAAGGCGGGGTATAAGAGTTCGAGCATCCTCACAGGGGAATCAACACCTCGCTCAACACCGCCCGCCTTACACCACTCTGATCCTCGCCGTCGTTGTTCACAATGCCATCTTACGCTATTATAGGAGCTTCCCGCGGGATCGGTGTAAGAACCGCTCTTAAACCGCATTGTTCTCTCACTAACGCCGCTTTCTCTATAGCTTGCATTCATTCGTAATCTCGTGCGTCTGAGAGAAACTAGCGTATCAGTGTTTACTGTCACTCATCCCGTTGATTACAGAGCCGAGACAAAGCCAACACTGTGTTTGCTATCGTGCGCAATCCGCAGAACGCGGCCCAGCTCTTGACTTTGGCTGAGACATCTTCCAACGTTCACGTTGTGAAGGGGGATCTCGACAATAATGCTTCTCTTAAGGTGAGCGATGCAATCGCACACGATATCACATATTTAACGGCATCTCTGTCGTGTCGCAGGCCGCTGCCACAGAGGTGGCAAAGGTGACTGGAGGGTCTTTGGACTATCTCGTTAACAATGGGGCAGCTATTGTGACGCAGAATTCAGAGTTGACGATCACGAACTAGTAAGATGGAACCCTGCAAAGTGTCCGCTTAATTCTCACACAGAGTTCGGCGCAGCCCCGACGAGAAGGTCCTAGAAGAGGAGCTTGTCAGCTTCGTACGTTATTACTCAACAGGCTTGATTCTCACAAAGGGTACTAACTTTCCTAATTCTGTAGTTCAAAACGAACGTCATCGGGGTGATTCATGCGACGAACGCCTTCCTCCCCCTCGTACGCGCCGGTTCGGCGAAGAAGATCATCGCAATCTCTTCGCCTGCAGGAGAACCCAGCTTCATAGCCGGTGTGGGACTTACTGGCCAAGTCCAATATGGCATCTCTAAGGCCGGACTGAACTTGGCCGTTGCTGCCTTCGCGGCCGCGTTGAAGAAGGAAGGCGACTTCACTGTACTGGCTCTTTGCCCAGGCTTCGTCCAGACTTGGAGCGAGAAGAGATGTAAGCATCGTTACTACACGCTTTTCACATCTCTGACACGTCTGCACTACAACCAGTGGTACCGGAAGAGCAACTTCCTATTCTGCAGGATATCGTCAAGAAACTCAAGTTATACGATCCGGATTTCAGCGGAGAGCCGATCATGCCGGACGACTCTGTCAAGCTGATGCTGGACGTGATCAGCAAAACTGGCCCCGCGGACAGTGGTGCCTTCTTGTCGCATCGGGGGAATAAGAAATGGCTGTAGCTCACATAGACCTGTATATTGTTGGCAGAGGTTCGCCTTTACCTCCGCACCATTTCCGCCCTCCCGCACACACCCTGCCTACTTTGAGAGGATACTTCCGTCTTTGTGTTACTTGTAATATATGTGCTAGAAGCCGGTAAACGTCATCGCGCCACTGGCAGTACGTTCACACGGCCGGAGTGGTCTAACTTTGCACGATCTGTATAACTTCCTTCGACCCACTTGTAAGTCCATCCCCGCCAGGAGGAGTCACAGATATTCTCGGGCCCGACGAGCGGGCTCCACACGCCGTTCCTTTGTCATGGTAGTAACTTAGTACCTCAGGCCTCAGGACTTATGTCACTTCCAACGAGTCCGACGAATGGGCCCGGTAGTATTTCCTCGCAGCTTCCCATTATGACTGCTAGAGCAAGGCCCAGATTTGGGATCCAAAACGTGCACACGCTGGCACAGCAGGTACGTATCCGTCGCAAACGAGTAAGTACCCACCACGAATCTGGTAAGGGCTCGTACGGCAGTCTGAGACGGTGTTGTATAGTCGTCATATCTCACGTTCTTACTGCGGCCGAGGGTCCGGCTGGCCAGGCGAGTCGAACAGTACGGGCTGGAGTGGGTCACTGTCCAACGTGATCGTGATAAGAAGCATGGCGAGTCAATGCAATGGTCACTGGTCCTAGAGTATACAGTACACCGCTACGCTGATTAACGCAACTATCCGTTGAGCGAACACCGACCGGCATTTGGAGGTCGATATAAAGGCCTATAGGTCTTCACAAACATCATACCGTCTGGACGACAAACCTCGAGCTCGACTTCAACATGAGTTCTTATGCGATTGTAGGAGCTTCTCGTGGGATAGGGGTAGGTACTCTTTCCAGGCTTCAACCCTGAAGTCGACGCTTTTCTGACATAGTCGCTTGATAGTTAGAATTTGTTCGCAATCTCGTCAGTGACAGTGTGAACTGTGACGCGTCCAGCACCTATTAGTTCTGACCCTCTACAGAGTCAAGACAAGGCCAACTCTGTGTTCGCTATCGTACGTAACCCACAGAACGCGCAGAAACTGCTATCTTTGGCCGAAACCTCCTCCAACGTTCACGTCGTGAAGGGCGACCTCGACGATATGAACACTCTCAAGGTGAGAAAGACGTTTCTGTTGATTGCACTATTTGCCCCTCACGTACCGTAATGATACTGAATGAATTACGATGAACCTGTTTAGGCTGCAGCGGCTGAAGTAGGAAGAATTACCGGAGGCTCGCTCGACTATCTCATCAACAACGGCGCGGCTCTCGTGACAGAACGTTCGATGTGCACCGCTACCACTTAGTGAGTGACATTCTTCAGTAGTAGGCTTTCGTACAATTTTGATGGAACCATAGCCCCGACGAGAAGTTCCTAGAGGAAGACTTGGTCAGCGCTGTGCGTACTACCCGCCCACTCCGCTTTTTCCGGGGTACCCCAAAACTGACATATGTACGGCGCAGTTCAAAACCAACGTCGTGGGCGTTATCAATTCAACCAACGCCTTTCTCCCCCTCCTCCGCAAAGGATCGACGAAGAAAGTCATAGCCATCTCTTCGGCACAGGGAGATCTTGACTTTGTGCTTGGTACAGAGGTACCTACCAACATCCAGTACCCGATCACGAAGGCCGCGATGAACATGGCTGTCGCAATGCTCTCACATGCTCTGAAGCCGGAGGGCGGCTTCACCCTGCTCTCGCTCTCCCCCGGGTGCGTCCTGACTTGGAGTGACAAGCAACGTAAGTGCCACTGTGTCCGTGTTCGTAAATAGTTTGTGTACTCACGAGGTAGGCAGTGGGCCCTATGTTGCAGGAGTTCTTCGCCGGTTTCAAGAAGCATCAGCCGAGTTGGAGTGGGGTCCCTATGATGCCGGATGAGTCAATCAGGATGATGTTGGAGGTCATCAACAAAGTTGGGCCTGCGGACAGTGGTGCCTACCTGTCGCACTATGGCGAGAAGTCGACGTGGCTGTAACTAATGTATCTCCTCCTATATGTGATACCTGTCAAGGGGAGAAAAGCTACTTGTGCTGCGTAGGAGCGTGAGCATTTGGCGTTAGATAAATCCAACTAGCTCCACCGAGTTGACGTTACAAAATCTGCACACAGCACGACATCAACGACGTCCTATCCATCCTGATGACTTTGGTACTAGTAGAGCAAGAGGTTCAGAGCCCTACAATCGCTACTTCCCACTCTGTACGTCGCTGCTGCAAAGGAAGCAAGACATTGACGTTGGTCGAAGGTCGTTTGAAGTGCCTGCAGGCCGCGGATGTGCCAGTGGGCCTCGACGACCGGGGCGCTCACGCGCACGGTCCAAACGCGGCGTATGCTTGAGATAGGCGCCTTACATAATACGGGCCGCAGTCGGCTGCGCGGCCGCATGGCCCGGCGGCCAAGACGTGCCTTCTTCTCCGTGCCACGTTGTATGTCAAGTGTAAGTGGGATACACCATTCGTCGACATCTATCTGATGCCGCTAGCAGTTTTATGTGGTTGCTCAGCACAGACCGCGCTGAACTCAGGTTCTTCAACGGTCCTGATGAGGTTGACGGCGGATATGCTATCCTCTCTCATGTATGGGACCCTGAAGAAATGACTTTCCAGGATCTTCAAGTTCTGAATCATTCACGTTGCAGTTTGACCGGGGAGAACCCTCGCGATCTCGTCTCGCCGAAGATCCGCGAGAGCTGTCGTTTGGCCAGAGCACACGGATTCCAGTGGATCTGGAACGACATATGCTGCATCGATAAGACGAGCAGTTCCGAACTGTCCGAAGCAATCAACTCTATGTTCCGATTCTACGCACTCTCTTCCGCGTGTTACGCTTACCTCCGCGATGTTCCCAGCACCTGCATCCTTGATGAAAAAGATTCCGCGTTCCGGCGTAGCTGCTGGCATTCGCGGGGCTGGACACTCCAAGAGCTCGTCGCTCCCAAGCTTCTCGTCTTCGTCTCATCTGACTGGAAACTGCTGGGCACTAAGGTTGATCTCGCGCAGACGCTAGAAGAAATCACGCTCGTCCCGAAGAGCATCCTGTGGTTCGAGAAGGACCTTGCGGACATCAGCGTCGCTCGACGGATGTCATGGGTGAGCAAACGCAAGACGACGCGCACCGAGGATCAAGCTTACTGTCTCATGGGTATCTTCGGGATCAATATGCCCACCCTGTACGGCGAAGGAACCAAGGCGTTCTACCGGTTACAGCAGGAGATCATGCGCACCACCGTCGACACATCCCTCTTTGCGTGGGGTTGGGCCGAAGCGATGAACTTCGTTATAGCGGAATCGCGAGCGGGAATGTCCCAACACAACCACCTAGCTCAGGATTCATACCTGCTGGCGCCATCCCCTGCCCCCTTCGCTCATTCCTACCGCGTCGAGTTCAATCCCGAGGGAGAACTCAAGGATGTGAGTTCCATGCTATTTCGTTCACGAAGTTTCACCACTAACTCGTGCTCCAGGTAGAAATTACTCAAAGTCTCCTCAGTTTGCTTTCGGGACCTGACAATACAGTGTCCGTAAGCCGTAGCGTGCCTACGTTCTCCATAACGTCGTATGGCGTTTCAGCGCACGTTCCCGTGCTCACATTCCCCACGTCAGAGTCGATTGTTGCCCTCCTTTCGTGCAACGACCGGTACCGTTCCCTCGGCCTGGTGCTTCATCCCTGCTCGGACGGCACTGCTCCCGACCGCGTTCTCTATCACTGCGGCGACGGCTACAACCCACGCCTCGCGTCTATCGTGCGTAGCGTCGATACCCCGCGATTCCAGCTTCCCGTCGCGAAATGGCAAACGATTCATATCCTCGCGCAACCGCCGTTTCGCGCATCAGCCCCTGACGTTCGCACCGTAACGATCCCGCTCCCACT
The DNA here is from genome assembly GCA_002150815.3 of Grammothele lineata. Taxonomy (NCBI): domain Eukaryota; kingdom Fungi; phylum Basidiomycota; class Agaricomycetes; order Polyporales; family Polyporaceae; genus Grammothele; species Grammothele lineata. The sequence goes on from NDFF03000024.1 coordinate 171,041, forward strand.
GCTGCACACCAACCTCGCACTCCGCCCGCCATTCCGTGTTCCTCGCGCTCTCCTTCGCCAGGACCTCTGGAACGGCCCAGACTCCGTGTTTGGCTTCGTTGAGGCCTCGAGCATACCCCTCTCGTGGGACGGCCAGGACCCACCCGCCCTAACACTTGTCTTCGGCGCGTACCACGAGAGGAAGCGCGGCACTCTCCGATACATCGGGGATGACACGGACCGTCTCAGCCACCTGGTCAAGCTCGTGCCGCACGATCCCTACGTTTCCATCTTTCTTGGGTTGTGCCGGGCGCCGTCTAACGGAGCAGAGAGCTCGGCGAGTAGCCAAACAGAACACTGGGCGCGCATGGAGATTGGGAGGAGTAACCAGCGGAACAGGGGCACGCATGACTGCCTCAGGGACCACATCGTGCGCTGGCCCAATCTTTCCCGAGAGTTGAAGGTATCGTTTGAGCGAGGATGGAGACTGACATCCGATATATACTGTACAATTACCTTTACTCCTTGTCCCATGAATGAGGGCGGGGAGACGTTGGTGTTAGGAGTGGAATGGTCTCCGGTGCAATCCGACACCGTCTTACTCATAGACTCAGATACTAACCCAGAGAACTCGCCATAGCGAGATCGAAGACCTTCGCGATACCTAGATCTCGTAAATACTGCAAATGGATATATTATATATGTCGTCGATTACATGCATAGCAGCTACGCAAGAGACGGTTTCTTGCATAGGCTCCAAATGTTTGGAATACTTAGGCGGGACTCTAGGCGCAGAAGCGCCCATCAGCCTCGTTCTCCTTTCCACCTCCACCATCACCACCTCCTGCATCGTCTGTGCACTTTGTAATATCTTGCCTGGATACTATCGCCTCACATTCTGCTACGTTTGAATATGCAACCAAAATGTGGCCTTCTCAGCAATCCTTCGACGAGTCGCCGCGTCCCCAGCCCTCAGCTCTTCGCTTGCAAATTTCCGCATGCCCGGGGTCGCGCTCGAGAATCGCAAGTTCGACCGTTACGAGTTCTTCAAAAAGGTGTTTGGTAACCCGAAATATCTCGTCGCCTCCAAGGTGGACCAGCGCGAGCTCCTGAGTTGGCCTCGACCTCGACCTCCGCGGCGGCGGCGGATAGGCTGGGAGTGGCCGAGGACACATGCGTTGAGACAAATGCCTAGGAGGTATGGTGTGCATCTGCTTTATTCGTAAGATGAAAACTTATGAAGGTGCTTGATCCGTGTGTTGTTCAGCTAGTCTACACGCCTACGGTCAATGCCAAAGGACGCCTTCCTTTCCCTGCCCCTTTCTCCCTAAAGACACGCACCAACCGCGGCCCCGACAGATGTACGCTGGCGGTATTCCGGAAGCCAAATCGCGAACGAAACTTCGACGCCACGCATGGCAAAGAAGGCGGGCCAGAGGACCGGCCGCCGATCATGTAGTTCTGCGTGAACGACGCCGCGCACCTCCTCACGTCCGCGAAGCTACTTGAGCCGTACTGCGACGCGGTAGACATCAACATTGGATACCTCAGGACATCGCACGCAGGGAGCACTATGGGTCGTTCTTGCAGGACGAATGGGACCTAATCTACGAGCTAGGTGCGTCTACGTCTCTTTCAGGGTTAGGCGATGGGAAGGGACACTTGGTTGACAACATGGGCAGTCAATACGCTGCACAAGAACCTCTCGAGACCCGCGACAGCCAAGCTCAGTGTATTCCGACGGTGGAGAAGGCAATCGAGTACGCGAAGATGGTGGAACAGGCGGGAGCACACATGCTCACTTGTCACTGGCGTATGCAGGAGCAGCGGGATCAGCTATCTGTGAGTATACGCTCCTTTAGTCTCTCTCTGCTCTCATCACAAACGCGTCCGCGCACTGCAGGGTCTCACAGATGGAGAAGATCCGTGCGGAGAAAGAGGCTGTCTCTGTACCAGTTGTCGCGGACGGCAACCTCCTCTTCTACGGGGACACCGAGCGATGTCCTGCCGCCACGAGCGCGGACGCAGTTGTGCCCGCCAAAGGCAACCTCTACAATCCAGCCATCTTCACCCCGTCCCCCTCTTCTAACTCGCCCTAAACGAGCAAGCCCTCTGCATCGACGTCGCGTGCAGCACCATACCTAATAGGGCACTACCCACGGAACACGGAGCTCGCGCTCGAGTACCTCGAGATCGTCAGGGGCCACCTCTTCAAGCTTCTCCGGCCCGCGCTCTCGATTCACACCGACCTGCGGGAGCGGCCCGGGCGGGTGCGGCCTGCGAGTGGAGAAGGAGAGCGGGAATGAGCGGGGGCGTGGGCACAGTACGAGGAGATCGTGTGGAAGCTCGACGTGCGGCTCGAGGTACACGTTACTCATCCTGACTCTTTCGCCTTTCCCTCGCATGGTTGGTGGTGGGAATCTACAATCCCGCTCCCCCAGCGCATTCAACACGCCATTCTAGTCATGTGAGCGCCAAGGGCTCCAGGTATGTGTCGTACTTTCCACTTACTCCCCGTAATACTTCACTCACTCCATCACTCATTTCCTTCCTACGTATGCGCCTCAAGATGGCGCTTGAGGTCACCCGTGTGCTTCTCTGGGCCCATAACGCCATGAATGTGGCGTGAAAGGACAGCGTGCAGAGTGGCAGGCAGGGCGGCAGCGTGTCCCTGCGACTCGAAGAGATGGAAGGCTAGACATAGCGTACATGTGAGGTGGCGTATGCTCTCCGGCCATCGTGAAACAATCTAATTACTTGAGCTACGTTCCCCTTGCGGCATAACCGGAAGCCTTGCAAGCGCGCAGAGATAGACGGTTTGCAATATGGCAAGACTATCCCTGCGATATCTTACATCGCCCCGTTCCCTGTTTCCCTGCTGTCGTTGTCGTTGTCCCTCATCCAATCGCTGACATGCCAAGCATCCAGGTCTGGTCCGTCAAAGCGACCGTCAGCATGACCATACGTCTCGACGAACAATGCTACAGGATTTCAGGGTGAAGGCAGAAAAGAAAAGCTCACCGCGGGATTCGATCTCGAGCCGTCCGTCGTGCGATACCGTCGGGAACGAAGCGTGTATTTTCGCAGTAAGCTGCTGCCAAACCTCGGGATTCCTCGCACTCTGCGGCAGCCATCTGATCTCGACGGTTACAGTTGTCCGGGGTTGACCTATTAGAAGTCATCGCTTCAGCATGTTGGCAAGCACAGAGTTCAAGATGAGGCATGAGGACATACCAGAGCAGGCCTGCTCCACAACCTCGCCAATCTGGTCCACGAGAGCGAGAAACTCCGTCCTCGTGCGCTCATGGGCCCGAGCCCAAATCTCTAGACGAAGATCTCGTGAAGACAGCTCGGGTTGCCACGAGCTCAACGCGACACCAAGCGCACGTATGTCTTCTTCTTCCCGCTGCTTGGAATGTCCAATCTGCCTAACATTGATGGTGGCTAGGGACACGAGTGATCCAAGGAAGAGCGTGTTCAGCTTCCTCGTGACCGGATCGTCTGTCCAACAGGTGAGCAAAGAGCGATACAGCATGCGAATACTTCGGCAGACCTTCTACCTCAAGGCCATATGGCTCACTGAAGGGACACCAGAGTACTAGATGGGCGAGCGCATTTGGAGGAACCGCAGCAAGTAACCTGTTGACGCCGTGTGCGCCGATCTGCAACACCTATCGATAACATCAGTTGGCGCTAGGACCGCAGAAAGACGTGTGCACTACGTACGTCTAACTTCCATAGTTTGGGCAGGAACGGCTTCTTTTTTCGCGTCATGCACCCAGGGATAACCCCTAAGACGTTCCATGTGACGGACTTGCACTCCAACTCCTCCAGGGCGTCGAAGCAATCCAAGAGTCTTGCAAAATCCGCGAAGTTCGCGAACGTCACCTCTCTGACGTGTAATATCGCTGTCGATGCGAACCGCTTGTGGTAAAGGCCCAGTTCGCGCACGTTGAGCGGGAGATGGGGCAGAGGCTTATTCCCCACTGCACTTTGACCTTTCTCATCCTGAAAACCAATAAAAAGAGCTCGGAGAGTCGATAGGTGCACCCGGAGTGAATGTGGGAGGCGCGTGAGGACGTTGCGTGGCGAGTAGTCGCCTTCGGGCGTATTGCATGAAACAGACATCTGATGGATGAGAGATATGAGGGAAGGCGTGACGTTGAGGACTGTCGCAAGGCTGTTTAAGGCTTTGAGGGATCTGAGGCGGATGGCGCGGAAGAGCCAGAACTTGGCTCTGGGCCACCAGGAGGAGCAGACAAGAGTGCATTGGTAGAGGGCGCGCTGCACGTTCTCGAACTCTTCGGGTTCCAACTGTGCAATTGGTTCATCCATGTATCCACCAAGGGAGTCGATGACCTGTAAACAGAGCTCAAATGGTAGGCGAGGCGAGTAGGGAGATTCTAAAGAGATGGGGTCCATGAAAACGGGGCCTTGGTGTTGTCCAACAGGGGGAGGAGACGGGTTCACAAGTCACCGAGGGGTCATAAACTCAAGCTACGTCGTCAGGTTGATCTGTGTGCTACCGTGGGTGCAGCACTGAGTGCCGATTATGTATCGATCGCTGCCAACAGCGCCCTTTACGTGAGGTGGGCTTCCGTGGTTCTACAAAGAACTTGACCCGTTGTGCAACAAATATGTCTTTCTACGACCGTCGCCCGCATCCATACAGCCCAAGTTCTAACCTGGGATCAAAGTGATACTCAACGGGAAACCCAAGGAAAGCTTCTACTTGTGAGAGTCTCCGGCTGACCATTAGAGTCTAAGATAGTTCGAATACAACAGAGGATTCGCAAAAATACTCGACGTGTTCGTAAAATATAGTAGAACGGAGAGACGTGCATCTCATAACTCGACCAGCTGCTTAGTACTACGTACACTGACTTAGACGACGCTTGCGGAACATCATTCGTGCCTTTACGTCTGGTATCACGTTCTCAGCGATGTAGATATTCTCCGGTCGCGAGGTGCGACCGTCCGCGAGCTGAAAGTCGTAGTGGAGGATCAAGTACGCCAGGAGCGCCTTGAGTTCACTCGCAGCGAAGAATCGCCCAGGGCTATAACAACTGATGAGCAAACAGTCATTTCCTGGGGAGTACTGGCCCATATACCATGCGTGTCGCCCGTGCCCGAAAGAGATGTAGTCGATGGACGTGTTAGTGAATTGGTGTTTGATGCCTTCTCCATCTCCTTCACGCATGCGGGAGAACCGGAACGGATCGAAAGAGTTCGCGTCTGGGTAGAGCGAGTCGTCGTTGTGCATTGAATGCGACGTGGCCGCGATTAGCGTGCCCTTGGGGACGAACGTCCCATCTGGGAGTGTAATATCTTTCAATGCTTGTCGCGACAAGGAGACTGAGCGGCCAGTCCAGCAATGATAAGCCGACGTCTCGTGAGTGATATGTGCGTCGAGAGGCCCACCTGTAGCGATTCCGTTGTAACGTTGAGACTCCCTCATGACGCTGTCGAGCTTCCACATCTTTCCAATAGAGTTCTTCGTCCAGCCTTCTGCAGAAACCAGTGGCTCGATCTCCTCTCGTAGTTCGCGCACGCAGTCGTGGTCTACAGCAAGATGTAAGAGAACATGAGTGACGCCCTGTGAATTTTATTAGTAACGTTGAACCAGCCGAAAGCGACCTGTCTACATACATTAGAGGACGTATGGATGGCTGCGAAGTTGATCAGCATGATCCGCTCAGCGATAGCTTCGGAACTCTTTCTCCCGCGACGAGCCTCTTCGTCCATAATCCACTGCAGCATATCATTCTACAAGACTGCTGTCAGCGATATGAATAGGAGCAGAGGAAGTATCCGAATGCCCACCGGTTTTTCGGACCAATGTTCCCCATGTTCCTCCATCTTCGCCCAACGTTCAAGGATCATAGGTCGAAGGATAGCATGTGCGCTACGAGCTATCTTCATGGACCTGCTGACCGAGCCAACGATGACGCTGACACGAAGGAAGTCAACGACTAATGCGCGCCATCGCTGGGGTCATTGATCACGTACGATTTGATGAAGCTTGGGAACAGATTGAGGATCTGGCTATCCATGACGACAGCGGTGGTATAGTGAACGGCTAGCTTCAAGTAGGTTTCATCCCGGCCTATGACCAACGCCATTTCAGCAATAAGGAAGGGGAAAAGCTTAGAGCTCACGTACATGTTATAGGTCCAACGAAGACACGACCGCTCACGCGCGCAACGATCTGTTCCATGGCATGAAAGACATTCAGAGTCGACCATCCTGAACGATAGCGAGTCAGATCAAGCACTCCAAGATATGCGTAGTGAGTAGAAGCAATTCTTGCCGTCGTCAGCGGGAGACTGGATGTACTGTGCTACCGCGAGAGGTATTTCGTCCATGACGTCAGGGAGGACGGCGGGCAGAGTGCGCATGAGCTTCTCCCGGACGAGAGTAATGTGATACGGGTCCTCGACTGGGTATGACGAAGAAGTATGTGTTGTATTGAACAACTGCAGATGAGAATGTTAGTCGAGCATGGCATAGCAGGCACGAAGTCTCAGTCACATACTTCGTCGAATGCTCGCATAAACGAGACTTCATCGTCTGGGCGTTTCCGTATATCTTCGATCATCTTCGGACCGCTCACTATGACTACCCACTGGTTGACTAGCGCAACCTTGAATGCCGAATTGTAATACTGAAGAGACACAGCGCGTTACTCAACGGTTACATGCCAGAGTCTAGCTTGATGAATACAAACCCTCCGGTATCCTTCTGAAAGGATCCGTGTCCCATTTTTTAGGAAGTTGAAGGATCCAAGAAGCGATAATATGGGCAGCGAAGGACCCCCAAGTGTAGGTATAGAGCTAAGCTGAAGAGATAGCGCTATCAGAACGGACGGTCGCAAACTTGTGCAACATTAGATTGCATACCGGGTCGGCGCGCCATCTGAAGAGAGAGAACGTGACGAAGACAGCACAGACTGCAAAGATTGCCGTTTGTATGTCTTCCATTGTGGATACAAGCGAGTGAAGGTTCCTGACGTTCACTTGTCGTCAGCTATATAGGGAGGCGGGTTCTCGGGCGGCACGCTCACTATGGCACTGCAGCGTGAGAGGCCGCCGACAATAAAATTCGATCACATCTTTCCGGCGTGAGCGACGACGCGTCACCTCTCGATGATCGGTATGGATCCTGAGCCCCATTTGCTGCCCGAGAGCCAGGTTGCGTCTGGAAGTAGTGACGTTAGCGCGACACTCCCAGGAAATGCTTCCCTGGCTGATGCGGGAGTTCACGGGATATGCAGGCTGCCTATCGTACTCTGAGGGGTTGTACAAGGTTTCGCAGCCAGGGACCCGGACGTTCCAGCCCCGAGGAAACGTGCCGATCCTGGTACACGTCAAATTCGGACGAATCCGAATTCAAATTGTACGACTCGATGCGCACATACGTATGCGCTGAATTTGCGATAGTCGACGTGCCAGTGGCGTAACTGTACAACGAACGAATCTCTGCGGCTACTATACAGGATGTACGTATGCTGCAAAAGACCATTAGCAGGCTGATAGCATGTCACCTTGGCACCTGTGAAGTACAATTGCTCACCTTCCAGTTTCATCGGAGAACCTAGGACCTCTCTTATACACTCTGCTTCACACTGCAACGTACGACTTGCGCTTACGGAACAGCAATTTCGCGTTCGGGTTAGGAACGACTTGTTCTGCATGGTGGACGTTAGGAGGACGCTCAGTGCCCTCTGCGAGCCGGAAATCATAGTTGATGACGAGGAACGCAAGGAGCGCTTTGAGCTCGTTCGCGGCGAAGAACCGTCCCGGACTGTGCGCGCGCCGCCGTGCGTGCGGGAATCATTAGCAACTCCTGTGATGAGGAGAGACGGTCAGGATGACGTACCAGGCATGGCGGCCGTGCCCGAAGGAGATGTAGTCAGGGCTCGTGTTTACGAATTGATGTTTGACGCCTTCGCCAGCGGCTTCCCGCATCCGCGAGAACCTGAAAGGATCAAAATCGTCCGAAGAGGGGTACAGCCCCTCGTCGTGGTGCATAGAGTATGACGCTGCGCCGACGAGCGAACCTGCCGGGATGTATGTTCCGTCCTGTAGCGTGATGTCTTTGAACGTCTTGCGTATCAGCGAGGCTGAGGGAACAACGTCAGCTAGGCGTCACTCAAATGAATACTTATAAGACACCCTACTAAGAGAGATTCCGTTGTGGCGTTGCGACTCGCGGAACAAGCTGTCCAACTTCCACATCTTACCCATCGTCAGCTTGGTCCATCCTTCGTTCTTGATGATGGGCTCAATTTCATCCCGGAGAGGCTGGATGTACTCGGGCGATGCGGCGAGGTGATAAAGCGCATGGGTGACAGTCTACGAGATGATCAATGAAATCGCAATTAAACCCTCAAGGAATGCCGAGGCTCACGTTCGACGAAGTATGAATGGCCGTAAAGTTGACCATGAGTACGCGTTCGACTATTGCCCTTAGCGAGCTCTTCCGGGGGACGGCCTCATCGAGAATCCACTGCAGCATATCGTTCTGTACGACCAAATTCAGTTGTGAGATTGTGCGCATCTGTCAAGCCACTCATACGCACCGGCCTTTCTGCCCAGTCATCGCCAAACTCTTCCATCTTCGCCAATCTAGCTTCGATCAGAGGCTTAAGTGGTGGGATAGACTTCGTCGTGACGTCCTTGGCATTGCTCGAGAATGCTCCGACAATACTGTGGCCATACGTATGAGTGAGCAGAACGTGCACGCGAATAGAGAGCCCACCTTCTCAAGTACCAAGGGAACTTCTTCAGGAAGTATCGATCCGAGTTGAGGGCGACAGCGTACTGAATTGCGAGGTCAAGGTAGACGGAATCCCGACCTGCAGAGGTATTAGAGAGAGGCATAAGCCGCATAACGTGTTTCATCGGGCTTACATGCTGGTGCGCCTACGAAGACGCGGTTGCTTGCTCGTGCGACAATCTTTTGCATGGTAGGGAACGTGTGCACAATAGTCCAATCTGGCCGGGCCTGTCAGTTACAGCGGACGGGCGATGTCCACAGTATGCTCACCATCGTCATGTGTTGGGATGTAGGCAGGGACGGCGAGTGCGAGTTCGTCAAGAACGTCGGGGAGAATGGCAGGCAGTGTCCGCGTCAGCTTCTCCCGGATTATGTCGACGTGATAAGGGTCGTCGAGCCACGCGCCGCCAATAGTGTACCTGCTATTGAGACCGGCCTCGGTGCCTTCGAGGAAGGATACTTCGTCATCAGGCCGCTTGCGGAGGTCCTCGATCATCTTGGCGCCGCTAACGATAACCATCCACTGGTCGACCATCGCAATCTTGAACACGGATCCGGGAAACTGTGCATAGTTAGAACCGTCAGTTAGAAAGAACATATGCGAAGTAACCCGTCAGCACCTTCCTGTAACCTTCCAGTAGAATGTCTTGCGCATTGTGGATGAAGTTGTAGGCGGTGATGTAGGAGAGGAGAGGAAGTGAGGGGCCGCCTACGGTGGGAATCGACCTGAGCTGATAGAAGGGGCATTATGTGAGCAAATGTCACCCCTGACGACTACGGGAGACGGAACTCACGGGGTCTGACCGCCAGCGAATAATGTACCCAATGGCGATGGCGGCGAGCAGAGTAAAGACGATAGATTCCATGTCGTCCATGCTGACTGTCAATGTTGGTGTAGGTACGTAGGGGAGAGTACATTATCATCGTAGGGCATCGCATGCTATATATGCGTGGGTCGGAGGCCCCGCCTGATAATAGAACGCTGGTCACGCGCATGGGGCCCTTTGCGGCCGTCTTCTCGCGGGAACTAGGAGAGTACGTCAGAGAAAGGTGTTATGAGCATAATAGCCGCTTCGGGGAGTCATACCAGCGGCGTACACATAGTAAATTGGCCACATAGCCCGAAAATATCGGTCCCTTACTACTAAACCCCGGGACGGTACAACTTGAAGATAAGCGGAGGTCTTCGGCAAGTGCAGGGTAGTATGGAAGATAGAGGTAATAAGACGACGGTAAGGAGACATTGGCGCGGCTGAGCTGGAGGAGTAACGAGTTTCGGGTCATGAGCCTCCCGAAGTTCAAGTTGAACATTGTCAGAGCCTAGTCGCTGGGCCGCGTGGTCGCGACGTCAGCAGCCGATAATTACGTAATTGCGTGCCGTCCGGAGTTGCATGAAGTTTTGGCGCTCGGACACTCAGTACTCTGACTCGAGTACTTACTCGGTGTTGACAACGTTGACAGCTTGCAGTAACATTCATGTCAGCCATTGTCTCCTGCCATAAGACCACCGCGTATTGGGGTATAATGCTAATCTGTCTAACAAGCAGTGCCAATCTGATGATATAGCTCACTGGTCTGGCTCTGATTCGCGGTACTAGAGAATTGCTGTAGCATGCCGGTCACCCACCATCTCGTTCGCACAAGGCGAGGGAGTCCGATGGTGACTTCTCCGATCTTGTCTTCTCCAAGAAATGTCATCCATGCCTTTAATCGACCAATTGAATGTGGTAGCTGCCAGTCATAGGGTCCGAAAGCGTCGGCCCATCGCACCACACGGCTTGGCAATTCTCAGATAGACCGGGTCAAAGTTCGCGGACCCCCGGACATAAACACATGTCGGCCACGATTTCGCTAACCCGTCTGGCGGACACCACGAAATCGTCCTACTGGCGCCGCCGTTTGACGGGCCTGTATGATCAGAGGACGATCGCGAAGTCAGTAGCGTCATTGCCATACGCATATCCTAACATTCTCTATACACTTTCGGGTTTTCGAGGGCGGGTACGTGTATTACCACGGTGCCAACGCAGGTCATAACGCTCACGCGGCGACGGGTGACTGGCGCTTGCGGAAGAGAAGCTTTGTGTTCGGGTTCGGGACGACGAGCTCCGCGTGATGAACGTTTGGCGGACGCTCGGTACCCTCCGCGAGACGGAAGTCGTAGTTGAGGACGAGGAACGCGAGGAGTGCTTTGAGCTCGTTTGCCGCGAAGAACCGCCCGGGACTGTACCGTGCAAACGTCAGCGAACCCTCATGAAGGGCTTTTCGAAGCGTCGTTGTAAGACGTACCATGCACGTCGCCCGTGTCCGAACGGGATGTATTCTGCGCTCGTATTCACGTATTGGTGCTTGATTCCCTCGCCATCTTCCTCGCGCTTGTGCGCAAACCTCCAGGGATCAAAGACATCCGGATTTGTGTAAAGATCGTCGTCGTGGTGCATCTCGTACGACGCCGCGGCGAGGAGGGTTCCGGCAGGAAGGAACGTGCCGTTGGGAAGTGTGATGTCTTTGAGTATCTTGCGCGTCAGCGACACTGCGTCAATGGATACCAAACGTCAGCGCTTCGTCAGGAAACCAGTCGTGACAAGAACGCACGGAGAGAGATGCCGTTGTGCCGCTGCGACTCGCGCAGAAGGCTGTCTAGCTTCCACATCTTGCCCATTGCCATCTTGGTCCACCCCTCGTCCTCGATGATCGGCTCAATCTCGTCCCGAAGTTGCTGTACGTACTCAGGCGAGCACGCTAAGTGGTAAATCGCATGTGTGACCGTCTTTCAAACTACGCATGAGATTTTCTAAGAATGTTGAAGACGAGGAGAAGCTTACGTTGGACGACGTGTGGATAGCAGCGAAGTAGACGAAGAAGAGGCGATTGATGATCGAGTCGACGGAGCCGTTCCTGATGACAGACTCCTCGATGATCCACTGCAACATGTCGTTCTTCACATCCAAAGCAACGTTCAATATGTATCTGTGGAAGCGATCATGCCCACGTACCGGTTTCTCCGCCCAATCATCACCGAATTGTTCCATTTTCGTGAGCCTATCCTTGATCATAGGCTCGAGATGCGGCGTGACCTCCCTGAGAGTCAACCTAGAACGGCTCGTGCACGCTCCGACAAGACTATGCGCGTACGGGTCAAAACGGGGCTATTATATCAGTGAGGGAGAACTTACCTCCGCAAAAATCGTGGATATTTCCTCAGTGAGTACCGATCTGCAGTGATTGAGACGGCATATTGAATAGCGAGGGCTAGAAATTCTTCATTTCTGCCTGCAGAAGCCTCGTCAGAAGCGAATACAGAGAGGCGAGGAACGAGGCTTACATGTCGGTACGCCCACGAAGACGCGGCTGCTCGCCCTAGCAACGATTTTCTGCATTGCGGGGAACACCCACACAGGGAGCCACTCTAATCCTTGGTATCAGCTTCCACAGGAACGTCACGCATGCGAGGCACTCACCATCACCCTTCGCCGGGATATGGGTGGGAACGGCAAGAGCGAGTTCGTCGAGGACATCCGGTAGAACGACGGCGAGGGATCGTATCAGTTTGTCGCGAATGATGGGAATATGATAAGGGTCGTCGATCCATGAGCCGCCAACGGTATACCTCGTATTGAGGTTAGTTTCGACGCCCTCCATGGACGAGACTTCGTCGTCTGGACGCTTGCGAATGTCCTCGACGATCTGAGTACCGGTGACGACGACCAGCCATTGGTCCACTACGGAAACTTTAAACACGGAGTTGGGGAACTGCGAAGGCGTAGAGACATGTATAGCCTGCGTTGGAGCGTAGACAAAAGACTACGGACCTTCCTATAACCCTCAGCGAGGAGGCTCTGCGCGTTGTGGAAGAAGTTATAGGCGGAGATATATGAAAGGAGAGGCGCGGATGGGCCGCCGACAGTGGGGATAGAGTTCAACTAAGAAATACGGGCGCAAATCGATCAAATGAGCTCAACGACGTCCCATGACTGTACGAAATTCGACACTCACCGGGTCCGACCGCCAACGAATGATGTAGGCGGCCACTAACACTGCTACAAGCGCCAAGATGACCGTTTGCACGTCTTCCATAGTGACTGTTGAGAGGGCTGGTAGCGCTGTGAAAGAGAGCCCTCACGGCCATTATAACGCGTTGCGTGCTATATATGCGCGGGATAGAACGGTCGCCCGACAGGGGGTCACGAGCACACGGGTTGAGAGCCCGTACCCGAAAGGTCGGTCTTCGTGCAGAGGTGCTCCCACAAGAACTGGAGAAGTCCGTCACGTAGAACCATGCAGAAGATAGCTGCGGCTTCGGTATATCGTCCAAGCTGAGCTTTTGCAGGCTCGGGTGTTATGCTACCTGTAATGCTTGCATTCGCACGGGGGTGGAGATAACCCGCTTGCCGTGCGAGAGGGCTTGCCGACTCGGAGTGGAGGCTTCATCTGATACAGACGACGAAAAGCAAGACGTGGGCTTAGAGAACTTGAGCACCAGAGATGAAGCTGGAGAAGACGGTCGCGTTGACTCGGATCAACGAGAGATGGCCACGTGGGGCGCACTACAGCTCGATGCTTACGTAATAATAATGCGGATTCACTCAACAAGCTTGAGCGTCTAAATCGCGGCTGAATACCTGCCATCAAGACCGTAACTCGCGGCAGCGGAGGCTACACATCCTCTACTCAAACAAGGATGTTCGTAGTACCTCAGACTCTTAGTGATAACATCCAATGACACGAAAACTCTGCGTTAGCATGCCGAGTCGCGGCACAATGACAGAGCTTGGAGCAAATCCAAAGAACGGTTCCTATGACTTGGCGAGGGAGTCCGACGTTGACTTCCCCGCCTTCTGCCCGTAGTACGCTGACTCACAAGCTCGAAGGCGTAACCTTGGACCGAGTACCGGAGGGGTGCCAAAGTTCGCACGCTTATTCCGGAGGCATTCACGTGTCAGGACGAGGATTAATAGAAGTCAACTTGGTTTGTTTGGTACGGGTACTCGCCACGACGCGCAAATAAACACAGCTGACAATCCCATTCTCGAAGTCCACGGAGAGCCGCACCTCCTGCATTCCCCGCCACGCCCAAACAACCTTAGCCTTCCCGACATTGCCGGAATCACACATTGCCGAAAATCACGGAGTACGAATAAAGTCGAAGACAGCAAGTATCTCTAAGACGTCCTCGGTTAGACTCGAGTCTCACTTTCTCCTAAAGTGTATGAGACGCCCGCACCTCAGTTGGCGATCGGCGACTGACGCTTGCGGAACAGTAGTTTGGCGGTGGGATCCGGGACAACCTGCTCCGCGAAGTACAGGTTGCGCGGGCGCTCGGTGCCCTCGGCCAACTTAAAGTCGTAGTTGACGACGAGGAACGCAAGGAGCGCCTTGAGCTCGTTAGCTGCGAAGAACCGGCCGGGGCTGTGCGTGCGCGTCAGGACCCACAAGTCAGAATCTCTCTTACGCATCTGCGGGAGACGTACCAGGCGTGGCGGCCGTGCCCGAAAGGGATATAGTCCGGGCTCGTGTTCACGAACTGGTGCTTGACGCCTTCACCCTCGCCCTCGCGCATTTTGGCAAAACGGAAGGGGTCAAAGAAGTCGGGACTGGGGTATAGGCCTTCGTCGTGGTGCATCGCGTACGAGGCGCCGTTGACCAAGGTACCTGCCGGGATGCGAGTGCCGTCGGGAAGCGTGATATCCTTGAGGACCTTGCGAGTGAGCGCGACTGCGAAGACGCACAGTTCGTTTCAACAGTAAGAGGCGAGAAATTAGAACGAAGAACATACGAATGTTGATGCCGTTGTGGCGCTGCGATTCGCGCAGGAGGCTGTCGAGCTTCCACATCTTACCGATTGACGCCTTCGACCAGCCCTCGGCCTTGACAATCGGCTCGATCTCGTCACGAAGAGGTTGAAGGTACTCAGGAGCGGCCGCAAGATGGTAGAGTGCGTGCGTGACACTCTGCGATGTATATTAGGACATGATGCACGTAGAGGGTAATGAGTCTGACTCACGTTAGACGAGGTGTGGATAGCCGCGAAATTGACGAGGAGGACACGCTCGACGATGACATCCATGGTGCTGTTCCGAGGAAGTGCTTGTTCGATGATCCACTGCACCATATCGTTCTGCACAGAGCGTGGTCTATTCAATATATATCTCCATCGAAACGGAAATGCAAACTCACCGGCCGCTCGGCCCACTTATCGCCAAACTCCTCCATCTTCGCCAACCGTGCATCAATGATGGGTCTCAAGTGAGGGATCGTCTTCTGGGTGGTGCTCCTAACGTCACTCGTCAAAGTACCAACGATGCTGCAAGCTCCCGCGTCAGAAGTCCTGCGTGAGAGATTGCTGGCAGACACTGACCTCTTCAAGAACCGCGGAAGCCTTTTCAAACGGTTGCGATCCGACCCAAACGAGAGGGTGAACTTGATTGCGAGGTCAATGTACTCTGCATTACGACCTTAGTAGCGCTGCGTTAACTACGCATACCCGGAAATACGAAGTACGAAACTCACAGGCGGGCGCGCCGACGAACACGCGGTTACTGGCCCGAGCCACTATCTTCTGCATCGTGGGGAACGCGTTGATCGTCGTCCACTCTGGTTCCTCAGTTCAACATTATGGTCGAGTGCCACTCTGATGATGAACTCACCGTCTCCGACCGTCGGAATATGGTCCGGAACCGCAAGCGTAAGCTCGTCCAGAACGTCCGGCAAGACCACGGGGAGCGTGCGCATGAGCTTCTCCCGGATGATATCGACATGGTATGGGTCGTCAAGCCAGGCCCTGCCGATGGTGTATGTGCTATTGAGGCCCGCCTCGGCGCCTTCGATGAAGGAGACTTCGTCGTCGGGTCGCTTGCGAAGGTCCTCAATCATCTTAGCACCGCTGACAATGACCATCCAAGTCTCCGGCGTTGCAATCTTGAAGGCACGGCCAGGGTACTAAGATGGACATGAGTTTTAACAGCGGTACCGCGAGGACGTGGTGCAGACCTTGCGGTAGCCCTCAAGGATGGTGTCCTTGGCATTGTATAGGAAGTTGTATGCGCCAATATACGAAAAGATGGGAGCAGAGGGACCGCCGACAGTCGGGATAGAGTTGAGCTGTAGGATATAGTCACTGATGAGCGGCCATATCGACTAGATACTCATGGTACCAGACGTACGGGGTCCATCTTCCAGCGAATGAGATAGGCAGCAACAAGAGCCGCTACGACCGTGTATACGACCGTCGCAGTGTCGTCCATGGCGATAGTAGTAGGAGGTTACAGAGAATGCCTCCCACCGAGGCAGCCTCCTATGCTATATACGTGAGGGTTGGTGCTACGGAGGATTGTGCCGACACGGGCCCGGCGGGGACCCGGGAAGCACCAGTGGGAGTAGACGACGTTCCCACATAGTCAAAAGCTATTACAGAAGTGCCTCGCGCTTCCAGAAAGCGATGTCGTTGAAACTGTATACGAGCCTGGGCCATGCTGAAATTGTCAGTTGGGTGTCACGACCATCACTATCCGATTTGAACGTACTATTAATTGAGACAGCGCTCCTTTCACGAAGTGGCGGTAGGTAGAACGTAGTCCAGGAAAGTTACTTGGAGGATAACTTGAAGGTGCTATGACAGCACGGAGGACGGGTAGACGGAGTTGAAAAGTGCCACGTGTCGCGAGGTCGCGTGGCCTGACTGAAGGCGCCCAGCGGACTTGCAACAACTAGGACCGCCGGCTATTTCCGGCTACCTCCTACTTCTCGCACTGAGGCACTCTACTATAATCGGTATCACCCTGCAGACTCTCAGCAAGGACTCTGGCAACTTTACCACGATAGACCTCCGGGCTTTGCGAGCGAAACGGAACGTACATGAAACTGCTCTCGTGTTTGCCTTCTTGCAGTACGGTAGCTGACGAGGACAGCGTTTAGTCACACGGCCCGAGGGAAGCTTGACGTGGTACAAGTACGTTCGAAATCTCCCTATTCATTGTTACCAGCATACTACGCGCATCTCAATCTGGTTTTCACACCTCAGAGGGAGCCGATCGCTTGCGAAACAGTAGTCTCGAGCGGGAACTCGGCCGGGATGACCTGAGCCCCTGCGAAATCGGTGTTCGGTGGATGCGTCGTTGGGCTGCCGCCAGCAAATTCGAAGTCCTAATCGACGTTGAGGAACGTGAAGAGCGCATTAAGCTGGATGGACGCGAAGAATTGTCCAGCATTACCCGGCGCGTGCAAAGGAACGCGTAAATCGACATCCATTCGGGGAGAGTAGGGAAGACTTAGCTCACCATGCGTGTCGCCCGTGCCTGAGCAAGTACTCTGCCGAGTTGTGCATTATCTGGCAGTTGGTGCCTCCGCTGTATCTTGTACGTATTGACGCAAACAGGAACATATCGAACGCCGCAGCTCAGAGTACAATGCCTGGTCGTGGTGCGTCAGGCGGGCGACGACGGACGCGAGCATACGGGGGTTTATGTCTTTCATTCGGACCTTACACACAATGATACCTGTCGATGCAAATAGCATCAGCGAATTACACCGGAGGTGGAGAGACATTTTGGAGGACGTAAGCGTATGTATTCCGTTGAAGTGTTGAGACTCGCGCAGGAAGCTGTTCAGCCTTCACATCTTAACCATCCCTGCCTTCGTCCATACATCCGCTGTAATGGCACCCCAACTTCAGCGCAGAGTGACTCCATGTACTCCCGCGTAGCTGTGAGATTGCATAACAGGTACGCGATGCTCTGTGCTCGTGTGCGAGCTAACGCCACTAGCAAGCCCTGCAGCGGGAAGTTGGGCTGAATTCCGGAGGGATCCGAAGGTTCACACATCCGTTCCGACCGCATTCGCGTTTCAGGACTAGGATCAGGAGTCAACTTGGTTTGTTTGGTGTGGCTATTCGCAACGATACACAAATAGACACAGCTAACATTCCCGGTCCGGTCAATACATGGTTCCAAGCCCGCGGAGCGCTGCACCTCCTCCAACCCACGACACGCCCAACTAACCTCAGCCCTTCTGACATTGCCGGGATTGCTACGTTGCTGGAAATCGCGGAGTACGAACTATGTTGGAGAAAGCAAGTCCGAGGCGTTCTGGTTAAGCTCCTGGCCCTACATGCTCCCAGGGTATGAGACGCCCACTCATCACTTGTCGATTGACGACTGACGCTTGCGGAACAGCAGCTTCGCAGTAGGATCCGGAACGACCTGCTCCGCGAAGTACACATTGCGCGGGCGCTCGGTGCCCTCGGCCAACTTAAAGTCGTAGTTCACGACGAGGAACGCCAGGAGCGCCTTGAGCTCGTTAGCCGCAAAGAACCGTCCGGGGCTGTGCGTGCGCGTCAGGACCCACAATTCGGAATCTCTCGTACGCTTCTACGGGAGACGTACCACGCGTGGCGGCCGTGCCCGAAGGGGATGTATTCCGTGCTCGTGTTCACGTACTGGTGTTTCGTGCCCTCACCCTCGGTCTGGCGCATCTTGGCGAAACGGAAGGGGTCGAAGTCGTCTGGACTAGGGTAGAGACCCTCGTCGTGGTGCATCGCGTACGAGGCGCCGTTGACCAAGGTACCTGCCGGGATGCGAGTGCCGTCGGGAAGTGTGATATCCTTGAACACCTTGCGGGTGAGCGCGACTGCGAGCGCGTGAATTTTCGTTCAAATGATCAGAGATGAGAAAGTGAGATGAGGACGTACCGACGTTGATGCCGTTCTGGCGCTGAGACTCGCGCAGGAGGCTGTCAAGCTTCCACATCTTACCGATCGACGCTTTGGACCAGCCTTCCGCTTTGAGAATCGGCTCAATCTCGTCACGAAGAGGCTGAAGGTACTCAGGAGCAGCGGCGAGATGGTAGAGCGCGTGCGTGACGCTCTGGGGTGTTTGTCAGGGAATGATGCGTATCGAAAGTTCATCTGACTCACGTTAGACGAGGTATGGATAGCCGCGAAATTGACGAGAAGGATGCGCTCGACCATGGCCTGTATGGTGCTGTTCCGGGGAAGTGCCTGCTCGATGATCCATTGTACCATATCATTCTACCACAAACATAGTCTAATCTCAGTGTATGCCGCTAAAAATTGACGAGGGTACTCACCGGTCTTTCCTCCCACCCATCGCCGAACTCCTTCATCTTTGCCAGCCGCGCTTCGATGATGGGCTTCAGGTGAGGAACGGCCTTCTGAGTGGTGGCCCTAGCCTCGCTCGTCAAAGTCCCAGCGATTCTACGAGTGCGCGCGTCAGAAGGCGAATACAAGGAATGGTTAACAGACACTGACCCCTTCAAGAGCCGCGGGAGCTTCTTCAAGCGGCGGCGGTCTGCCGAAAGCGAGAGAGTGTATTTGATTGCGAGACCGATGTACTCCGCATTACGACCTGGTAGCGCCCATCAGCAGATGTCCAAATCCCTTAAGCGCCCTTAAACGCCCTTAAACGCCCTTAAAACAGCATCTAAGGCAATCAAGACGAAAGTGTTAAGGGCGGCGGTTTCTTCGATTAAGGGCTCGAGACTAAGGGCAGCAAGGGCAGCAAGTGCGGCCAAGGCCCTCAAAGAGCATGCTAGGAAAACATTGGTTTCATAGCACGTCTCTGACATATTCGCACGAGAGGTATGTAGGGAGAACAATAGGATAGAATTGTCTAATACAGAACAAGCTACGCTAATACGAAGGTTACTTATCACTAGTAATGACGCTATCCCTGCCTGTTGCCCACACCTACGCGACGCGGACGTCCTCCTTCTGCTCGACACTGACGTCCCGTGGATCGACACCGTGAACAACATCCTGTGCCGGGGTGAAACTCTTCCTTGTCAGCAACGACCCGTTCAAGTGCAATCACAGCTGGACGCACCTCGACGTGAACATGGTGCGCATGGCGGACGTCAAGACCGCGCGAGCGCAGGTCTTCACCTCAGCGCATCCTGCCCCCACCTCCCTTGCTCAGCCAGAGAAGATTGAGGCATGCCAGAGGCGCGTCACCACCGCGCGCAAGGCGTACCTGTCCCATGCGCTGCGGCAAAGTGTACACTGGCTCTAGACGCGGTCATCCTAACAGCACCCGTCATCCAGGGCGCGCTGTACATGGGCGCGCATTCAGCGACGCCGAGTGTGGGGCAGCACGTGTCCACGGTGAGCACCGTGTGGAACACCCGAAACGCCTGGCCCCCTGGGAGCATGTACGAGCCTCGGGTGGGCGTTGGGCGTACGCATCAGCAGTGGGAAAAACTCACATGTACAGCCGTCAAGGCCCTGGATGCATAGTGCGTGGACAGGATGTTCATTGTTGAACGTGCGCGACTTGGGGGGACATAGCAGTCACGGACAGCACATCTTCGAGCGTCTTCGTGCTGGACGAGGGCGCCTGAGGAGGGGGATCTTGAGGTACGGGATACACGTCCAGAGCAAGAAAAAGTAAGAAGAAAGACCGCAAAGGAGAGGCAATAGACAAGAGGAAGACGAGAGCGACGCTGAGGCGAGAGCGACGTGGTGGAAAGGGAAAGAGCACAAGTCCGAAGCGCCCAAACGCCGTCGCCAGCTGGCACGTCGGGTTTTGGCGCTTCAGTACATGCTCCTCTCCACCACCTTGCTCGCGCTCCTCTCGCTTCCTCGATCAACAGCTGTATCATAAGGTAGATGACTGAGGGAAAGAGAATCAAAGGTGAGCAATGTCTCTCTTCCATACTAGATCTTCTTACTTCTCAGTGAGCCAGCACTATCTCTAATTCAGTGTACTGCGCTTGGGCTTGAACATCGACAAATGCGAAGACAAATCGACGGATTTTAATACCTACACTCACACGCTGCCGAGGCGCGAATGGACACTGCAGCAGGGAGTGAATGAGATTGCATTCAGGTAATGGGTACCACGGAGTTGTGAGTCCTATGTCGTCATTTGTCTTCCTCACTCCCAACCTCGCGCACCCCCCAGTCCCGCTGCCCGCTCTCGAGCAGCCTCTGTCTGTTATATGCAGTACCTACAACTGCCGCCGTCGCTTATGCCCCTTACTCTCGCGCTCCCCAACCTCGTTTGTCACGCTATCTGGCGGTGTCAACAACGCCAGTCTATCCTGTGCATTCTCGACAAGAGTATGCAGTAGCTTGCAACAGGTGCGCCTTTCAGAACTCACACTTCTTAACGCTCCGTTATCCCCGGGGCCCATCTTCGTTTAGGTCGCTTTTGCGATGCCAATCGTAACGGTGGCCCCGCCTCCATCACACCTGCAAGCCGACGTACATGCGGCACTCCACTCCCAATGTGCTGCGCTCGCCATCACCCGTCTAGCCGCCTTCCCAATACCGACCGTAACGACGACCTCATCATATCCGCGCCCACAAGCTGACACGTACCTGACACAGCACGCTGCGTTCCTCGCAGCGTGCTGCAAACCTTGGTGTGATGCTGCGAGTGTGTGCTGCACTTTGCCCGCGCCAGTTGTTGCGCATGCGTAGCCGCTATAGTACGCTCTAGGGACTGGGGATGGTATGGTAGTGTGCACGGTTCAACGAGATGCGCTGACTGCGGGTGCTGTTGATGCATGTGATGGAGCTTGTGCAGCGCATGCAAGCTTCGACGTTTGCGCAGGTATTCTAGTGCAAATACACCTATACATTCCGTAGCATCGAGCACGAACCCCTCTGTATTCGTACCGGAAATCCTATCATGCCGAATGCAAGGGCTCGCGGATTGCCGCCCTTAAACCGTACTTAAGACCCTTGTTCGTCTTGCTCAGCTTGCGGCCCTTGGGTGTCAAAATAAGGGCAGCAAGCGCTTAAGGGAATAGGGCATCTGCTGATGCCTCGGCGTCAGCTGCGCACATTCGAGAACGCGAAGGACGAAACTCACAAGCCGGCGCCCCAACAAACACGCGGTTGCTAGCCCGAGCCACTATCTTCTGCATCGTAGGGAAAGCGTTGACAGTCGTCCACTCTAAATCTTAAGTTCAATACGATTGTCAGGTGCTCTGATGATGGAACTCACCGTCTCCGACCGTCGGAATGTAGTCCGGAACCGCAAGCGTAAGCTCGTCGAGAACGTCCGGCAAGACAACCGGAAGCGTGCGCATGAGCTTCTCCCGGATGATATCGACGTGGTATGGGTCGTCAATCCAGGCTCTGCCGATGGTGTACGTGCTGTTGAGGCTTTCCTCAGCGCCTTCGGTGAAGGAGACTTCGTCGTCGGGTCGCTTGCGGAGGTCGTCGATCATCTTAGCACCGCTGACAATGACCATCCATTGATCCGTTGTGGCGATCTTGAAAGCACGACCAGGGTACTAAGATAGACCTAAGTCTTCAACCGGTGATACGGGGTAAATTAACGAGGGATTGATACAGACCTTACGGTAACCCTCGGAAAGGACCTCCTTGGCGTTGTACAGGTAGTTGTATGCACCAATGTACGAAAGAATGGGAGCAGAAGGCACCCTATGGTGATCAAATATCCGTCCCTAACTGTCTAACCGGGCTTGACTAACGCCCATGATTAGTGATGCCCGGACGCCGGCCGGAAATCAGATATACGCGTACCTGATGTCCGGCCGGCTGTCTTTACTTCTCTCTATTGACTACTTGTAATATTATTATACCTACTGTAATCTTCCAGAGCAACTAGGATGATCGACAAGCGTGTGTGTTCGGCCGGCCATCATAGAGTTCCCGACACACCTTCTCGGCCGGAGAGCTTGTGTGGTCGGAGTAAGCCGTCCGGCCGAACCCATGAATAGCTCAGAACAATTGATCTGGCTAAGAGGCTGGGCATCTTTGTCTATGTTGGGCTGACAGTGGTTATGTGCTAAGTGCAAGTGGACTGCATCTAGTAGCAGTGTGAAGGTTAGGTGGCTGATATCATCCCACCTATGGTGATCTATAAGGACAAGTTTGAACTTGTTGTGGGTATATTTGAGACAGTTACTCATGAGAAAACAGAGTTCCTTCATCATGTTAGTATGAGATGTTGTATTTGACTGTTGCTCAGGTTGCACCTGCAGGGTCTCGAGCAAGGAGCTCCTTTTCTATTGCTGATTTTCTCTCATTTATTACTGAGAGATCTTCACCATATTCCTATCGTTAGGCAGTGTTCCGATCGTTGGAAGCTTGTTTCTATCGTCCAAAGGATGTTTCTATCGTCGGAAACTTATTCCTATCGTCGGAAACATGTCTCTATCATCAGAAACTTATTCCTATCGTCGGAATTGTGTTTCTATCGTCGGAATTGTGTTTCTATCGTCGGAATTGTGTTTCTATCGTCGGAATTGTGTTTCTATCGTCGGAAACATGTTTCTATCGTCGGAAACATGTTTCTATCGTCGGAAATGTGTCTCTATCATCAGAAATGTATTCCTATCGTCGGAATTGCGATTCTATCGTCGGAAACACATTTCCATCGTCAGAAACTTGTCTCTGTTGTCAGAGACTCATCTCTATTGTTGGAAACTTGTTCCTACCATTGCATACCTGTCCCTACTGTCCAAAAGTTATTCTTATCGTCGGAAAGATGTTCCCATTGTCAAACAAGTAACTGTATCATCAGAAAGTGATTCCTACCGTCAGAAAGGTGTCTGTATTGTCAGAAAGTCAATCCTATTGTCGGAAGGGTGTCTCTATCATCGGAAAGTTATTACTATCGTCGGAAATGTGTTTCTATCATCGGAAATGTGTTTCTATCATCGGAAACTTGTTTCTATCATCGGAAACATGTCTCTATGATTAGAAACTTATTCCTATCATCGGAATTGTGTTTCCATCGTCGGAAACTTGTCTCTGTCATCGGAAACTCATCTCTATTATTGGAAACTTGTTCCTACCATTACATACCTGTCCCTATTGTCCAAAAGTGATTCCGACCGTCGGAAAGGTGTCTGTATTGTCAGAAAGTCAATCCTATCGTCGGAAGGGTGTCTCTATCATCGGAAGGATGTCTCTGTCATCGGAAATGTATTCCTATCGTCGGAAAGTTATTACTATCGTCGGAAATTTGTTTCTATCGTCGGAAAGGTGTTTCCATCATCGGAAACTTGTTCCTACCATTAGAAACTCGCCCCTACTGTCGGAAAGGTGTTTCTATCATCAGAAACCTATTACTATCGTCGGAACATTGTCTCTAGTGTCGGAAATGTATTCCCATCATCGGAAAGGTGTTTCAATCATCGGAAACTTATTCCTATGGTCGGAAATGTGTTCTTATTGTCGGAAAGTTGTTCCTGCCATTAGAAACCTGTCCCTACTGTCGAAAAGCTGTGTGTAGTGTTGGAAGGCTGTGTTTATCGTCGGAAAGATGTCTCTATTGTCGGAAGTTCCTTTCTACTGTTGAAAACTTGTTTCTACCATTAAAAACCTCTTCTGACTGTTGAAAATGTTCTCCTATGGTCGGAAGCTTGTTTATATCATCGGAAACTTATTTCTATCATCGGAAGAGTATTCCCATCATTGGAACCTTGTTTCCATCGTTAGAATCTGACATCTATCATCACAGTCTTGCTATTACTCTCAGACACTTGTCCTGCTCACACTCATATTCATTCTTGCATAGAAGACAGTAAAGATCCATCAATCAGAACCATGTACGAAATGTACACGTAATCAAAATCAATGGTTAAGATTTGAAATACAAGATGTGCATTGTTTCGCTAAGACAAGCAAGGAGAAGATACTGTATCTTCGGAACCAGTGGTCACACCAACATGATCTTGGATTCGTTGAAACCGCATTTTCAGCGGCTTTCGAGGGAGATCAAGCAAGTTAGAGGGATATAAGAACTCACTGAGCTATGCTTCAATCAGTGGGTACTGATGGAGAGCTGGTAGAGGTACGGTATACCATATACCTCTGCATATACTCAGCACATTCCTACCCCTTTGCATGCATTGGATGCGCTATAGAAATGCGCACAGATTGCAACTAAGTTCATGAAAATCGGTGGAGATTTGAGGAAGATACACTGAAATCATTGTTGAAGGACTGTAGTTGCAGCATGAAGGCACTGTAAATACATTCCGTGTGGACTTGCTATACACAATGTGGTGCACACTTTCCATTATATCACCAACCACAGTCCCAATCTTTCAGGAAAGGACCCCACTGGCTGTTATTGAGGCTGCTGAACATGTTCTGATAGTCAGAATATTTGTCCGATGGTTAGTTGCTCTACACTTCTCCTTGGGGATAGGTGTCAAGGGTCCAGTCATGGGAATACTCTTCCAATGATAGAAATAAGTTTCCGATGATATAAACAAGCTTCCGACCATAGGAGAACATTTTCAACAGTCAGAAGAGGTTTTTAATGGTAGAAACAAGTTTTCAACAGTAGAAACGAACTTCCGACAATAGAGACATGTTTTCAGCAATAGGAATTCATTTCCGATGATATATACACTGCTCCGACGATAGAAACAACTTTCCGACAATATAACAAAGTTCCCGATGGTAGAAATGAGTTTCTGACTAAATGAAACTCGTTTCTACCACAGGGAAGTATCTCCGACGATACACACAGCCTTCCAACACTACACACAGCTTTCTAACAGTAGGGGCAGGTTTCTAATGGCAAGAACAACTTTCCGACGATAAAAACACATTTCCGACCATAGGAATAAGTTTCCGATGATTGAAACACCTTTCCGACGATGGGAATACGTTTCCGACACTGGAGACAAGGTTCCGACGATAGTAATAGGTTTCCGATGATAGAAACAAATTTCCGATGATAGAAACAAATTTCCGACGATAGAAACACCCTTCCGACGATAGAAACAAATTTCCGATGATAGGAATACATTTTCGATGACAGAAACACCCTTCCGATGATAGAGACACCCTTCCGACGATAGGATTGACTTTCCGACAATACAGACACCTTTCCGATGGTAGGAATAACGTTTGGGCAGTAGGGACAGGTATGTAATGGTAAAAACAAGTTTCCAACAATCGAGATGAGTTTCCGATGACAGCAACATGTTTCCGACGATGAAAGCATGTTTCCGATGATAGAAATGCAATTCCGATGATAGGAATACGTTTCTGATGATAGAGACACATTTCCAACGATAGAAACACATTTCCGATGATAGAAACGCAATTCCAATGATAGGAATAAGTTTCTGATGATAGAGACACGTTTCCGACGATGAAAACAAGTTCCCGATGATAGAAACATGTTTCCGACAATAGAAGCACATTTCCGACGATAGAAACAAATTTCCGACGATAGAAACAAATTTCCGACGATAGTAATAAGTTTCCGACGATAGAAACATGTTTCCGACGATAGAAATAAGTTTCCGACGATAGAAATAAGTTTCCGACGATAGAAACATTCTTTGGACGATAGAAACAGGTTTCTGACGATGGAAACACCTTTCCGACGATAGGAATGATGTTTTGACAGTGGGAACAGGTATCTAATAGTAGGAACAAGTTTCCGACAGCAGCAACAATGTTCCGACCATAGAAAACTTGATCCTACCATAGGATAGTATCTCTCACAGTAGAGAACTATATTCTGCCATAGGATTGTATCTCTAATGGCAGGATCAGGTTTCCGATGGTAGGAACCGGTTTCCGATGATACATATACATACTGTAAGCTTGGACATCAGATTCTGGCCAGACACCTATAGTGATCATCTTCTGAATCCGGCCGAACATTCTACATGCCTACACATTCAATCCCGGCCAAACACTATGCACGGCAACAAGCCGAGGTCGGCCGGGTGCTTCCGGGGTAGATCCACCCTGTCCGGCCGGACACCTCTTATGCTGTCTGGGTTACCCCCGGCCGGACATTAGATCTGTCAATGCGCTTGTTCCGGCCGGATCGACTATCAATATGCATCTAATTTACAGGGGGTAAGGGGAGCTCTCGGCCGGACGCTCCAGGCCGCTATATGAAATATCCCGGCCGAATCACTAATAATGAGAAATCTAATGATGTCCGGCCTGTGGAATTTTGTATTGCCTATCTCGTATCGAGCTCACGCACGTCCTCCAACCCCACGTCCACCCTCTTCACTCCACTCCGATCGTTTCCATAGTTTCGTGCTTATCTTATCTTTCGAGTATATTAGCCTCCCGTGTACGTAGTCGTTCGGCACGCGTTTGCACGGTCCAAACGCGAATCCCATCGCTTCCGTGCGCCCCCTCTCGTCCGCTCGACTCGCCGCGTGCTCTCCGGCGTCTCGCCACCGCCGTTTTTCTTACACAAACGCGTCACCTCTGCACGAAGGTTAATTCGCGCATCGACCGTCGCACCAGCCGCGACACCACGAAGACCCGGGGATACGGCCCTGGACCACGAAGACTCGAGGATACGGCCTCGAACCCCCGATAGGAGCACCGGCCGACGCTCCTCGTAGAGGTGTGCGAAGACACCAACCCGAGCACGACAGACGCTCTACCCCGTAGAGGTGCGCGAGGCACCTACCCGCACGTACGCATCGCCCCCCGCTTGTTACCCATCACCCCCGCACCCCGCATCGAGATCCCGTCATGGCACCGCCGTCCATCGCGAAGCTCAACAACTCGAACTACATCGAGTGGGTCATCGGAATGCGCGCCACCCTCGTTCGCCACGGCCTCTGGGAGGTCGTCGAAAGCGCCAAGGACGAGACCCGCCCCTCCGGCTCCGACAACACGAAGGCCGTCCGATCTTGGAAGACCAAGCGCCAGGAGGCCCAGGCCGAGATTCTGCTCCATGTCGAGCCCAGCCAGTACGCTCACGTTGCCGACGAGGAGGACCCGCACACCGTCTGGGAGTCCCTCAAGTCCGTCCACCAGTCCCGCGGCTTCGCCACCCGTAACGCCGCCTACCGCGCCTTCATGCGCATGACGAAGCGCGATGACAAGCCGATGTCCGCCTGGATCGCTGACGTCCGCCGCGCCGCCTTCAACCTCCGCGCCATCGACGCCAACTCCGTCTCTGACAACGACATCATCCACCAACTGTTGTACACCTGATACATCAAGTACTGGCCAACTGCCTAAAACGTTATGCAACTAATTACGGCGGAATTTTTGATGCATTACGAAGTCCCGGGTGATCCGGGATGAACCCCCCAATGCGGCAGGTGGTCCTCCGGGTGCCATTATCAGTGCCCCTGCAGTGCAGATTAGCTTATCTCTCTTGATTACAGCTCAGGAATCTAATCTCCCCTTCCGCGCCTATCCTAGGCACTTTCCCATCAATCCCACGCACCTTCCCATCAATCCCGCGCACCCTCCCGCGCCTCCCGCCCCCTGCGCGCGCTTTGGGCGCTTTTTTTGGTTTTCCGGGAGACCCCATTGAAGTTATAGCGCAATCAGTTCCCCACCTATTGGGGGCGCATTAGGTGCATTCAATGCGGATTGTAGCCGCATTTTGGACCCATCTAATGCGCCCGTAATAGGTGGGCTAGTACTTGTTTACTAGCAGGGGGCTAAATGGGCCAGGTGCGCGCATCAATCTTCGAATAGCTCACGCATTTTTTGCGTCCCTCGCGCGCGAAGGGGCGCGTTTGAAAGCTGTGTTCAAAGGCTTCAAAACGCGACCTTTCGCGTGCGAATCCGTCCACGCGTTCCCGAGATAGGTCATCTGCTCCTCCTGAGTAGCACCAGGGGGAGCAGGTGTATCTCGGGCAAATGTGGACGGAATCGCGCCGTCTTTTTTGTGTTTTGTGCGCATTTGTAAGTACTATTGAGGGGTACACGCGCGCAGCCGCGCGCTTTTGATTTGCACCCTCGAGAGGGGGTGGAATCCTCCCCCTATCACCAGGCCAGGGAGACCTATCTCCCTCATTTGTGGTTCGTTTCCCTTCGTTCTTTCTGCATTTTGTATATGTATATAGTCCATGTCTGGTGCAGCTTAAACGCATATTCATCTCTCAAATCTACTGTCTACAGGTAGGGAGTACTGTTTTGGGACCTTCCTGCTTTCATCTCTCCCTGGCATCCTTGAAAAAGAACCCGACATTTTGATACTTGGTACACTTACAATACACACTGTCCTCAAGCACATACAGTAGTTAGATCAGTTATAATCTACCATATAACAAGAGGGGACACATGTTCTCCTCCTGACCCTATGTTGGAGGAGAACATGTTGTAACTCTATAGCCGCTCAACCTATTCACAAGCGGTTTTTTTCCCCCACCTGACATACCATCCCTCTATATATTCTCCAAGTTTCAGCACAATTGCATGGTGCGATCCCTTGTGAGGTCCTTATCAGCTGAACACCCTGCGCCTTCCAAATGCGGCAGGTACTCACCCAACCACCTCTAGAGAAAGATCTAAGCATCAGACAAAAAATCGGATGGTTGGAGCGTGTTCAGCGACCCAAAAAACGGTAAGGAGGGTACTTACATCAAGGGAGAGATGGGTACAGGGTGCTCGGATGAGAGGTGGGTGGTTTGTTGTGACTAGCAGCATAGGATTCCGTGTGCACTTCGTCCACAGCTGCTGTGGCTGAGCCTCTGGCTAGATCATTGGAACACAGCTCCATCATTTCTCAACCGTTTCCCTCCGTTCTTTTTGCATCTTGTAGGTATTATTTGTCGGTCTTGTTTCCGGGTATCTGGGGCGCTATCGGGTACAATATACATGTGTAGTAAAGGGGGATATTTTGAAACTGATAAGGATCCCAAGAACCCAAATAAGGACCGATAACAAATGTCACTGGTGTGAAAGATAGTGTAATATGATACAAACAAGCTAAAGAAAACCGCTTCGCAATATCTATTGCAGGACAGGAGATATGGCTCATGTACTCCAGGAGGAGCACATGTGTCTGGACAGATGTCCACATGCAGGAGTGAAATGGTGGCTACGGTTTATGCAATGTATAATGATACATGACAAGGGACAATTTGTTTGAAGGTAATCCGATCAGTTTTGGTAGAGATATGGAGGGGGAAAGTGGGCTGTGGCTGAGCCATCATTGTGTTCACTGTACAATGATATTACTGCGCATGTTTGACGCGTTTGGTGGCCTAAACTCCAGTAAACAAACACTACAAGCTGCAACAAAAACAAACGAGAACGGATAAGAACTGGGGAAGATACATCTGGCCTGTCTGGTGGCTGAGGAGGATTCCATCCCCTCTCGAGGGTGCAAATCAAAAGCGCGCGGCTGCGCGCGTGTACCCCTCAATAGTACTTACAAATGCGCACAAAACACAAAAAAGACGGCGCGATTCCGTCCACATTTGCCCGAGATACACCTGCTCCCCCTGGTGCTACTCAGGAGGAGCAGATGACCTATCTCGGGAACGCGTGGACGGATTCGCACGCGAAAGGTCGCGTTTTGAAGCCTTTGAACACAGCTTTCAAACGCGCCCCTTCGCGCGCGAGGGACGCAAAAAATGCGTGAGCTATTCGAAGATTGATGCGCGCACCTGGCCCATTTAGCCCCCTGCTAGTAAACAAGTACTAGCCCACCTATTACGGGCGCATTAGATGGGTCCAAAATGCGGCTACAATCCGCATTGAATGCACCTAATGCGCCCCCAATAGGTGGGGAACTGATTGCGCTATAACTTCAATGGGGTCTCCCGGAAAACCAAAAAAAGCGCCCAAAGCGCGCGCGAGGGGCGGGAGGGCGCGCGCAGGGGGCGGGAGGCGCGGGAGGGTGCGCGGGATTGATGGGAAGACACCGGAAATAGGCGGGGCACTGCTGGGAACCCCGGAAAACCCGGAGATGATATTCTGAGGCTGTTATCTACAGAGATAAGCCAATCCAGCTTATCTGCTCATAGATAACAGCCTCCGGAGGGCTGCTACCGCATTTGGGGGTTCGTTTCGGATCACCCGGGGCTTTGTATTACATCAAAAATTCCGCCGTAATTAGTTGCATAACGTTTTAGGCGGTTGGCCAGCACTTGATGTATCAGAACTACAGCAGCTGCTGCATCATCACCGTCCTCACCGGTGGACTCCCCGACTCGTATGCCCCCTTCGTTGTTACCCTCGACTCTACCCCCGCCGACGACCTGACGCTCGAGTACGTCACCACCCGCCTGCTTAATGAAGAAGCCCGTCAGTCCGCGTACAAGACCATTTCCGACGCCGCCGCCTACCACGTCTCGCAGAAGACCCGTTCGTCGAAGACCCCGACGCCCATCGAGCGCATCACGTGCCACCGCTGCCAGACGAGGGGCCACTACGCGCGCACCTGCACCGCGCCCGCCCCGGTCCCGCGCGACAACGCGAACGTCGCCTCGACCTCCGCCGCCCAGCAGCCGGCGCCCACCCGCACTGACGACGCCTGGTAGATTTCTCGCGTCAGGGGATGTACGAACCCTGTTCGCACGGCCATTGTCTCGTTTACAATATTTACTTACCTACGGTCGTTTATTGCTTACCTTACTTCTTACCTAGAGTCCCGCATTCGTCGCCCGCGCTGTTCGCTCGAGGGGATGTGTGGAATTTTGTATTGCCTATCTCGTATCGAGCTCACGCACGTCCTCCAACCCCACGTCCACCCTCTTCACTCCACTCCGATCGTTTCCATAGTTTCGTGCTTATCTTATCTTTCGAGTATATTAGCCTCCCGTGTACGTAGTCGTTCGGCACGCGTTTGCACGGTCCAAACGCGAATCCCATCGCTTCCGTGCGCCCCCTCTCGTCCGCTCGACTCGCCGCGTGCTCTCCGGCGTCTCGCCACCGCCGTTTTTCTTACACGGCCGACATCCGGGCAACACTTGTGATGGCGGTTAGTCACGTCCGGTCACACGTTGAATGTGGTATGAGTACACCATGGACTCCAGAAGGACCACCGACAGTCGGGATATGGCCAAGCTGCAGGAGAGATAATAGCCAAATGAGCGGACATATTGAACAGGTACTCAAGATACCAGACGTACCGGGTCCATCTTCCAGCGAATGATATAGGCGGCGACAAGTGCCGCTATGACGCTGTATACGATCGTCGCAGTGTCGTCCATGGCGGTGGGCGGTAGGAGATTGCGGAGACAATGCGTTCCATCTAGACGGCGTCGCATGCTATATAAACGAGGGCTGGCGCTGCAGATGTCGCGCCGACGGGGACGTACCACAAGCGATGGATGTTCCCACAGAGTCAAAGGCTATTACAGAAGGTGTCTAGACATGTTCCCGCGCTTCTAGAAAGCGATGCCGTTCAACATGCGAGCCGACTGCACGGTGAAATTGTGTGGTTGGTGCTCGCGGCCCGAATTGTGATCCGATTTGACTAGTAGTTGCAGCAGGGCACCTCGTTAAAGGGTAAATCGGGTAGAAGTGTGCATGCCAGTCCGGAAATGTTGCTTGCAGGCAAAGACATCCTGGCAGGGAGGAGAAGGAGACGGAGCTGAAAAGCGCCGCGTGTTGCGGGGTCGCGTGTCTTTGATCAAGGCGCCTAAGTACGGCTATTTCCGGCTACCTCCTACCAATGACATTGCGATCAAGTTGGTAGCCCCCGGATTGCATGAAGGAGGCTCCCTTCTGCACCATAGTGATGGGTCAACAACCTTCGTGAACCCCATGCATGTTTCCCACAAGGCATGGCACTATGAGCGCATCACCCCACAGGCCCGCAGGAAGCACGGTAACTCTACCACGATGAACCACCGGACGCTGCGAACGAAGCGGAACGTAGATGAGAACGCCCGCGCGTCCGACCTATGTGCAATCCAAACGCATGTCGCACCTGCGTGGTCATACGACCGCGCTTAATCTGAGAGCTGGTCGCCCTCTGGTATGCCATACCGCCTGCGTCGATCCGGATCATCCGTCTCTACTCCTTTACTTACTGGAACGGCCCGAGCGCGTTCCAAGACGTCATAGTTGCTCCTGAGATCCGATGGGGCCTTCTTGCGGCATGACCGCTAATGAGGACAGCGCTTAGTCACACGGCCCGAGGACTTTCGGTACAAGTACACCCATAGATATTCTGCGATTCTGCTTCCGCGTCCCCGAGTGTATCCTCTCATCATAATAGGCACCCCACCTACACCTACGCACGCTTTACACCACGGAGGGAGTTGATCGCTTGCGAAACAACAGCCTCGCGCGGGGATTGGGTATGACCGCTCCTGCGAAATTGATATTCTGTGGACGCGTCGTGGGGCTATCGCCAGCAAACTTGAAATCGTAGTTGATGATGAGGAACGCAAACAGCGCCTTGAGCTCGATCGCCGCGAAGAATCGCCCCGGGCTACCCAACACGTGCAAAGGGAGGGAGATGTGAGTCGACATCCATTCGGTGACACGAAGAGGACGCGGCTCACCACGCGTGCCGCCCGTGCCCGAAGGGCAAGTACTCCGCCGAGGTGTGCACCATCTGGTGTTTAGTCCCACCACCGTCCGTCGTACGCATACGCGCGAACCGAAACGGGTCGAAGATCGCGGCGTCCGAATACAGCGCCTCGTCGTGGTGCGTCGGGCGGGCGGCAACGGACACGAGCGTCCCGCGCGGGATGAACGTGCCGTTGCTCAGTGTCATGTCTTTCATTGCCTTGCGTACGATGCTGACTGTAAGTATGCACATCATCAAAAACAATTCGTTCAGAAAAAGAAGAGACATTGAAAGGGAAACGTACGTGTGCGTATCCCGTTGAAGCGCTGTGATTCGCGCAAGAAGCTGTCCAGCTTCCACATCTTAGCCATCCCCGCCTTCGTCCATCCCTCGGCCGCAACGGCCCCCTCGACCTCGGCGCGCAGCGGTTCCATATACTCTGGCGCAGCCGCGAGGTCGTACAACGCGTGAGCGATGCTCTGTGCTAGCGTGTGAGAGAGCGCTACAAGAGAGCCTGGCAGCGGAGAGCGCGCTCACACACCATAGACGACGTGTGGATGGCGGCAAAGTTGACGGTGAGGATGCGCTCGGCTATTTGCTGGTCGGTGCTGCGACGCGGGATTGCCTCTTCAAGGATCCATTGTAGCATGTCGTTCTGTAACCCCAGACCACGCGATGAGCATCATCCGGCGACTGGCTGTTTGGTGGGAGAGGTGGATGGGGATACTCACGGGCTCCTCGGGCGACTTCTCATCGCCGCGCTTCGCCAGTGCGGCTGTACGCGCGTCAATGAGCGGCTTGAGATACGTGATAGCACGATGGCGCGTGACAGCGGCTTTGCTGAACAGCTTCCCAACTAGTCTGTTCCTCGCGGTTAACGCCAGGCCTCACTCACGTAGGGCCCGTCCAATGCTTACCCTTTGAGGAAAGGCGGGAAGCAGTTTATCAGGTACTTGTCCCTCATCACGTCAAGCGTGAAGCTGATTGCGAGGTCTAGATACTCGTCGTTCCTACCTGCGTGTCATTGAGTACGAGTGAGTGCACTTTTCAACACAGAGGTCGGTCACGGGCGAGATACACGCACACAAAGGGAGTCCGACGAAAACGCGGTTACTCGCGCGCGCGATGATTTTCTCCATTGCAGACAGCGCGTTCACCGTCGCCCACTCTGTTCAGCGCGCATCCGCTCTCGTAAGCTCCAAGCACAGAAAACCACGTGCGAAACGCACCGTCTCCCTTAGAGGGGATTAACACGGGGACCGCGGCTGTCATTTCGTCCACGATGTCGGGAAGAACCATTGCGAGAGATCTGGTCAGGCGGTCGCGGATGAGACCGACATGATATGGGTCTTGGATCGTATCGCGCCCGAGCGTGTATTTCAGCTGTAGAGACTACGCCAGTGGTTGAGCACACTTCATAACGTCGCGCAAGCATGCATAGATGGAGTACATACCTCATCAGCAGCCTCGAGTATCGACACCACCTCGTCGGGCATCTTGCGCAATTCCTCAACCATATCAGCCCCGGAGACGACCACCACCCATTGGTCGAGGAGCGCAACCTTGAATGCGGACCCGTGATACTGCTCGCGCGCGCCACAGTTGAGCACCGTGGCGCATGTGACAGACCGCAGTCGTACGTACTTTCTGATACCCACGCTCGAGCACTTCCGGGCCGCGGAAGGTGTAGTTGAGAGCGGCGATGTATGAGAGGAGGGGCGCGGATGGGCCTCCGACGGTGGGTATTGCCTTCAGCTGTTCGAGCACACCAGAGAGTGAGGGGTACATTAGTACACGACGAGACGCGAGTTTCGTAGACGTACCGGATGGAACCTCCACTTGAAAACGTACACGGCGACCATCACCACGATGATAGCATACAACCAGGGCTGCACGTCCTCCATCGTACGTCTTGCGCGAGTGGTATGCGAGTGAAGGACAGGGGTGTATCGTAGCTTTCTAGCGCAAGTTATATGAACCCCGAAGGAAACGGCGAGCGGACAGGGTGACAGCATCCGTACGAGAGAAGATGGGTTGACCGACAGCGGCGCTGAACAAGTGATTGAATGGCCCCGCCGCACAAACTTTACAATGACTGAACGTAGTTTTCCAGCGAGTACGCCGTAAGCAGAACCGGAGAAAATTTGGGACGTCTCCGTTGTGTTGGCGAGAAGAGTATTCTGTGCGTTGCGCCCCTGGGAAAGATCCTAGAGTTTAGCCCCCTATGTGTACCTTCACGGGTGCAGCGAGTGTATCGCCATATTACAGCGAGCTTAAGATGCGTAGTCACGCGGACGTAGACTCAAAACGCTCTGAATCCAGGATGACGTTGAACCCGGGCTAGAAGTGTCCCAACCAGGCCGAAGTTCCCAGACACTCAGGGGCGCAGTATACGGGACGCCCGTGGCAGCCGTTGGAACTTGGAACGACAGCAAGTTCATAGAACGAGTGTCTATCGCATAAGTTGTCAGCCAACAGACACAAAGGCGACGAGCAAAAGGGGCATTGAAGATGCGCACTTTAGCAGGCTAGTGCAGCCGCCAAGGAAAGTTCAATGAGATGTTGCATGCCAAGCGACTCACCCCTCATAGTATTGCCGATGACAACCTTGGCAGGGTTCATCAAGCGCCAGCTCGAGTGTATCGCCGCCGCTGCCATAGGACGTTCTTCCGTTGGGCGGAAACAAGGTGCATACCGTCAGGAGAAACGCAGCGTCGGCCGACGACTATCAGGGGTCGGAGTTTCGATATTGATTCGGCGCTTATATTCTGATCGCGCCTTGGGTACTTATGTGAGTATCTTTCCTCTCAGTACTCCTTACATACTGAATGGCTCCTACATGCGCAGAGTTGGAGGAGAGCCAACCACTTGTCCAACGCCAGGGTTCCAGAACACATCCGCCATACGATGAAGGGGTATGAAATACGCTCGGCGTACAAATACATTGTCCGTCTCTATCCTCCAATTCCTGAATAGTACCTACGCACGGGAGCGTTCAAGATGCAGTCATCCCCCTGCACTTACCCCGAACCAGCCCCCACCTTCCTCTTCCTAAACATCAACCGCGCGCTCGGGTTCGGGATGACAGCCTCCGCGAAATGCACGTTCGGCGGGCGCGCCGTCGGCGCGTCGCCTGCGAATTTGAAGTCGTAGTTGACGAGGAGGAAGGCGAAGAGCGCCTTGAGCTCGTTCGCGGCAAAGAACCGGCCGGGGCTGTTTGCGTGCGCACGCGCGCGTCAGCGCGCCCTTATCCTCGCTTTCCTATCATAGGAACAACAGAAATATGGGACGGGAGACTCACCAAGCATGCCTCCCATGCCCAAACGGCATATACTCCGCCGACGTGTGCACCATCTGGTACTTCGTGCCCTCGCCCTCCCCGGACGCGCGCATGCGCGCGAAGCGGAACGGGTCGAACGCGTCCGCGCCGTCGTACAGCGCGCCGTCGTGGTGCGTCGCGTGCGCGGCGGCGGAGACGAGCGTGCCCCGTGGGAGGAAGGTGCCGTCGTGCAGGGTGACGTCTTTCATTGCTTTACGGCCGACGCTGACTGTTTTCATGCGTAGAGCATCATTGGTCAGTACGGCGCGTGGGATCAAAAGGCGAAGGGAGGAAGGGAGCACACGCACTGATACCGATCCCGTTGAATCGCTGCGACTCGCGCAAGAAGCTGTCCAGCTTCCACATCTTGCCCATCGACGCCTTCGTCCACCCCTCCGCCGTGATGACCCCCTCGACCTCCTCGCGCAGCGGTTGCAGGTACTCGGGCGCGGCCGCGAGGTCGTACAGCGCGTGCGTGATGCTCTGCGGAGGTTCGTCAGCCTGTACCGCATACGTAGATGCGATGGGACGAGGGATCGGAGGTGGGGACGAGGTGGGCGCGCACGTACGTTAGACGAAGTATGAATAGCAGCGAAGTTCACAACGAGCAAGCGTTCCGCGATCTGCTCGTCCGTGCTTTGGCGGGGCACCGCTTCTTCCAGCACCCACTGCAACATGTCGTTCTGCGCGCCATTGTGTCGTGTCAGAGCGCGCGCGAGTGGGAGAGCGAGGCAGGGACGTACGGGCTTGTCGGGCCACTCAGAGTCGCCGTACTCCTCCATCTTGGCCTTGCGCGCGTGTATGAGAGGTTTGAGGGACGTCGTGATTCGGCGGCGGGTGGCAGTGGCCTTGCTGAAGAGCGTCCCAACAACCCTAAGATGTGCGGGCTGCGTTAGTGTCATGCTGCGTGTATGCGCGAGCCCCACAAGCACAGTACACAGCCCACACTTACCCTTTCAAGACGGGCGGGAAGCAGTTGAGGAGGTACTTGTCCCTCATGACATCGAGCGTGAAGTTGATCGCGAGGTCGAGGTACTCTGCGTCTCTGCCTACTCGCCGCGTGGTGAGAATATACTCGTGCCCTATCAACAGATGTACGCACAAAGAGGGAGCCCAACGAAGACGCGGTTGCTCGCACGCGCGATTATCTTCTGCGTCGCGGACAGCGCATCCACCGCGACCCACTCTATTTAGCGCGTTCATTTTCGCGTCAGCTTCGCGCAAGAAGTAGAAGAAGTACGAGCAACGCACCGTCACCAGCGGCGGGTATATGCGCAGGAACCGCGGCCATGAGCTCGTCAACGATGTCGGGGAAGAGCGTAGCGAGCGCACGACTGAGCCTATCACGAATAAGAGCGACGTGGTACGGGTCCTTGATGGTGTCGCGCCCGAGCGTGTGTTGCAGTTGCAGCGACTGACCAGTGACATTCGCTCGCTCAGACACTCTGTACACAATGTCTGGGCACGCGGTCAGGCAAGGGGGAGACATACCTCGTCCGCGGCCTCGACGAAGGAAAGCTCGTCGTCTGGCGTCTTTCTAAGCTCGTCTACCATCTTCGTCCCTGAGACGATGACCATCCACTGGTCGAGGAACGCAACTTTGAATGCTCCTCCGCGGTACTATATCACGCGAGCGCTCAGCGGGTCGTCCTTCTTGCTGGGTTTTTCAACCACACGCACCTTCTCGTATCCGCGCGCGAGCACTTCCGGGCCATGGAAGAGGAAGTAGAGGGCGGTGAGGTAGGAGATGAGAGGCGCTGAGGGCCCGCCGACGGTGGGTATCGCGTTCAGCTGGTTGCGCGCGGGGCGTTGAGATGATGCATAGCAACAAGAGAACGCAATAGTACGCACGGGGTTAAATCTCCACTTGACGATATAGACTCCCACCGCAATCGCAAGAGTCGCATACAACCATGTCTGAGTGTCTTCCATGGCGTCTTCTGAACTCGCGCTACGAGACAGCGCTCGGGCTTAGCAGAGGGACCGAGTGAGCGACAAAAAAGAGGAGGGGAAAAGAAAGAAGGCATGGCGGAGCTGGGTATATACACGCGTGAAGACAGGCGGCGCGCGCGGTACTCCGTGACCGCCATATCAATAGCTCCCGCGCGGGCTCTGATTGGCTCGCGGGCTGGGCGGGCTTCCCACCGTGGCGGCGCTGTGTGCGTCGGTAGATGCAAGCTCTTCGCCCGAACTTTAGACAGCGCATCTGTACATCGCCGTCTCCGCTCAAGGTCGGAGTTTCGGACTCTCCGGAGCGAGATTCGATAGACATGGCACCTTCCATGCTTCGTACCGTCTGAGAGGGCCTTGCGGCTCGCCTCGTGCAGAGCGGAAGCAGTCTTTTGAAAAAGGCACACTTAAGTTCCAATTCAATCGAGTCTCGGCCGTGGCGCTAGGGCAGCGTGGATCCTTGGTAGAGCTACGCGGATGCAGAGCGGGACGCGCCACTGAAGTCAGTTTGACATCAGGGGTAGGATATGGTCTCAGGGAGTTAGAGTGATTCTTGTTTACGGCGGCGCTGTGGACGAGAAACACATGGTGGCCAGATGACAAGCAATTGTGTACCCTGGGATGAACTGTATCAGGTAAGTGTCAGACCGATAAGACACAGACGACTCACAGCATACCGATAGTCTACTGGACGGGCTGACGTTTGCGAAACATCAACTTCGCGGACGGGTTTGGGATGACGACTTCCGCAAAGTGCACGTTCGGCGGGCGCACCATGCCCTCACCTGCGAACTTGATATCGTAGTTGGTGATTAAGTGCGCCATGATCGCCTTCATCTCGCTCGCCGCGAAGAACCGCCCGGGACTGCCCAAAACCGTAGTAAGTGTTTCCTACCCACAGTCGGTTTACGCCCCAAGAATTCGTTTCACTCACCACGCGTGCCGCCCATGCCCGAAAGGCATGTACTCCACCGACGTGTGCACCATCTGATGCTTCGTACCCTCACCTTCGCCTTCGCGCATTCGCGCGAACCTGTACGGGTCGAACTCCCCCGCGCCGGGTCCGTACGAAGAGGGGTCAGTGTGTGCCGGCCCAGAGGCGGCACAGACGAGCGTGCCGCGCGGGATGACGGAACCGTCGTTCAGTGTAAGGTCTTTCATCGCAAGGCGGCCCATGCTCGCTGTTGAACCCCGCACGCACGCCGGTACGCGGTATCTCAGATCAGTACAGGCTGTGGAAAGCGTACGGGGGGAGTGAGGAACACACCGATCCCAATCCCGTTAAGCCTTTGCGACTCGCGCAAGAAGCTATCGAGCTTCCAGCATTTGCCCATGGCCGCTTTCGTCCATCCCTCTGCGCGCGTGACGGACATAACTTCGTCCCGGAGGGGTTGCACGTACTCGGGAGAGGCCGCGAGGTGGAAGAGCGCGTGCGTGAGGCCCTGCGCGAAACTGTCAGTGAGTCGAGTGGAGGTGGATCACACGCTCGCTAAGGGACGCGGACGACTCTCACACTGGAGGTGGTATGTATCGCACCGAAGTTTACGACCAGGACGCGCTCTGCGATCTGAGCGTCCTTGCTGTGCCGCGGGACGGCTTCATCGAGCACCCACTGCAGCAAGTCGTTCTGTCTCACATCCGATGTCAGCAGCATGTTGAGTCTGTGCTTCAACTCGGAGACTCACAGGCTTCTCTGTCCACTCGGCCTCACATTCTTCATGCTCTGCCATCTTCGCCTTCCGCTCGCCAATAAGAGGTTTGAGATACAACGCGACGCGGTCCCGCGTAACGCGGGTCTTGCTGAAGAGCGCCCCAGCAAGTCTGTGAACCACAAACACGGAATACATCAGCCTGGCTCTTCAGACGCTTGGGCCACATGGCTCACCTCTTCATGAAGGGCGGGAAGAGGTTAATCACGTACTTGTCCTTCACGACGTCCATCGTGAACCCGATCGCGAGGTCGAGGTATCCCTTATCCCTACCTGCCCGTGAGACGAACAGTCAGCCTGCATGTAGGAGGAGCGAAGAGAGCGAAGAAGCATACACAGAGGCAAGCCGACGAAGACGCGGTTGCTCGCGCGCGCGACGATCTGCTGCATGGTGCCCATAGGGTCTACCGTCGTCCATTCCCCTATTCAGCGAGTCAGCGCCATCGTCAGACACAGCGCCAGCAGTGGGCACGCACCGTCGCCTTCCGATGCACTTGTGGGGATGCACTGCTCCGCCGCATACGCCACCTCGTCGACAAGCGCAGGGAAGAGCTCCGCTAGCGCGCGGGTGAGCTTGTCGCGCACGATCCCGACGTGGTACGCGTCGTCGAGCGTGTCGCGCCCGATGGTGTGTCCGAATTGCAGCGCCTGCCCTCACGTCAAGGTCACGTGAGCACCATCACCAGCCTCGAGTTTGATTTTGAAAGGCTGCGCGCACCTCGTTTGTAGCCTCGGCAAAGGAGAGCTCGTCTTCGGGTGCCTTGCGGAGCTCGTCGAGGAGCTTGGGTCCGGAGAGCATGACAACCCATTGGTCGAGGAAGGGGACTTTGAAGGCGCGGCCGTAATGCTGGCGTGCAACGCGACATCAGCCTGAGATACCAGGTGCGTACCGTGCCTAGATCTGACTCGCACCTTCTTGTACCCTTCAGATATAACTCGCGGTCCACGGAATACGAAGTTGAGCGCGGAGATGTAGGAGAGGAGGGGCGCGGACGGGCCTCCCACCGCGGGGATACCATTCAGCTGGGTGTTCGCACGTCAGTGCATATACGAAGTCAATGGCGATTTGAAGAACATACCGGGTGCGTACGCCATTTGTACACGTAAAGCGCAACCGCGAAAGCGAGACCTGCATATAGCCAGGTCTGGGTATCCTCCATGGTGGGTGACCTGCGATAAGGTTAGTGTGGTAAAGAATCGTATGCACCCATCGTCCGTCCGCTACAGCTCATCCATATATATCAACACTACGCGCGCGTTCCTCATCCCAGGGCCGCAGAGCGACCACGCTTCATATCGGGTCAGTCACATTGCCAAAAGGCAACTGGTACGACGAAATCAGCTCGCCGGAACTGCCAAACCTCTGGCAGAACCGTTCAAGAGAATGGTCCATCAACAAGAGCGCTGGTCATCAGCTTTCTCACGTGTCCAGTCTTCAGTCTTCACGCACGCCGACCGCTCCCCGGCCATGTCGCCGGGGAACGCAGTGCAACGCACGAAGTGACGTCTTCCGTGGCTGCAGCCCTCCGACCCCGGGTGGCGCACCGGGGGTAAACTTGGGGGGACCCGAAGAAGGCAAAGACGTGGGTTCGTCACCAATCTGGGGGAGAAGCGGTTCCCGCTTTACGTCCGTACGCGTGCAAACGCTCCGGGCGGGGGTTACCGTATGAGAAGCGTAGAGATGGCATGGCGCTCTGAGATCGCGGCTGCCGGGGACGCATCCCAACTTCCAACTACGAAGTCCGGAGATGATCGACCTGGCCTAGTATGATTGGGTTCAACGCTAACAATACACGCGCATCCGTCGTCAAAAGGAACTCAGAACCTAGCTTTAGCCCAGGGCCCACGATTGCCTAGTCTCGTAACCAGCCGCCTTGGTACGGGGAGAGTGGGAGGAATACCTACCAATACTCGCCCCACCTAAGCTGTCCCCCCACGCAAAACCCGTCCCACGCCTCTCAGATTCCACGTTGCGTGAACTATAGTATTGCGGTGCACCGTAGAGGCTGGTCACGAGTCTAACGATTGCCGGCCCATACAGTAAATACCACCTTCCCTTCCCCTCCGCGTCGCTTCGCTTCGAAGATCTTCGGATTCCGCACAAACCCAATGAAGGCGGCAAGTAAGTTACCTCACGCTCACGCGGGTTGGCGCTTGCGGAACATGAGCTGCCCAGAGGGCGCGGGCACGACGGAGGACCCGAAGAAGACGTTGGCGGGGCGCGCGCCGTCGCCCGCAAGCTTGAGGTCGTAGTTGACGACCATGAACGCGAGCATCGCCTTGAGCTCGTTCGCCGCGAAGAACCGGCCCGGGCTACACGCACAGTCATCGTCAACAGTCTGTACCCGGCTACCTGCACGAAGAGAGGGAGAGTGACGCACCAAGCATGCTTCCCATGCCCAAAAGCGATATACTCCAACGACGTATTCACGAACTGGTGCTTGGTGCCCTCGCCCGCCGCGTCGCGCATGCGCGCGAACCGGAACGGGTCGAACACGTGCGCGTCGGGGTACACCGCGTCGTCGTGGTGCGTCGCCCACGACGCCGCGGAGAGGAGCGTACCCGCGGGGACGAACGTCCCGTCGCTGAACGTCACGTCTTTGAGCGCGAGGCGGGTGACGGACACTAGGAGCACGCGCAGGAACAGCCTGGGGGTGAGATGCGAAGGTGGGGGGACGAGAGGGGGAGGACGTACTGAGGCCGATGCCGTGATAGCGCTGCGACTCCTTGAGGAAACTGTCCAGCTTCCACATCTTGCCCATCGCTGCCTTCGTCCAACCCTCCGCAGCGACGATGGGCTCGATTTCTTCACGCAGGGGTTTCAGCCACTCGGGGTTGGAAGCGAGGTCGTATAACGTGTGCGTGATGCTCTATGACAAGACTGTAAGCAAGTTTTCGAAGTAACATGGGGAGAACGCACGTTAGACGACGTGTGAATCGCAGCAAAGTTCACGAGGAGGATGCGCTCCGCGATCCCCTCGTCCGTAGCGCGGCGCGGGATGGCCTCCTCAAGCACCCATTGCAGCATGTCGTTCTGCATTCGGACTGCCAGTCAGTCGCGCGCGCGCATACTGCCAGGGGGTCCACGTACCGGCCTTCCCTCCCAGTGATCCCCAAACTCCTCCATCTTCGCCCTGCGCTCATCCAATAGTCCCTTAATGTACCCAGCCGTAGTCGTAACGTTCTGTTTCGCGCTGCTAATGAGCCTTCCCACAAGGCTGAACGGGAATTTTACCAAAATGTGAGTAAAGACGTGGAAAGAGGTAGCTCAGACGTACGTACGGGCGAAGGAAATGAGGGAAGAAGATGAGAATCGTCCGGTCCTTGACTACGTCCATCGTGAAGCGGATCGCGAGGTCGAGGTAATCCTGCTTCCGACCTAGGCACGAAGAAACTCACGGTCAGCGGAGCGCGCGGCGTGCGAAGGACGCGCTCAATTCCCGCGAACGATAGGTACGCACATAGCGGAGTGCCGACGAACACGCGGTTGCTCGCGCGGGCCACGATCTTCTGCATCGTCGGCATCGCCTTGACTGTGGTCCATTCTGAACCGCAGCCGCGTTCGCCGTTAATATCGACACGCTTGGGGATTCGATATCAGATGAGCACTTACCGTCGCCGGTGGTGGGGATGATGTCCGGCACGGCGACCGTGAGTTCGTCGATCACGTCCGGGAGAACGACGGGGAGCGTGCGCATGAGTTTTTCTCTGATGATGTCGACGTGGTACGGGTCGTCGAGCGATGCGCGTCCGAGGGTATATTTCATTTGGAGGAACTGGCGGGATGACGCGGCGCTTGAAAGGGGGGCTTTTGAAGAACGATGTGGGGGAACTCACCTCCTCTGTGCCCTCCATGAATGACAGCTCGTCGTCTGGTCGCTTGCGTAGCTCATCCACCATCTTCGGTCCGCTCAATACCACCGACCATTGGTCGAGCAATGCAACTTTGAATGCCTTTCCAGGATACTAACGCAGGAAGAATAGACAGATGGTGGCGGTGGACACAAGTCAGCTAATGCAGGTGTTACCTCGATATCCAACTAAGAACGCACGCGTTGGTATCCCTCTGTGATCAAGTCCTTTCCACGACGCAGGTAATTGAAGGCCGAGATGAAGGAAAAGATGGGCGCAGACGGGCCTCCCACAGTCGGAATCGCATTCAGCTACCATCCGCTTCAGCAAGCCGCCTGTGTTCCAGAAGTAAATGTGGGATACTCACTGGATCAGAGCGCCACCTAACAACATACGCGACCGCGCATACAGCGATAGCAGCGTACAAGAACGCCTGCGGGTCCTCGATGAGAGCCATGGCGGCGACGGCTCAGAGGTGGGGGGCGGGGAAAACAAGGACGCGGTTCGCGTGCCCCAGCATAAGCGAAGTATATGTACCCACTTAGCCGACTTGTTCCCGGCGCGTGCG
Source organism: Grammothele lineata (assembly GCA_002150815.3). Classification (NCBI taxonomy): domain Eukaryota; kingdom Fungi; phylum Basidiomycota; class Agaricomycetes; order Polyporales; family Polyporaceae; genus Grammothele; species Grammothele lineata. The sequence continues at coordinate 215,402 of NDFF03000024.1, forward strand.
TGGGGAACAGCGAGACATCAGGACACAAGGCCCACGAGTGATGTGTTCCCTGTACATTTTCGAGCACTGAAGAGGGCGGTCCGGAAAACCGAGATCGTAAGGAGGATTAGTCGCGGGGCCGCCGTGCTTCCGAGAAGGCCTATCAAAACTGCTCGGGTCCCATGGTTTCGCGCGGATGTGAATCTGTTGCGGGTGGGAGAAAGAAGGTATCCGAGCACGTGGCATTCGAGTCACAGTTATTCGAGCCTTTTGAAGACGTTAGAAGGGAGTGGTGTTGTTCGCATGCGTGCGCGCTATAACTGTTTGTAAACGCGTAGACAAAGATGCATAGCAAAGGGATGGTGGACGATAGGATGACTGCCTCGATTAGGATGCCGTCCGGGAGCATGCGCAAAAGCTTGACGGGCGTCTTCCTCTTTTTTCACGACCACGTGACGCGGTTGACTTGGCGGGCCCAGGGCCGCCGCTGGCAAGCCGTGACTTGAACGTTCACTTCTTGCTCGAGAAACCATCTCTCGCCAAGTGCCTCAATCAGGAGTTTAGTACGGTATTTCCCAGACAGATCGACTCGTCCAACAACGTACGACACTCTCAGGCCATGTCTCGTTCACTACCTGCTCTTCCAGACGACATTCTCCTCGAAGTCGTTCCATACCTCCCCTCTCCCACGCTCGCGCGTTTGTCGCTAGTGTCACGGCATTTCAACGAGATCATCCCCTTCAGACACGTCTGTCTGAGAATAGGGGCAGATACCATCAGCTTCCACCAGTATATCTTCTCTCCTAACGCGCCCGGCTTCCAGCGCGCCCTCCGCCTACGTTCGCTCTTTATCGGAATCTGCGCCCTCGGGCGATATTCCGACGAAAACCCCCGAAATCTCAAGCCTGAGGACGATATTGTTAACATGTGCTTCGACATCATCCGTCATGCGAAGCACTTACGCTACCTGCATGGCCAAACCTTCGAGGCGCACTTCGGTAACGATCCCGTCGGCAGCGACGAGAAATGCAGGGGCGCTCTCACAGACCTCCGTGACCTGCGCTACTACCGAATCGATGTGTTCGATAATTGGCTTGCCCATAATTCCTCGGACCTGTTCCCTCGTCCTTCATTCATACGTGCCCTCCACCTATGCAATTACAGGGCGGACGAAAACAGCCGCATGTCTTTCCGAGATCTCGTCGAGCTCCTCCTCATGCCTCTCAGCACCGAAAACCAGCTTGAAAAACTCACTGTTGAATCCTTCGATTTCATGAACGTCGTTGCATACCTCGAACATGCCGTGAATATCGACATCCCCTCGGTGGGAGAACTCCAGGCGCCTCCTCTCCCCTCCATTCGCGAGCTCACGATCGTTGACTCCTGCTTGGGTACAATAATCCCGTGTCTAGCGTGGACGTTCCCCAACCTACGTACCCTACGTATTGTGGGTAGCAAGTCCTATCCTCCAGCGCACGTCAACCACCCTGCACTCTCCCTTGTGAAAGTCAAGCCACTCCCGCTCGACCTCCTCACACTCAGCAATATACCTGTCGGATCCGTCTGGGACCCTCTCCCGTATCGTCCTAAACGGCTATTCTACTTCCCTCCGGGGGAAGGAATCAACTTCTTTCCATGCAGTCTCGACCACGTCGTCGGTCTTACGCTCCGTTTTCCCCAGCCGGCGATTTACACGTGGCAACTTCTTCTCAACGAGGCGCCGCATCCTTCGTATATCGAGCTTGAAAGTATGTCGTCGGGCCTCGCGCAGCTCTTGGATGCCGTAGTAAGTTCTCAGTATCTAGCGAGCGTGCTTGCGGATCATTCTAACCGCGCGCACCCGCGCCTACCAGCTCGAATGGACTGACGAAGAGTATCCCTCGCCATACTTCCCCAGTCTCCGATGCTTGACGTTCCTCGCCCCTCACCCTAGTGAACGATCCCTAGAAGACGATGAAGACGATCGCAAATCGCTAGACGTCGACGAGCTACGCACAAAGCTGTTAGACACGATCGCATCCGGCGACTCGTGGAAAAGCTGTCAAGCTATCCGCTACGTCGCGTTCGCCTCCGTCGATAAAGTTTACGCCGACTGGAGGGAAGATTACTCCGGAACCCGCGCGCCGTGGCGCTGGTGGAAGATCGTCCCCGGGGAGAAGAGAGAGGATGGGCGGGCTGTGGAGATACCGGAGTGGGAGGGCGAGCGTGTGAGGGCGTTCCTGCGCGCGGCTGACAAAGAGACGTGTGACAAGTTTGACGGTGAGCCGTCCTGGTCGACTCGTCCACACTGACGTCCTTGCGCGACCTGTGTAGAACGGTTCGTACCACTCCGCTAGGAATACGGCATGTATCTGGAGATAGTGCAGCCAAATACACCTCGAGCACCATTTTAAAGCATCTATGTTTGCACGAATAACTGGCGGCTTCCGGGTGCATGGGCCCGGGGAAGTGCTAGCATAGCCTGTAGTCGGACTCCAGGGTAAGACTCGGTATAGATAGACTTTCCAAAGGCATTTGAATAGAGTAGGCCTGTAGATATGCCTTCGTCTCATAGATGTGAGCAGGGAAATTCACAGTGACTCGACCCAGGAATTTAAAGTAACGGCGGATCTGCTTGTCGACCGACGTCGGACGACTGGGGTGCTCTGTCACTACGGTGGTCGCCTCTACCTTCTGAGTTCTCACAGCCACGTGATGCAGATGACTACTACCGGCGCTCATTGCAAAGTTCAAACCAAGTTCAAACGCACCAGGTCCAACTTCAATTTGAACTGCCACTTGCGTGCCACATAACCGTCGACGAACGCTTCGATCCAAAGTGCACTGGTACCTTTGTTTGGTGGCTTGAATCACCGCAGGTGCTGGATCTTGAGCCGACGTGCGATTGTCTCTTGGACCATGTCCTCCGAGTCTACATCGACCCTTCCAGACGACGTCTTCCTCGAAATTATCCCATACCTCCCCTCTTCCACGCTCGCGTCTCTCTCGCGCGTCTCAAGGCATCTTAACGACATTATCCCCTTCAATTGCGCCGTTCTTACAAAGGGAGAGAAAACCATCGCCTTCCACCGGTACATCTTCTCTCCCAACGCACCCCATAGGCAGCGCGCTCTCCGATTACGTTCGCTTACCATCCAAACATGTGCTCTCGGGCGTTCTGGAAAAGCAAATCCTGGAGATTCGTTTGAGCCTGAAGACGACATCGTCGACATGTGCTTCGAAATCATCCGTCAAGCTACGCGCTTGCGTCACCTTCACAGTCAAGAGTTCGTGGCGCACTTCGGCGAGGGATTCCCAGTAGGCAGTTACGAGAAATGCAGGGGAGTGCTCTCAGGCCTCCACGAGCTGCAATACTATCGTTTGGACATGCTCAGTAGTTGGCTCATCTTCGATTCCGTGGACTTATTTCCTCGTCCTTCGTCCATACGCACTCTTCACTTGAGCGAATACGACGACTTCGGCCCCATCTCCTTCCGGGAACTCGCAACGCAGCTCCTCAAACCGCTGGGAGCAGAAGGCAAGCTGGAGGTGCTCATCCTGGAGAGTTCCCGATTTGCGTATGTGGGTGCGTACCTCGAAGACGATTCCGTCGAGGACGAGGACCCCCACGAGCCGGAAGATCTCCAAGTTCCCCCTTTGCCCTCCATCCGCGAATTAACGCTTATGGACACCCGCGTCGGTATAACGCTATCGTGCTTCGTACGGGCGTTTCCCAATTTGCGCATTTTGCGGCTTTTTGGAGACTTTCAGGGCTTCTTTGGACGTCCTACATCTCAGGATATGAAGGTCGAATCGCTTCCACTGGACCTTCTAGCCCTTATCGACGTCCCTAGTACAGAAGACTGCATTGATACTCTACCCTACGCGCCCAACAGGTTGTTTTACTACACCTCAAGTCCGAAAGTTGACTTCTACCTTCCATGCAACATGGAAGCCCTCGTCGGTGTCACCATCCGCTTCCCACAATCGATATGCCACATATCGGACAAACTTTCCGCCGTCATCCCGTATAACCTCGCTTACATCGAGTACGAGAGCACGGCGATGGATCTCGCAACGCTCTTGTACCACATGGTAAGTGGCCGGTCTTCTTAATTCACACTCCCGAGGACCTCACGATGATTGCAAATGCTACTCCAGCTGGAATGGATCCAAACCCACTCCATGCTCTTCGACGAACTGCTATGCATGACTTTCCCCGCGTCCGACCGCCCCGGGCCCAAGCAATGCGCAGACGGAGACAGCGACGAAGATCTCGCAAACCTCGACGTCGACCAGCTCCGCGAGCGAATGCTCCAGATGATCGCACGCAAAAAATGGTTCGCATTCCGCCCGTTACGCCCACTCCGCTACGTCGCGTTCGCCTCCGTAGACACGGTTTCCACCGATTGCATGGAGGACTACTCGGGGACCCGCGCGCCGTGGCGCTGGTGGAAGATTGTCCTCGGGGACGAGGAGATGGATGGGCGTGCGGTAGAGATCCCTGCGTGGGAAGGCGAGCGCGTGAGGGCATACTTGCGCGCTGCTGACAAGGAGGCGATCGCCAAGTTCGACGGTGAGTCCGAGTTTCTTTAGGGCAAATTCCACTGACGTCCTTACCCGACCTATGTAGAGCGATTCACCCCACTCCGCTAGAGCCACGCCTAGCACCAAGAGACACCTCGTGATCGCGACAACATAATAAAAGTATATTAAGAGCGCACCGCCAGGAGTACTATACAAGAGCGGCACTCGCGCCCGCAGAAATAAGTAGCAGACGGCTTCCGAGCGCAAAAAGTGCTAGCGTAGCTTAGGGGAGGGGTAAGGGGGCATGGACGAAGAGGGCGGGCCAGTATACGTATAAGCAAAGGTGCAGAACATGTAGACGACGGTGACAATACATGGGGGAGCTCCAGGATCAAGCATCGAGGATGAGGGCCTGCGAGGGGATTGTGCGGGTGGTGTGGTGTTGTGTGATATGAACAAGTTCGGGGGGAGAATGAAGTGGGAGGGGAGCGTTATGCGTGGATACAAGCAACATGCAACATCTGCGGCGGCGATATGTACTAGATAAGATGGGCAGGTGCAGCAAACCGGGGACGAACGCCGGGGACGAACGCAAGGCGATAAAAAGAGTTAAAAGCGCAGTACACCTACACCTCCACCCACACCCGATCGTCCGCGTCACTTCCCAATAGCGCGCGGATCAGCGCGCGAACGAAGACGGCGGCACTGCCTCCTTCCTACCCCTTTCCCTTTCCCTCTCCCTTTCCCTCTCCCGCTCTCGTTCCCGCTCCCGGTCTTTCCGCCCCAACCCAAGCATAGGCGCAGTAAAACTCAACTTCCGCGTCGCCCTTCTCCAATTGCTCGCCGCCGCCGACGACGAGGACGAGGAGCCCCCCATCATCGCCTTCAAGTTGTCCCCCGCCCCGCTTCCGTGTGTGTGCGTATGTGGGTGCGGTACGCGCGGGGTGTCCCCAATGCCCCCGCCTCCGCTGGCGTTGGCGCCCCCGCTGAGCGAGTGGAAGATTTGTTCTTGCGAGAGAGGGGGGTGTTGTGCGCGCAGTGGGGGGAGAGGAACGGGGGAGCTGGCGCTGGAGTTGAGTGGCTGAGGTAGGGTGTGCGCGTGTGCGAGCGGGACCGAAGTCGTCCCCGGCCCCGCCTGCGAATAAGACTGCGAGAGCGAGTGCGAATGCGAATGCGAATGCGAATGATGCGAGTCCGACGGGGCGAGCGACCCCCGCGAAGCCGTCATCGTCAGATCCGGCGCATTCGCGTGGTTGTGTGCGTGGTTGTGTGCGTGCGAATGTGAGTGCGACGCGCGGAACGGCGACGCCTCGCGCGAGCTCGCGCCCGTCCGCGCGCTCGACGCCGGGCGGCTCGCCGCGCCGTCCGACCCCGACCCTGCTCCTCCGCCCCCTCCGGCGCCCGCGCTCGAGCCGTCGCGCTCCTTGCCCTTCGCCCCCTCCGCAGACATAGACGCAGGCGCAGGCGCAGGCAATGGCGGTATAGGCGGCGCTTGGGGCGCAGGGACGCCCGACGCAGGGCGCGACGACCGACCCGCAGAAGACGAAGACGAAGACGTAGACACGAGCGTCGCGTTCGCCGTAGACGGGCGCTTCCCCTGCCCCTCGCTCCCCCTATCTCTCTCTCGCGCCCGCTCGCGCGTGCTCCGCGCGAGGTCTGGGGCGCTCTTCTTGTGATGTGCGGCGGTGGGCGACAGCGGCGGCGGCTCGGAGGACGACCCGGACGCGAGCGGGGGCAAGCTCGGGACGTGCGGCGAGAACGTCTGCTGCTGGGCGGCGTCGGATCCGGACTCGCGCCTCCGCGGCGTCGAAGGGGACTGCGGGAGCGTGGGCAGCGGCGCGTCCGGGCGCGACGAGCTCTTCCGCTTAAACCACGACGAGCTCGGCTTCTTCTCCGGCCCGCGTTCCTTCCCCTGCCCTTGTCCTTGCGGCGTACCCAACACTCCCGGGGCTGCACTCGCGCTCCCATTCGGGAACACATGCGCCCGCGAGGGTACAGGCGAAGACGGCACAGACGGGACCGACGGCGCAGAACTCGTCGTGTCCGTCTGGCTATTCCGCTCCGACGGCGCCGTGCGCGGGCGGCGGCCCGCGGAGGAGGAGGCGGAGGGGGACGACGGCAGCGGGGGGACGGGGACCGGGACCGGGAACAGGTCCGCGCCGCTCTTCCGCGCCTCGGCGTGGGCGTGGCCGTTCCGGAGCCGGAGGGAGGGCGTCGTCCGGAGGGTGTGGAAGAGGCCCTTGTGTTGTTGCGGCTGAGGCTGTGGCTGCGGCTGTGGCGGCGACTGTGGTTGTAGGTGAGGCGAGGTCGGGCCTGGCGCGGCTAGCGCCGACGCCGACGTGGGTATGTGTAGGGAAAGGTTCGGCGTCGCGTGGTTCTCCCGCGATAACGAGGGAGACTCGCGGCTGGGCTCCTGCTCCGGGTCCTCGACGAGCCCTGGGGGCTTCGCGGGCGCCGGGGAGCCCGGGGCAGCGGCGTGGCCCTGGTCGCTCGTCGAGCCCGTCGCGAGGCTGAGCGATTTCCCGACGCTCGACCCGATGTCCGTCGTGGTCGCCGAGGCAGGGGGAGGAGTGGGGACCTTGAGTCCGAGCGCGGGGAGGTCGAGGCCTACCGCCTGGTAGTACAGGACGTACGCCGACCCGCTATTTGAGTCGCCGAAGTACTTGGAGATCTCCGACTCTTTGATCGTAGAGACCGTGTCGTCGTCGAAGAGCGTCCAAGCGCCCCGGGCTTTGATTATGGTGACATAGTGGCCGTGGTGCGGCCCTCTGCAGAAACCCAATCCACGTCAGCTGAGGGCGTCACAGGATGATGCCAGGCAGAAAGATACGCACGCTCCGATGTGTACAACTATTGCGAACAGCTCGTATAGTCTATCCGGGTCCTCTGCGTCGTCTACGGTGTTGAACAGTCTGAGCTCTAGGGGGAACGCGACGCGATACGCGAGCTTGATGTACTTCTGGACGTCCTCCTGGTACTTGAAGCGCTTCAGGTGCAGGGCGAGGACGTTTGGCAGCTTCTTGATCTTCATCCTGCAATCGCCCGGGTAAACGCTCTGCCGCCGGCGTTCACACACGCGGGACGGGCTCACCTCTTCTCGGCCTCTTGGAGGTCGCAACAGGAATCACAGAAGAACTTGTTCTTCTGACAGAGCATCTCGCTCGCGCTGAACTGGCGCAGGCAGGCCGTCACGGAGGAGTTCTGCTCGATGTCGATGGAGAGGTCGAGGAAGGCCTCGTCGCGCGCGGATACGGTCTCGCACGTCAGGCACCGCGTCTCGCTCGTCAAGACCCCCTCGAAGAGTCTGTGGACGATGGTTGCGTGGTGCATCGCTGCGTGCGCCGTGGTGGTCGACGAGGGGGGGTGCGTGGAGAGGGTCGCAATCGACGCGCTCACTGCGCACGCAGACGCGTCTAAGCCGCAGAGCACAAGGGACGAAGATGATTACTCACAATCCTCCCCCGACTTCCCGGCCCCATTACTCATCGCTCCCTGCTTCCGCTCACCCTCCTCCATCTCCTCCATGATCTTGTTGAGCAGGAAGTTGAGGAACTCGTGCGCGTCTTGGTGCTGCGACCCGCGGAAGAGCTCGTTGAGTTCCTTGAGCTTGTCGATGAACGCTTTTGGGGCGACGGTGCCCTTGTCGGCAGGGTTTCGGCTGATGTGGAGGAAGAGGGAGCGGAGGGCGGACAGGAGCGAGGGAGGCGTTGGCGGGATGGGGATTGCTGGTGGCGCATTTGGATGGACAGAGGGAGATTCGGAGATTGACGCGGTGCGCGTTGGCTTCTTGCGTCCTGTTGATGGCGGAGGGGCGGCCTGCACGGGCACTGGGGGGAGCAACGGTGGAGGTGGTAGATCGGGAACTGAAGGGGCCGGATGTTGAATGAGAAGGTCGCGGAAGGGACCACAGAAGTAGAGAGCCTGGAGGACCGAGTTGGCATAGCTGGGAGGAGAGGGTTGGACGGTCAGTCAGCAGGTGCTGCTTAGAAGAACTGCGTGCCGTAAAGAGGTGGGAACAGGTAGTCACGTTGGACAGAGATAGGGATGGAGCAGATACGGTTAGAAGTGAATTCGTTATGATGTGCGAATGGTTGTGGCAATGAAATACAGCATGGAGATGGCTAGGACCGCAGGGGTGAACGGGGCAAAGGCGTTGCTAAGTCCAGCTTGTGTGTTTGGGGTATAGAGAACTCAGCCACCGTTCTTGACGTGCAAGTGTGAGAGCAACAAACAGACGGAGACGAGAGAGCAGCAGGATGGCGTGGAGAGTATAGATCGTAAGCGAAACGTCAGACTCACCAGGTGTTGCCAAACTACAGAACGTCAGCATACTTGCGGGAGATGGTCGCACAAAATACTCACATTCTCGAGCCCAAAAAGCTTCGCGTCTGCGGCGGGGACTATCGGTTGCTGCTGGACGACGACGGGGACTGCGGCGGTAGAGGACTGGCTGGTTCCGAACGAGATCCATTTCCCAATGGCCATGCTGGTCGCCCGAGAGAGGGCGTGGGGGATGCTCGGGTTGCGTGAGTGGCAAGTTGGCGGATAGCGAGGAGACAAAGGAGCGACACCCGAGGCTGGGCGAGGGAGAGGTAGAGGGAGGAGGAGGAAGAGGAAGAGAGCGAGGCGGACTGGGCGGGAGAGTGAGCGAGAGTGAGGACGAGCGTTGGGCCATCGTGCCCAGATCACGCCCCGCGCCGCCCCTTCCGGCCAGGCACAGCCGTCCCGTTTGGGCAGCCGTCAATTACAGACGTTCGATTCGACCGCCCCGTTGCTCCCGCGCTCGCCTACCACTGCGGCTCGATGTTCCGTCGAGACGGCCTTCCTCTTCTTCGACCACCGTTCGTCTCGCCTTCCAGCTCCTCCAGAACCCGCTGGGGACGCCGCGCGTGTCGGTCCTGGCACATGCGCTCACGACGGACGAGCGTGCCTGGTGCCTCATCTCAGCATCACCGACAGTTCCAGGCAGATTCGCATGCCTGCTCTCCGTTTGGCGTAGCCTTTGGAACACGTATGTCAGTGTATGTCTGCCGCCCGCTGACGTCGTCTCTCCTCATCCACCGAAGCCCATCGGCCGGTGGACGATCGCACCCGATGCGTCAATTCATCGCAACTCGTCCGGCCACATGTGCTGTTTTCGGAAGTCCCGGCCCGCACACCCGGAACCTCAAGGCCTCAAGTTCGAACCTCGTTCAACACATCTCTCAAGACGCTATCTACCGGAGCCTATGCAGGCTACATTCTCCGTCAAACAACACACAGACCGCTTTCCCCAAGAATCACACCACCTCCAACGACCGTTTATCATCCACCGGATACCTCCACTGCGCAACCACGTCAGCCACACCACAAAGACCCAACCAGCGCTAGGTGACCTCACCTCCCCCGAAATCCCGTCGGTCGCGGGCCCCGACGAAGTCTGAATCTGGTCGATCCGAATCGTCACCCCCTCAAGGCGCGTCCCTGCGTTCCCTTGGCTCAGGCTGCCTGGATGCAGTGGGGGCAGGGGCGCCCCGCCGGGACGCATATTTTGGAGCGAGAGGGAGGTGCCGCTCCGGCCTGCGCGCGAAGCGTCCCGGATGGAGCGCCGCGAGTTGAGCGTCGCGAGGAGCGAGTTCGCGTAGACTGTCAAGGTTCGGGTTCGGGTGTGTCAGCCGAAGGCGAGCTTGGAGTCCGAGAACGGGGTATTATTGGAACAACGTACGGCGGCCGATGATAAAGAAGAAGCAGATGTAAACGAGCGTCTCGGGGAGGACGAGCACGGTAATGAGCGAGAGGACGGCGAACATGCTGCGTAATGTTTTAGCCGTGTTGTGTTTGGAAGTATTGGGACGGAACAAACCTAGTGAGTAAGCCCGTGTTCATGGCAAATAACATCTGCACCGAGCTGAGTGAGTATTATTCGTGAACAAATCGTACGGGGCCGACTCGCGCACCAGTTTATTCATCAACAAGTCAGAGCTACACACCCAAATCCAGTTGAGCCAAACAACCTGCATTTAACATACGGCCACTCACCTCCTGAAACCCGTCTTAGACGTCTGAAGGATCGTACACATAATCGCCGCTATGGCAACATCCGCAGCAGCAGCGAGCGCGTTGACGGATATTGACAGCCCCTGCAAAAGTGTAAGAGGGACATTCCGGTTCGTGCCCACCCGAACGGAGGGCGGACGTACTTTCACTTCGGCGGCCTGTGCCCACGTTTTGAACGGGAACCTGCATACATTCAATGAGCCCACCCTGTCTAAGATTCCCAGATGGAGAGGTGGGAAACGTACGCCATTATCACGTACGCTGCGCGTGGTTACCAGGGTACGAGGAGGGTTCAGGCAGAACGGCGGAAGAACATATAACACATACACGTACCGAATGATGTGGCTATGGGTTCACGGGAAGTTCTTCAACATATCGCGATGTGAACACGGAAGTACGTGTACGTACCGAATCCCGCTACGACCAGCAGCGCCTGCACATAGTGATCAGCCTTGTCATGACGTGTTTCGGAAGAAAGTGCGGGTGCTCACGACAGGTAACGCGAGCCAAGACTTGTTTCCGCCCACTGAAGTGCGCAGATTGTCAGCGCTCCGCGACGTGATCATATAGATATTACCAGGGTACGCACACTTGTAGATGCGCAAGACAAAGAAGCTATTGGCAGCGTGTCATAAGATGGGTATGAATGGACATCTGGGCCCTAGCATACCTCTGGACCAGTAAACCCGTCAGAGCCTAGACAGATCATTCAATCTCTGCACACGTCGAAGATACGTGCTCGGGTTACACACCTGGATGAGCACCTCTACAACAATTGTACTCGACAACTCGAGCAGCGCCCCAGGAACCCCATACGTAGTCACCGAATAGAAATAAACTTCCTCGCGCTCGGTGTCAGCCCAGCAACTACTAGCCTGTGAGCATGTGAACGCTCACCCGTATGCGAGATCAACGCCTGCCAATAAGTCCAGGTCCACGATTAGCAGCACATTCGGACGCACAAGCCGAAGCCGAAAGCGGAGGATGGTGGAGTCGAAGCCCTGAAGCCCCTCGGCGCACCTGGTGTACGGTATCCGTGGCCCAGACGGCCGCGACCTGGTCGAGCGGTATGGAGCGGTACGGCACGGTCAGCGCTCCGAGGCTGACTCAAGGCCGAGTGAGGGGCGAGACGAGCGGCCGAGACTCACTAGCATCTTGACGAACGGTCTGTCTTGGGAGTAGTGCGTGAAGTAGAAGTATGTTTGCGAACAGGTTACTGGAGTGCGATGTCATGCGTCAGAACATGCTCCGCGGCACGGATAGGTATGTGTGGAGGGATCTGAGTACTCACCGCCGTACAAGCTGCAGAAAGACGTAACAAGCGCATTCGTATTCGGGTATCGTCCGGAGGGAAGAGGGAGGACACTCACATCCCGGAGAGGATCACACCGATCAGGAGCGAGCCTTGCCTAGAATGCGCGAACACGTAAATATCTACCAGCATGAATGCCATAAGAGCCTTCGAAAGAGGACGTACGTTCCGTCAAGAGACGCCATCTCAGTCCCGCAACCAATCCAGCTCGACGAGTTGAGGGAGGAAAAACAAAGAGCGAGCAAGGAGCGACGAGCTTAGCCTCGACCCACCCTGCCTCGGCCCTGCTTTCTACTTCACCGTTTGCCCCCTCTGGCGTTGGTGATCCGTATCTCCATCTGGACGAGACGAGACGCGACGCCTGCGGGGCCGCGCACGATCATGATCGTCGCAGCGCCTTCGAAGGTACGTATAGCATGCGCGTTAGCGAGTGCTTCCCCTTCCCCGAAGGGGGCGAAGACCCTGTCCTGTAAGCACGCGCTAGCCTGAGGGGATTCTCTGTTGGATTCGCGGACGGGGCTAGTACCATCTTCTATTTTTCTTCTGGCGGAAGTAACTGTCAACATTTAGTTGGGAATATCTAAGTATCTGATGTCACAATCAGTGGGGGATGATAAGTCCGGAGAACTTCGACGTGAGTTGCCACTATGACCAACTGCTGGAGCTTTGTACACGCACTCACCGGGTGACACCGGGTGACCGTAGGGGATTGCTTCTAATCCCTCGTTCGGAACCGTGGAAGGTGTACGCGCGCGAGGTATCACTAAATCTGAGGGCGAGCGACGCCCAGCGTGCCCCACTGGCGCAATTTTCAGGGAACCTGTCAAGACCGTAGACGTGAACAAAAAGGCCTAACAAGCAATGTCAATACGCGGAGGACGCACCCGAACACAGCATGGACGTTTGGACGTTGAACAACGTAACTCTAGCAACCTCCACACGCTGTAGCGCCCTTCAAACATGCATGAGCCGATGCATCCATCTCTCTGATGAAGCCCTTCCGGTGATTGCGATCGTTGGCGGATCTATTAGCTCATATACAGTATGTCGGCTAGTCCTCGGTAGTAGCATGAGTCCCAGTGATCTACCCTACCTGTCAGTCCGTACGCTGCTCCCAGCCACCACCTGCTCACCCACGTCGTATACAGCCCCACGCACTCCTCTCAAACAGCGGGTATAACGGCCGCTCGCACCCTGCTCTGCGCCCAGCGCCCCCTACCCACCCTCATCATCCTCCCCCAACCTCTCCATCTACCTCCCCATCTACCCCAACCGCCAACCCCCACTCACATAATAACACAATCCTTATCCTTCCCTCCCTTACCCCCACCTGCCCCCGCACCCAGTTCTCCGCTCCCGTTCTCGTTCCGGTGGAGGACGGAGCCCGGCCCGCCGGGCGCGACCAGCGCCGTGTTCTGCGGGCCCTTGAGCCGCTGCGCCGCGCGTTTGTCGCCCTGCTCCGCGGCGCGCTTGTACCACTGTATCGCTCTGCGGCGTGCACGCATACCCACAACCATACAGTCGCCACGCGAGGTGAAGGGAGAAGAGTGGGGAAGAAGGCAGCGGGGATGAACGAAGGTGGCACAGGGGCAGCGCGAGCCACATTCGGGGAGAGGAGGGGGAGGGAGAGGGGAGGAGGTACGTCAGCCACTCGTCAAATTCGGGGGATGCCATGTCCGAATGTCCGAAAATAGATAGACACGCACTCTTGCATGTTAGGCTCCGTGCCGATCCCGACCTCGAGGAAGTACCCGATGGCGTACATGGCCTTCACCAGCCCCGCCTCCGCCGCCTTCCGCGCCCACAAGTACGCCTCCGTGTCCGACTGCGGTAGTACCCCTGGCGAGCCAACGAGGTACCACGCCGTGAGCGCGAAGCAGGCGTCTCGATGATCCTGCTGCGCAGCGATGTTCTATGTGGGCGTGATTGCGTCAGATGAAGAACTTCCCCGCACAGCCCGGAAGGAGGACGAACGTAGTAGTGTATTGACAGCGCGGGGTCCTGCGGGCAGCCCATCTTCCCGTACTCGTAGCACTCTCCGAGGCGGTACGCACTCGGGGAGTACCCGAGCTCGGCCGCCTGCGCGAGCAGCTCCGCAGCGTACTCGTAATCGACGAAGAGCACGTTGTCGATGCCCCGTTCGTGGAGCAGCGCGAGCTCGTGCAGGGCGTGCGGGAACTCGGCCGTCGCGTGCTCGGCCGACCGCTTCAGGTACTTGACGCCCTCCTTCGGGCTCTTGGACAGCCCAAGCTCGCCGTTGAGTTCAGCGATGCCGAGCCGGTAGAGCGCGCCCGGGTGGCCTGCTGCTGCGGCTTTCTTGTAGAATTGAACGGCCTTGGCGGACTCACGCCGGCAGCCCCAGCCGTTCTCGCAGCACGTCCCTGCACGATATGAGGCGTCGGGGTGGCCGTGCTTGGCGGCGAGGACAAAGAGGGGGAAGGCGCGGTCGAAGTCCTGCCTGCCCTTGTTCGTCCCGATCCCGTTCGCGTAACAGTCGGCGAGGAAGTATTGTGAGGGCATGTGCCCGCGGTCGGCGAGCCGCTTGAGGAGGGAGAGAGCCTCGTGGACGAGGTCCTCCCGCTTCTGGATCGCCTTCTCTACCTCCATCACGTTGCCTGCTGTCTGGGCGGGGATGGGCATTGTCTTGGAGGCATCGACCATGAACACGGCGAACTCGAACTGAATGTCGGGGTCCTGAGTCTTCTTCGCGTTTGCACGGTAGAGCTCAAGGGTGCGTTCATGGGAGAGGAGTGCGGCCTGATTGCCGGGGCGGAGGTGGGAGTGGTCGAGGATGGGGGGCGGTGGAGACGGCGCGCGGATGGACTGTGTGGCGACTGACCTGGCAGGGTATGGCTGCTCGTACTGCTCCTGAGACTGGTAGAAATCGTCACCATCTGCATCGTATTCGCCATATTGCGATTGACGAGGCTGGTCGGGGTACGCAGCAGAGTACTGGGATGCTGGGCGGTCGTTAGGCACGGCTGGTGAGGGTCGGCGGGGGTCAAAGTCGGGAGCATATGTCGTCGACGGCCGCCTGGCTTGCGGCTCTGCGTACATGGCGGCGTCGGCGGTGGCGAGGTGAGGACGGAGGAGGGAAGATGGCGGGAGCGGGAGAAGGAGCGGGACATCGCCTGAGAAGGCGTCGGCGAGCGCCAACGCGCGGAACGTACCAAGCGCCCGTGGTCAGGCCCCGAGTTCGAGACTCAAATAGCGACTTCTCTTCCTTGCCTAGCACTTTCACGATGTGCCCACGTCCGAGCAGCGTCCCCGGATTGTTTATGCTCAAATATATAGGCGGTATGTATGCACAATCATCTCATACGATGTGCAGACGCTGGACAGGATCACAGACGGACATCGCCAGCCAACTGTCGACGTCATAGCATCTCCGCCGTCCGCAGCTCCCTCGATTTTCTGCGCACGCCACTCTATCGCTGTTCCGCATTTTTGCCCCTCTACTGCGCCCGCTACATCCGTTCTGGAGCCATATCCGGTACACCAACTCGGCATATAACCCAACAGCAGCCATCAAGCAAGGGTGGTATCCGAGAATATCAGCTCTGAGTCACGACGCACCCGTCGGGTCCGCTACTTATGGCACGACCCACTGGCAGACCCATTGGCAAATTGAGGTTTAAGATAGGAGACCACATCGGAACTTTCCACTTCGGAGCCGGTGAGGGGCCCTCGACTCCATCAATTCGTCCGCGTTGTGGGGGCTCAGTTGCCAGACGTCGACCGACGCCACAATGACCGGGACTACGACGTAGAGAGAGAGCGCGGTGCGTCAATCGAGTCTCGCGCAGAGGCGTCAGATGCGCCGGAAGGTGGTTTACACCATTCTTACGCGTCTGGATAGCTCTTCTTTGGTGCCTGTTCAGAGCGCCGCCACCGAATACTGATCCCACGTCTCCCACGCTGACTCGCAGCATTCCACGACGATCCGCTCCCCTGTTGTCAAGGATGCTGACAGCTCGGCATCATCCACCCCGTACCGTCATTTGTCTAGATGACGGCACCCGGGTTGTTCAAGAGGGGTACGCACGCCTTGTCGCTGATGAAGATGCTCATACGAACGCCTCCGACTGAGGGGAACTGAAGAACCGACCGACCGGAGTTTACGCACTCACACTGCTGATCTTACAAAGCACACGCACACGGTACGCGATCGCAACTCGGTATAAAAGTCGGGAGGGTCCAGCGGGAGTGTCGACATTCCATCCCCATTCGGGAAGCCCAAACCCCTTTTGACCTCACCAGTACTCGTTCAGCATGCCGTCTTATGCCATTGTAGGAGCTTCTCGCGGCATTGGGGTAAGCCACACCCTTCACGTCCGTGTTACATGCAACTCACGTCTTTCTAGCTCGCGTTTGTTCGTAGCCTTGTGAGTATACACGCAAAAAGCTCACAGCGTCTCCGCTGATCCTAGTCCTTTCGTAGAGCCAAGACAAAGCCAACACCGTATTCGCCATCGCGCGCAACCCGCAGAACGCCGCTCAGCTCTTGGCCTTGGCTGAGGGCTCCTCGAACATCCATGTCGTCAAGGGCGACCTGGACGACGTCGCCTCCCTCAAGGTGAGCAGCAGCCAGCATCAATCCCACGCAATGTCACTGCGCGTGGCCGACATGTCACCGATTCGCTAAGCCATTACGTTCCAGGCCGCCGCAGCTGAGGTCGCGAAAGTGACCGGGGGGTCGCTCGACTACCTCATCAACAACGGCGCAGCGCTCGTGACGGAGCGTTCAGGCCTGGCTATCACCAACTAGTAAGGCGTCCGCGTACCTCGTCGCTACCTCGCTCTAACCCAGAAACCAGCCCGGATGAGAAGGTCCTCGAAGACGACCTCATCAGCGCGGTATGTCCCACTCGAGCTTTCACCTCCGCGTCCCACAAACCCCCCTAATCCCCGCCCGTTCTAGTTCAAAACCAACGTCGTCGGAGTCATCAACGCAACGAACATCTTCCTCCCCCTCGTCCGTGCCGGGTCCGCAAAGAAGATCATCGCGATCTCCTCCCCAGCCGGCGAGCCCAGCTTCGTCGCCGCGACGGGGATCTACCAGAACGTCCAGTACGGGATCTCCAAGGCCGCGATGAACCTCGCCGTCGCCGACTTCGCCGCCGCGCTGAAGCCCGAGGGCGACTTCACCGTGCTCGCTCTCTGCCCCGGGGTCGTCCAGACTTGGAGCGATAAGAAACGTCAGTGCCCCGGGCCCGTCATGGTTCCCCTATGATCGCGTTGTTGACTGACGTGCGATTCGTACAGTGTCCCCTGAGGAGCAACCGCCAATTTTGAAGGACTTCTTCGCGAAGTTCAAGAAGTACGACCCGGAGTGGAAGGCGGAGCCGATCACGCCCGATGAGTCAGTCAAGCTGATGCTGGACGTCATCCACAAGACGGGACCTGCGGACAGCGGTGCGTTCCTGTCGCAACATGGGAACAAGAAGTGGCTGTAGCGAAGACGTTCTTCTGGATTTTGGTGGAGCGGAGCACTGTTTGTACGGCCTATGAACGCACGGTTTGTATCTCTTTTTGTATTCGAGACTCGGGAAGGAATATCATGGGCGCAGCGCTTGACTCAGTCCTCTGTCATAGTTGTGCGTCAATCCACTGAGTGGACTATGTGCTATGTCCCACCTCCCTCAGTTCTCGGTCGCCTAAACGCTAGTTCTATATGAGAGAAGACATTCGATGCCCCAACTGATGGTATATCCGCAGACCAATCTTATCCGCCACCTGCGCAAGCTTCAGCGCAAAGCTACGAAACGCTCTGTTCGAGTTCGAAGCACGTGAGGAAGTAAGCATCTCGTTCATTTGGTACAGTGGGCATCGCTGCTCACCATCAAAATTCTCCAGCTCCTCCTTGCTTGAATTGCGCAGGAACGCCCTCACGCGCTCGCCCTCCCACGCCGGAATCTCCACTGGCTCGGTGGCGAGGCCATCCTCGTTCCGCAAGATCTTCCACCATCGCCACGGCGCACGGTGTCCGCTGTAGTCTTCGTCCTGCTCTTCAGAGACTCCCTCCTCACGCGCAGCAAACGCGAGGTAACGGAGGTTGGGATATGCGCCATCGGTTGAGTTGAAGAGGCGTAGGATGTTTCCCATCCAGCATTCGATGTCTTCCTCGACATCTGCGGACTCCTCCTTCGGCCGTGCCGGTATCGCCCTAGGGGCCAAGAACGTGCAGCATAGGAGATCGTCGAGCAACTTAATCTTGGGGGCGTTTCCGCATTTGGCGGATGCCATACACACGAATGCGAGGCTGTAGAACTAGAGACGAAGGGTAGTCGATGACGGTCAGCGCATTTCTCGAACGTGGCCTGTCAAGCTTACCGCTTGCGTCAGGAGCGCCTTGAGGTCCGACGTGGTGCATTCGAGCTCGATGTACGAAATATCCCATGGGATGTGGTCCAATATCGCCTCGAAAACGTCTTCAAGAGGATGACGGAACCGGAAGGTTAGACCGGCGATGTTCGACAACTTACAGACGCCGAAATTGATATCGTCATCAGAGAAGTAGAAAAGCCGCTTCGTCGGCCATGAGATGGAGTTAATAGTGCATTTTGGAGCATTGAACAGAGTGAGGAGGCGGAGTGCGGGCGCCGGGGTATCTTCGCCATCTTTCCCAAGGGGAGGTAAGTCGGGGAGTAAGGAATCTTCGCCAATGATCCGGAGCGTGTGCAGGTTGGGCACGGCGCGAGCAAGGTGAGAGAGAGAGGTCCCAATGTTGGTGTAGATAAGAGTGAGCTCACGCAGCCAGGGAAGAGGAGGAACATTCAAATCGTCTTCGGTGATCTCGCCATCATAGTCCATATTGAGGTCAAAAAGGGAAGAGTACACGTCGAAGAACTCGAAATGCTTCAGGATGACCACTTCCAACTGCTGTGCTTGGACTCGCTTAATAAGGAAGTAAAACAGCTCTGGCAATACTATATGTTCAGGTATTGGGTCGTAGTCACCGAGACAGAGGTAGAGGATTTTGATGGACGACGGCCGAGGGTAAGTCAAATCCAGCTCCCCCACTCCACTTTGAGTTTCATCCATGCGAAAGTGGCGCAAATCGTGATGAACGTGGGTGGCAATTGCTGCCGTATAGTCTGAATCAGGGGTAAAAGAAGAGCAGTTCCAAAACTCTATCACGGCTTCCATGTGCAGAAAATGCAAACGAGTAGTCGCTCGTAGAATTTTGTTGCAAGCCCGCATCAGGTTCGGGTCCGTATTGTTAGGCGCGTCCCGCCGTCTGAATGCATTGATTGTGATTGTGAGCCGTCGCAAGCAGCGAGCACGACGACGATGAGGATCGAGGAAGGAGAATATGTAACTGCAAAGAGAGATGGTGTCTTGCGGGTCTTCCAGGGTAGCCTCTACAAGCGGTATGAGGGCATTAAGATGCTTCGAGGTTTGGGAGAGGCGCGACCTGCTTGACGAGGGCAAGTATGAAGCGATCTCTAAGGCAATGTCGTCAGGGAGCGGGATCCGACGAATCAAAGATTGCGCTGTAGAGGGAAGGTGGTGCTCTCGTAGTGGTGGCAGTCTCTTGACCTCAATTACTCTCATGTGGCCTGTGATAAAGACTTTTAATTGATGTATCTTGAGGGAGCCAGGACCCTGCCGGTAGGAAACCTCAGCGGACGGCTTCAATGGCGTGAGCACGATGCTCACAATAATCGCTATACTTGAGACCGTACCTTGATAGTCGTTAATGAACAGTTGAGTTTGTTGCGGGCTATATCAAGGTGAGTGCGATGTTCTTGAGACAAGCCACCTCGGTGATGGTTGGCGAGACCGCGTTGAGGAGTCGTGAAGGGAATACTTAGTAGTAGGGATATGCATGGTCGTTATATACTACTCAGGCGAACGGCCATGAACAGCCATTGAGAGTCTACGGAACCAACCAAAGGAGGAAAAATATAAAGCTTGAAAAAACAAAGCAGTCACGCTGATCCAAGAACGCAGAACAAACGCAGAACATAGCTATGTGCTTGCGTCACCGACGGTGTTGTACAGCCGTTGGCATACCGCCCAGGCATGACGCTCCTACTTTTCGACATCGTGCAATATTATGATCGTGGTGACGTGTTTCGGAGATTTGAAGTCAAGAGAAAGAAGTGAGTCAACGACTCGCCGGATTGGGCTCAAAGTCGAACCTATCAGGGCGCTATATGCTCCCATTGGTTCGAATGAGCGCTTATGTACAGCAGCGGCAGTAGCACTCTGCATCAGGCCGTTCGTTCCGGCGGCGTCCTTTCAACTGCTCAGAGACTATACAGCCCAAGTTTCAGCATGTTCAACTATTTGGAAACCTGGATAAGGGTACCGAAGTAACGACTCTGGCCCATATTCCATCTCGGAAGTCTCATGGGACTAACCGCGAACGTTTCTTGTTACCTCGAAAAGACGGCGTACGCTTTTCGTAGTTAACGGTTTCTGGAGGCGACCCTTCTGTCTGATCTCTAGCACACTGCGCCGGCTAATTACCAAAGGCTGAAAGAGGGAAAGATGGTTTGGGAAACGATCATCTGAAGACATCATTCGTACTCTGTAAACAATAAATTACTCGGATACGGATTTGCACCGAAACGTGTCAAACACACTACAATGCCACCACTCATATAAGTTCTGCCAGAGGCGTTGCAGTTAAGAAGAAGGAGTGAGCAGCTCCCCGGCGTAGGGCAACTGAGGACGTGCTAATGACGTCCCTCTGCGTATTCACCACATGCGGACCGCATAACACAAGCTGTGTAAAGCTTATACTACTATATGGTGGCGAGCATGAATACGACATTCATGAATCATAGTCCTGAATTCCCAAGGAGTATATCGACTAGAAAATTCCCACCATCTAGGGTGTAAGGGTTGGGGATGTCATTTCTGCTCAAGCGACCTCGGCCGATGGTACCATGACTTCATGGGAAACACAAAGAACCTACGGCCAGGTAGAGACGACAATGAGAATAGAATCTATGTAACGCATGTACCAACTGAAAGGCGCACCTCCCCAGGGTATAAGTTCGCACATCCAGTGCCTACATTCGGGTTGTTGGCCAAGAGGGTGTTGAGTGCGATGTGCCACAAGTCGGCGATCGACAGGCAAATGTCCCCTTGGGCGACGACGTAGGTATCATCGCAGTCCTGACCTGCGATACCCAGACACAGCTCCTGAAAATTCGTTTGGATTCGTTAGCTGGGAATAAATATACGGTTATGAAGATCGACTAGTGCACGCACCTGCCCGTCAAACAGGTTGGAGCAGTCGGAGTTGATCTTGCCTTCGTTCGCGTTGGCGAGCTGGTAGCTGAATACACGCAATTGAGATACCGAATGGTCAAGCTCATGGTGGCAGGGAATGAAGGAAGAACGACCAACGTGGACACATATTGCGCAGCGCTAATGCTATCGCAGGTATCGCCCGCGACGACAATGTAATTCCGCGCGCAAGTGGGAACTTCCGCATCCAACATGCTCATGTCAGAACCTATGACGGCCAGAGAGAGACGTAGACGAACCGTCCTCGCATCCACACGCGAATGCAGCCGCGACAAGAGCCGCAATAGGAAGCAGCACCTTGATCAACATCTTGCGAACGGGTGGAGAGGTGGAGAGCGTTCAGACGACTGTCCGAGACAGCATTCGCCTGTGAGCCTTTATGCGAGGTGACCGACGGTCCTACAGGCCCGCAGTCAGCTATATACGGGCTCTTGAATTCGTTCCCAAGGATGTTTACAGTTTCAGCGCCGCCCCCGCCGCCGGCATACTTGCATGGCACGAGTGCTAGAGAAACAGCGTCAGTTTTACGATACTTCCATGACCGGAGCCAGACGGAAGCATTTCAATGAGTCATTCTGGAACCAAAAGTCTGTAACGGAAGCTTGAAAGACATTTACAGGCCGCCGCATACCAGAGGCAAGCAGTAGAGAGGGGAGGTAGCATGCGTAAAGAGGTTATATGAGAGCTTCGAAGCGACACAGCGCAACGGACAATACGTTCGATCCTAGGAAAGGCAGCGCTTTATTGAATACACCGAGTAGTGGCAGAGCGCCCGAGGGAGCGAGAACCTAGAACATGCACCAGCCGATCGAACGTTACAGCCCAACCAACGCTCGGTATCATGCCATGCTATCCACTACTCTCAGACCGTAGTCGTAGACGATGACGTCACGGGAGTGGACAACGTGACCGTTGATGTCGGGGTCACCGTCACGGTGGTCGAGGTCGAGGTCGGGGTCACGGTGGTCGAGGACGAAGTCGCAGCGGTCGAGGAAGAGGTCACGATAACGTGATTAGCGATGCAGAGGACCTAGGAATCCAGTGCGTGCAGAGCGATGAAATCATTAGAACAATCATCCCAAGAGAATCACAAGGAAGACATCAAGACGTACCTCGCCAACATTTATGTTGGAGCAGTCGCTCGCAACGTTGGGGTTATTCGCGAGGATGATATCAACGGTAGTGCCCGCGATCTGCGCAATCGAGAAGCACGTGTCGCCCGAGACGACCACGTGCGTAACCTCGCAGTCCTGGCCCGCGATGCCTAGGCACAGCTCCTACAAGGAGCAAAGTGATAGAATAAGCATTGATAGCTAGTATGAATGACGGCGAGGAGAGGGTCGCACCTCGCCAGGGAAGAGGTTAGTACAGTCGGCGTTGATCTCGCCCGCGTTGACGTTTGCGAGCTGGAACGTTGAAACATTCTCCTTCGCGGAGATGCCGTCACACGTGTCGCCCGCAACGACAGTGTAGTTGCGATCGCAGCCAGGCACTTGCGCTTTAGCTAAGTCATACAAGCACCGTCATTAGCAACACCGACATTCAGGGATGTAAGCGAGAAGGATGAAACTCACCACTGAGCATGGCGGCAGCCATGAACGCGACGACAGCGAACATTGAACGGGAGAACATCTTGCTTCGCGGGTGTCAAGGACGTTCACTGCAAGCTTGGAGTGCTTGAGCAGTGAGGTTTCGGCTGGACGTCCTTGCCCTCTTATATCACACGAAACAGCATGCGGCCGCCCGACAAAGCCGCCGTCTGCGGTTTTAAACGCACGTTGGCCATCCAACGCCGCATCACCAGTAGAGGAATGACTCGAACCTTGTACAATAATAACGGCACGCAGTCAGTTCGCGATGCATAGGAGAGTAGGGCGCGCTGAAGACGTACCTAGATCTATAATGGCAGTGTTGGGGTAGCCGCGGAGCAGGATTGGGAGCGTCGGAGCGCTGATGAGAATAAACATATCAGACGACTGATGACGTCCGTGACTGGACATATCTGACAGATGCGTACCTGGAAGATGGCGGACATTCAGTCCGGAGGCTGTATACAGAACGTCGCACAAGGGCACACTGCGTACCATCGGGACCGAGGGGGAGGAGAATGTAGATGCCGTACGAAATCAGCCTTTAAACTCCGTGAGTCGTTGGCTAGACCGGAGAAAAGGGGGAGAGTCGCACACGTTCAGCCGTTCAAAGGCGTCCAAAACCAAGTTGAGCCTGCCACGCGGGAGCAGTCTCTGCCGACCGACGTCGGAGAATATGTGATGCGTCCCGAAGGAGAAAGGAAGTTGAGGTGGTACTGTATAGGTTATGAGACACGGATCGAAGCAGCAAAGACCGCGATCATGACTTGTACGGCGGCATTCGGGTTGGCTGTGCATATGCGCTGCGGGCTGTCCCCCGCAAAGACGGCGCCGATTGACGCAAAGTAGTCTGCATGTCCGATAGCACCGTGTAGGCTGGGCAGAATGGACACTAGCGGGTAGGAGAACGCCAATCGATTCGTAGACATCGCCCCAATTTCTCTACTCGCCCAACAGACCTGCTTGCTCATCGATATATACCCGCCGTCTATCATATCGAAAGGGCGCTACTCACGAAGGCTCCAAAGGTGCGACCTGCAGTCCCTTCCACCGTTTCTGATTATAATCCCACGGAGAGGGTGTGCTCATGCGCTTGATCGGTGATAGTCAAGTCAGAGTGGCCGACGTCAACTTCGTGGGGCCCACTGCACGTTGCCAGCTGAGATGAAAGAGAGGAGGTATGCAACGCGCTTGCAGCGTTTTCTTCCTCCGCCGTGCGAGAGCGTGCATTGAGCCTTTCCGGATAGACACGATGAAGCGAGGGTGGCAAAGGAGAGCGAGCTGGGATCACCAAGATAAGAGTATGGGGACTTGAGAACAACGCGCGGCCGATGCGATATCGGAGTTGATGTCATGGTCATCGGAGTCTGAAGTGTTTATTACTCTCATATTGGTAAGGCGCCAACATTGGCGAACATGTTGCTCGGCTGGCGTTGAGGAAAGAAATTTCCACTTGCTGCACGCTCGAGATGGCAGAGCAGTGGAATTCACAAGCGACGCAGTTGCCCTTATATACCACGCTGGGCCGCGGCGTTGTGAGGATGCCATCTACCGTTCGAGTGTATACCGGAGACCGTTCGATGCGGTGTCCCGAGGTAGAGCAGTAGACAATGGTGATCGGGACCTGGCACCATACAGCACAAATGTTGGTTAGAAGGTGCCTTATGAATACGAGCCGCTGCAGAACGAAGACGTACCTGTGTCTGCCGAGTACGGCTGATATCGTCGGCCTCCAAAGGCTGGCCGGGGCGTAGTGAACCGCCTACGCCGGAGAAACTACAAGCTCCGTACCTGAGAGAACACCGGCGTTCGTGTCGGGAGTTTTGATACCATCCAAGATAAGAACGTCATAGTGTACAATGCCGGCCCCAGCGGGACGGGAGATGTGTGGGGCCCATATTGACTTAAACCTTGCATGCTGTCAAAGGCTGATGGAACCAAAGGCGAGGGGATAAACGCACGGATCGGGACATATAGAGCCGTGGAAAGGCCTCGGTTGAACACGGCATGTCCGTGAGTGAGTGCCTGTTCGCGGCATTCAGTGTCGGAACCGGTGAGAAGGCGGCTCAGATGTTGTACAGAACTGGCCCTCGGAATATGTCAGTGGCTAATGGAGCCTATGTGGAGGGTTTAGTGTGCAGGTTCAGACGTGTACGCATGCGGAGAGCTAACCTGGGTAGGTCACGCAGCCCAGCGAGGGTTGGCCTCTCCTTGTGATTGGCATGGCGTTCTGCTGTACGGCAGAGGTAAGAGGAGTTTGACGAGACCGCGAACCTCAGGCCCAGGCCTCAGATAGCTTGGTACCACAGGAATTACGTTCAGGGTTCCATGCGCTCAGCCAGCAACCCCAAAGGTGACCACGCATGCCCACTACGAGCTATCGTGTGCGAGGAGAGTGAAGAAAACGAATATATTGATCCGCGTTCGACAAAAGCAGTACGTAAGGAGAAGGAGATCGCGAGCGTACTCAGAGAGGTGTCTCCTTGCCTACTACACCATCCAAGCTACCGCCCAACCAACCCATTGATCTTCACCCGAACGCCTACGCCACATCATAGGAGAGTTACTCACAGTACTAGTCCAGATTCTTCTTGAGGGCTCCCCCGCCCCCCTCCCCCAGCCCATGACACTCCGCACCCCCAAGCACAGCACACTGACCGGAGACGTTCTTAACGCCAAGCTTGGAAGCGTTATTGATAGTATCTTGAAAAGTAAAACCAGTAGATAGAGTATGGTGCGTGTGGGAGCGTGATTGCATGAAGAATAGCGATAGAACGAGTCGGCAAAGGGGTGATAGGTTGGCGGAGAAGACCAGATCTGTTGAAAGTTGCGGGTCGCTTTGTGCACCAAATAGGAGCTAGAGGACTCGGCGCATAGTCCAACATTAACTTCAGCAGCTTTTCGTAAATACTAGGGTACGTGAAGAGATGCGCAGGGGTGACCAGCGCGAGGAGGAGGATTGCCAGGATGAGAAAAGGATGAAGCACTCGGGCGCCTGATACGCTACTTGCTCAATGACGCCCATGGCCACGTGGATTAACAAAATGTATGCAGGCGCTGCACTTGAGTCAGTCATTTACTTATCTCATCCACCCGACCTCTAGTCAAAGTTTTCAGGGGAGGGCTTGTCCGTCTACAGGCCCATGGTGCCGCAGCCGGATTATACACGCTACGATATGTTGTTATCCGCGGTAAGTATATTCCTGCCTCTCAAGTTGCGGTAGTCAAACCATTGTTGAATACGCGTCGCACGTCAGTGCATCAACGCCGCCTCCGCGATTCGACACGTGAGGTCTGAGACGCATATGACCGAAGTCCGGGAGGGAGGATTCTGGTGTCGTAGTCGCCGACACATTTGAGGCAGCCCCCGACCCACGACCCAACAAACTTGCACCTAGTGTCTTCAAGCGAATAAGCCTCGCGAGAGGAATAGGAGGCGTTTAAAGGCAACTGCTGGTCTCATTCCCGTCCATGTTACCATGTTGCGTCGAGATCGCTGTCATTGCCTGGACACTAAGAATCGGTCGGAACGTCGACCCACGACAACACGCAGAGGATTTCGCCAAAAACATATAGAGCTACCACGTATGAGTCAACATATCGTATCTTACAATGGAGCCTTTCTTCAGTATTTCGCACCCCTACCACTTTCATCCTTTCCTGAGAACAAGAATGGGGTCCGTTTGTCGAGAGCTGAGATCGTGTTGAGGCCCGAGTGCTCGATACCCGCTATTACACGATGACGTTCTGAGCGACGCAGAGAACCTTCGATCGGCAAAGAGAAAGCTGTCAGGACCATCACATCGAGATAGTATGCGAATGCAGCACGTACCTCGCCGGGGTGGAGGTTCGTGCACCCGCTGTTCACATTCGGATTGTTCTGGAGCAGAGTGGCAAGGGACGTGCCCGTCTGCTGCGCGATCGCATTGCACGTCTCGCCAGAGACGACAACATGCGTGACCCCGCAGTCCTGCCCTTGGATCCCCAGGCATAGCTCCTACAGTGATGAACGGAGACAGACGAAGTCAGCGTCGATTAGGAGTCCGACTGCTGAAAGTCACGGTACGGTACCTCGCCGACAAAGAGGTTCGAGCAGTCCGCATTGATGACGCCCGCATTGACGTTGGCGAGCTGGAACGACGACACGTTCTCTTTGGCGGAGATGCCGTCGCACGTGTCTCCGGCAACGACGGTGTAGGTGCGGTCGCAGTTGCTGGGAATCTGCGCCTTTACATCAGCAATTAATTTCATGGCCTTTGCCTGTCTTAAGATGTATGAGCGGTCTTAGTGTGTCTTAAACTGTCTTTTCACTCAGCTTCAAGCTCAAAATAAGGTCAAATCAGACAATTTCAGGCAGTCTCAGACGCTTTAAGGTGAGTTCAGAGACGGTCTTAAGGCATTAAGACAGGTTCAGGTAATACAAGATGGCGCAATTTATTCCTGATGTACTGGGTGAGGAGAGGCTACCGTCAGCACGTCTGAGAAGGATGGGTATGGGGAGAGCCTGACACGCACCACCATACAAGGCGGCGGCCATGAATGCTGCAACAGTGAAGATAGAGCGGGAAAACATGTTGGCCGGCTGGTGCTGAGGAATATTGGTCGTTGTTACTGCAAGCTTGAGAGGGCGAGGCAGTGGAGTTCACCATCGACACGCCTACCCTTAAATATCGTGTAGGATCTCTGGCGCCTTAAATGTCACCTGCCGGTGGAACGTACTTACCCCGGCGGCCATCCGACGCCGCTGCATCCTGAGATAGATCAGCGACTCAGAAGAACGGTGAAGAGCGGACTCGGCCAGAGCTTGCGCCATACGGTATAAATCTTGTTTTGAATATGCCCTACGAAGGCCCGGGGTCGTTGCAAAATGTAGACGTCCTGCATCTGCCAAGCCCGGCTGATGTCGTAGGCATCCGAAAGGCTGGCGAGGAGAAGAAGAGTTAACATTGAACGGTGTCGTGTACCGCCGACTCCGACGACGCGCAAACCCCGTGCCCGAGAGAACACCGGCATTCGTTTTGGATGGTCTGAGAACGTTGATGGCCAGAGTCTCGTGGTGAACAACGCCGGGTCTAGCGGGATGTAGAACGCATAGTTCCCATATTGAATTAGCCTTTGAACTCTGTCAATGACTGATGGAACTGGCGGGAAGGAGACAAACGCGTACCCCGGGATATGTAGAACCGTAGAAGGGGCTTAAGTTGGGCCCGGGATGGCCGCGCGTGCCTTCACGCGGTGTCCGACAGCGGAACCTGTGGGAAGGAAATTATATAGATGCTGTACGAAACTAGCTTTCAAACCGTGTCTGTGGTTAATAGAGCCGGGGGTGAAAACTCTGCGTGAACGTTCGAAAGTGAGGGCTGGTAAAGTGTTCAGCTGAGTGGGTTATGCGGTCCAGTAGCTACAGACCCCTCAAGGCAGTCTGCTGAGCGCCATACTGGATGGTGGCGAAAAATCGAGACTTGGTGAGATCACGAACCACGGGTCCTCGGTTCGGGACCACCAGAATTGCGTTCGAGGCTCGACGCTGAGCCTGCAACGTTGGAGTCACTCGCGCTGCGAGCTGTTCTAGTCTGTGAAATAGCGGTAATTTCTATAATTACACGAACCTCTCTTCGACAAGGGCACAACAGTAAACCGAAGAGACTGCAAACGTACTCAAGGACACCGTCTGCCCAGTCCTATCCGTGGCCCTCGCCCAAGTTACCATTCAGTCCTTCCCTTCCCGTTGCCTTCTCCTTATAAAGACATTACTCACAGGAGTGGGGGCATATTCAACTTCAAGACCATCCATTCCTCTCAGCTGCAGGCGCAAATGCAGAGCACCCAGGAGGATTGACCAGGGGAGTCATCCTGAAGGCGCACCAGTCTCAAAATCGAGTCTTGTTGAGCCGAAACACGCGCCTGAGAGGTATACAATTGCAAAACTGGAAAGTGATACGGATAATAGTTTTCCATATTCGCGACATTGAAACGGGGATTTGAGATTGGTACGAGGGTGCCACCAATGGATCGTGGATGTTGAATGCAGGCGGGCCGCCATGAGATGCAACGCCGACAGAAAAAGCCTGGTGTTTTGAGTTGCGGGCTGCCATGCGAGATAGCAAGTAAGCAGTTTGTATCATAGGACAACAGCGCACTCGACGCCCTCTGTGGACAACCCGAGGTAGGTGGAGAGTTGTGTAGGAGAACCGGAGTCAGAGACCAAGACGACTCAACAGACGCCGGCGAGGGCGCCAGGCGCCCACGTGGGAGGCGAAAATGATCATCAAGCGCTAAACTTTCTTGCCCTCGACCAACAACCTCCAGCAAGTGCGTTCTTCTCCGCCTACGGTTTAATCTTACTTGAATATTCCACGCGCATCTACTCTGCGATACGTGATGTTCTCTCACCTTTAAGATGGGCAGACCGACTTCTAACCCGCTCAGTCCCTGTCCCAAGGATCAAGATGAACCATGATAGCCTCTGGCACGCCAACGCCACCTCCGCGATCCGTGTGCCGTTCATGCTCTCTTGTCCTGCTGAGGCTGACTTTAGGCATCCTGTGACATATAATCCCTCTTCAGGGTATTTCTACAGGCTAACTAGGTTTCATCGGTCAGCGCGTCAGCCGGCGATGGCAGGCATAGCGCCTCCTGAGTCCGAGTATGGAGAAGCTCAGACTGTACAGGGGTATGTGCTGACCTTGGCTTTCTACGTTGGCGAACGCTGAGATGATTGATGAGAGTAACCACTGCGCCTCGTAACGACATTAACATGCAGATAAGACTCTTCTCGTTCCAAGTTTCCAAAGCACAATGCATTAGTATCACAGCGGAAGCGCCGCAGACGATAGCTACCATCAAGAAGGTGCAGCGGGGAGGCCGGGGGATTTCGCACTGACCCTTCCTTTATGCATTCCCAACAATACTTAACTGATGTTGCCGACAAGACCTCAGGCTGTCTTTCTCTCCATGTTATCTTCACGCATCCACCCTGCCATGCTCTCCGGGTTGCTCAGGCTTCTTCCGCTTATTTCCCTCCTACCGACTCGCAGCGCCTCCGCTCTTACCGTAAATCTCACGATTGACGACGAACACGGCGACAGCGTCACAGGCATCCCACCCATCTACGCACCCGCCGACAAGTGGAATCTCGGGAACACCTGCTCAGGCTGCGCAAACAGACCTGGAGCGCCCATCGATATCGAACAACTCTTCGACACTACGTGGCACGCGATCACATACCGACCCACGGAAGAGACCACAGTGAACGCAACAGTCACTTTCACAGGCACGGCGGTGTTTGCATACCTTGCCCTTCTGAACAACACGTACACGAACACGAGCTTTCAGCTTGATGGCGACGAAACGGGCGCGTTCCAGAGCATTCCGGGTACGCTTAGCGCGAACGTCGTATACAGGCAGCCGGTGTTCAACAAGACTGGGCTGGAGAACAAGAGCCATACTCTGGTGATCTCCGCCGGCGGAACGAACCAATCTCTCATTCTCTTCGACTACGTCGTTTATACCGCAGAAATGGACGACGAACCATCGACACCGACAACGTCGACTTCCAGCCTCTCGACCTCCACGTCATCCACCAGAACATCTTCCCCCGCATCTA
This sequence comes from Grammothele lineata, assembly GCA_002150815.3. Taxonomy (NCBI): domain Eukaryota; kingdom Fungi; phylum Basidiomycota; class Agaricomycetes; order Polyporales; family Polyporaceae; genus Grammothele; species Grammothele lineata. The sequence continues at coordinate 245,697 of NDFF03000024.1, forward strand.
AGTCTTCGACGCCTACCGGAGCGATCGTCGGGACTGCAGTGGGCGGGGCTGCAATATGCGCCGTGGCACTCGCCACATTGCTCAACTTTCTCCGACGGAGGCGCTTACGCTCACGTGCTTCCCCCACCTCCTCCTCCTGGGGTAAATCCACCGCCGCCCGTCGCCCGCTATCGGACAGGTCAGACAGTCTGAGTAGCACAAGGGCAATGCGCTCCTATTACCGCCAGGGCTCAGAGCGCGGACCTCCGTCGCTTCCACCCCCGCCTCCGCCTGGGCTGCGTTTCGAAGGTGAGCCAAGTCGCCGTGAGCAGCACCTTCCACGCGCCGACCTTAGTGTTGCTATCATGAAACAGACTCGACGTTTGCCACGCTGGGATCGCAAACCTCCTACGCGGGCCCACCATCCGAGTCCGGAACGTCCTCCCGGCAGCAGGCGGAGCTCGTCAACCGGATCGGCACCCTCGAAAAGCGCCTACGGGAGATGAATCCCTCGACGCGCGACAGCAGGGAGAACGAGGACTGGCACTCTTCGGACGTAAGCGGTTCGTCGTGGACGGAGCTCGAGGGACTTCGGGCGGAGGTCGACGCGCTCCGGAAGGAGCTCGCGCGCGTGAATGCGCAACTCGCACAGGAGCGCGCTCAGCTCGCGCCGCTGAGCGAGCCACTGCCGGCGTACGAGGGCCCGGGGGCGGCGTATCCAGCCTGGAACCCTGGTTTGGCTCATGAGCCGGGGTTGGAACGGGATCGTGCTGGATCGAAGGCTTCTCTGTCTTGACGGTTGTTCGAGCTAGTTCCGACCTAGCGGGATCCCGCTCAAGGAGAGTTCTACTGTGGGTAAGCCCAAGCGTTGCATCTTCCTGTGGACAGGCTCCTTAGTAACGACAAGATTCCTTTTTATTTACACTGTCATTGTGCAGCCGACGCAGTACGTCTATATGATAGAAGAGTGACCCTTCGAGTCTCAGTCAGCGTCGCGAATTTCACCCGGGCCGGTATCGCGGCCGCAGCATCTACGCAAGAACGCTACGATACATTGCTTCCGCGGAGGGCTAGTCGTACTAGATGACGGCACGCTGACCTGCGCACGTCTTCTGCAATACCAGCTGATGCCCGGTGTTCGAAGCCCTGCGCATGGTTGCTCGTCCTCGCTCTCTCACGTTCCCTGAAATTGTATGTCGATCTTCTCCCCTTCAACAGTCAAATATAGCAACACTGACGTACGTGAATAGAGTGACATCTGGAGTTAAGGCGCAGAGCTATGGCATATATCAACTCAAGAGCAGTAAACACGTCCACCCGCTAATTAGGATATTCACACGTCGATATCGCGCACCCGGGCTCGTTGAGCGAGGAGCGATCAAATGTGTTCTCGCCCTGCGTCTGACTAAGCGCACACCCGATATATATAATCTCCCTAGCCCAGCCCACGACGTTCCCCCCACTATCCACTTCATCGATACATACGTTGAGTATGCCGTCTTGGGCTGTCGTCGGTGCCTCCCGAGGTATTGGTGTAAGTGTTCCTTCCGTTGGGGTGGCAATATCTTATCTAACATCATTTTACAGCTCGAGTTCATCCGCAATCTCGTTCGTCTATACATCAGTCCTTGAATTTGAGATGTTGATTATCCTACCTCTTTCCCACTCTTCCTCAGAGCCAGGACAAAGCCAACGTCCTGTTCGCTATCGCTCGCAACCCACAGAATGCGCCCAAGCTGCTGGCTCTGGCTAACGAATCACCAAATGTCCACGTTCTTCAAGGTGACCTCGACGATCTCGGCTCCCTCAAGGTAAGCCACATGTCCACCAGCGTTTCCCGCGTTCTCAGATGGCGGTATTACCACACATACAGGCCGCAGCGGCGGAAGTAGCGAAGGTCACAGGGGGCTCGCTCGACTACCTCATCAATAACGGCGCCGCGATCAGGACAGAGCGTACCTTTTCCACGATTACGACTTAGTAGGTAGCCCCTATCGCAGCGCACTCTCACAGCTCTGACACTGCTTTCAGCCCCGATGAGAAGCTCCTCGAAGAGGATCTTGTCAGCGCGGTGAGTACTTCCGCTCCTCGAAACCTCTTCCGAGTCTTACGCCTCCCCTTGATCGTGTAACTCTTCAGTTTAAGACGAACGTGGTCGGTATCATCAACTCGACCAACGCTTTCCTTCCCCTCATACGGGCGGGGTCAGCCAAGAAGATCATCGCGATTTCCACGTCTGCCGCCGAGCCCAGCTTCATCGCCGCCACCAGGGCCTGCACCAACATCCAATACGCGATCTCCAAGGCAGCAATGAACATGGCCCTCGCCGAGTTCGCAGCCGCGCTGAAGTCGGAGGGTGACTTCACCGTGCTCGCGCTTGCCCCTGGCTGCGTTCAGAGCTGGAGCGATAAGAAACGTAAGAGGCTGCCCCTCTTCCGCAATGATGAGCCCAATGCTGAGGTGTCTATGACTCGAACAGTCGCTCCAGAAGAGCAACCACCTCTCGCGCGCGAATTCTTCGCTCTCTTCAAGAAGTACCAGCCCGAGTGGAGTGGAGAGCCGATGATGCCCGACGAGTCTGTTAGGATGATGCTGGACGTGATTCACAAAGTCGGGCCGGCCGATAGTGGCGCCTTCCTGTCGCACTGGGGGAATAAGAACTGGCTGTAACGGGCTTACTCAGTAACTCATACAGGCCTCTGCTCGCCAACTAAGGCAACTGTTGTATATATCTTTTGAGGCACAACTCACGGAAATGGAAAGCGCTGTGAGTGAGCATTGCAGCACTGACTCGGACAGAACGAGTTCAAGCGCTGTCGACCGTCTGGCGGTGCCCAGGGCACGTGCTCCAAAACTCCGACGCGCTCTACGGCGACGCGCACGGTTGCGGCTCCCTGATCAAACCCTCCATCGCCGTTGGAATGTGGCTGCTCAGTACAGATCGCGCGGAACTCCACTTCTTCAAAGACCCTGGGGATGTTGCTGACGGCTATGCCATTCTGTCTCACACCTGGGATGACCACGAGCTAACCTTCCAAGACGTCCAGTCCCTTAGCGCTGCGTGCGCAAAGACCAAAGCAAATCCTCGTCTCGTCACTGGGGAGAAGATTCAGAAGAGCTGTATTCTCGCCGAGAAGCACGGGTGGAAGTGGATCTGGGTTGATACGTGCTGCATAGACAAGACGAGCAGTACCGACCTTTCCGAGGCGATCAACTCCATGTTTCGGTACTACTCCCTCTCTGCCGTCTGCTACGCTTTCCTCAGCGATGTCCCCGGCGACCGCAACCCTGATAAGATCGAGTACTCTTCTTTCAGGAATAGTCGCTGGCATACGCGTGGCTGGACGCTCCAAGAGCTCCTTGCTCCCGAGCTCGTCATCTTCCTGTCCTCGGATTGGACCGTCTTAGGGGGCAAGGGCGAACTTGCATCAGTTTTGGAAGAGATCACGCACATTCCTATCAGCATCCTTCTACACGAACAAGGGCTGTCAGGCATTTCCGTTGCTGTACGAATGTCATGGGCTAGCAATCGGGAGACAACACGCCTTGAGGATGAGGCGTACTCGCTCATGGGAATATTCGACATCAATATGCCAACAGTGTATGGCGAGGGCCGGAAAGCCTTCTATCGTCTCCAGGAAGAGATTATGAGATCCTCAATTGACACATCTCTATTCGCATGGGGTAGAGATATGCAAACGTTCTCCGACAAAGCAAGTTTCATTGCTAAGATCCAGAGGACAACCCACAACACGCCGCTCCTTGCCAACTCGCCAAGGGATTTCAATTTCTCGGCGACGAAGGGGGTGCAATTCGATGTACGTCCCACGCTATAGTCGTTGAAAAAACGTATTCCCATGGACGCTGACGTTGAATGCAAACACAGCCTCAGAATGGTTCAGGAACGGCGATGAGAGTTGAGCGGCCAGATACTACCACGGAGGATTTTATGGGTTTCCCGACCTTCACCATCACACCTTTCGCAGTTCGTGCCCGAATCCCCGTTATCGAATTGAATGACGTTGTCGCGGCCCTCCTCTTCTGCGTGCGGGATGGCGAACCCATCTGCCTCCTCCTCAGGCCCCTTGCCAATCAACAAGAACGCTCCGGTCCCTCCCTTTATGTTTGTAGCGATGTCATGATGAGGACTTTAGTGATTGCGAAGGCGTGGCAACAAGAGCTCCGACCCTTGTGGCGGACTATTTACCTGACCACGAGGCCATCCAGTCATGCAAGCTCATCCTCTGCTCGGCGAGTCGAGACTGTTGTGCGCGGTGTCGCTGGTTACCTCCGGACCGCGGTAGCGCCACCCTTTCGTATACCATCCGAGTCCCTGTCAGCGCAGTTATCAGGTGAAGATGGGCGTTATGTATGCCAGTGCGTTGAGGCTTTCCCGCCGAAACTCCCTTTGAGGTGGATAGGCACCGGCAACCCCCCTCTACGTTTGGTATATCGCCTCGAAGGAATAAGTCCCTACCCGGCCCCGGGCACGATGTCGGAGATATACTTCGCGATCACACTCGGAGTGTGTCAGAAGGACAACGAAAGGGGACGGGTACATTGGGCGACAATCAACCAGGTAGACAAAGGCTGGATCAAGGCACGTCGGAACCAATCCAGTCAGGCCGAGTCCGATTCGGATGCTCTGGTAGCTCACAAGTGCGAAGACAACCATGTCAAGAGTCAGAGCTCACTGTGTCGAACGTTCAGAGTCTCGTATGGGCTCCTAGTGCAGCCTACAATCACTTTCCGAAACTGTAGGATGAACGAGAATGGAGATACCCTGGTATTGGCCTCGTTCGAGTTGCGCGAGCCTGCCAGACCGTCGCGGGGGAGAATTTACGAGTCGTGGGGCTTAAGCTCAGATGATGAGGACACGTTGGGCGAGCAGTAGATCTGCGGGGGTTGAATACGGGCGATCCTGAAGAGGAATGCCTGGGAGTGCAGCAGGCGATGCAACTAGTCTCGTCACCAGACGCCTTGGTGGAGGATGATAGCATACCGGGTCTAAGAACGTAGAAAATGGGCGAGCGAAATACATGCACTTCCCGTACAATGACCGAAGTGATAGCGCATCCGACGACATGACACCTCGCACGCGTCGTCGACGCCTCGATTGCGGCGACGAGGCTACTGACGTCGCTGGAAACATGGTCTCCCGAAACCAAGGGAGCTCCTCACGAACATTCCTCCCTCGCGCGCTACGCAAATTCGACCCATCAGCGCCGGGTCCCGCCAATAACGAACGACAAAGGGCTATCTGAACTCACAATCTCCTCCGCCCACACCATCACCATCTTCTGCGGCGCGCCGTCCGGGCCCGGGCCAGGGCTCGGGCACGGCACCGGCATCTCCACCCGTCCGCCGTCGCCCGAGTGTCGATGTGGTGCGGGCGGGGCGTGTGGTCGGGGTTGGTGTTGGTGTTGATCCTGGCTCTGGGTGTGGTGATGGTGTTGGTGTTGCGGGCGCTGAGGTTGTTGCTGATGTTGTTGTTGGTGGCCTTGGTGAGGATGTTGCCCAGGTACTCCGGCACCATGCACCCGCGCCCCCGCTACCTGCTTCCACGTCACCCTAATAACCCACACCAGCAGGTTCACCGCCCGATGGACGCCAAACACGAGGAACTGCGAGGAGAGAAGGACGCCAGCGACGAAGGACATGACGAGCACCGCGCCGGGCCAGGCGGTCCACGCGAGCGAGAAGAGGAAGGCCATGAGCGCGAGCGCGGAGACGAACATGGCGAGCGTAGGCATGCGGCAGGTGAGGCAGAAGAAGAAGTAGGAGCCGTAGACGTCTTTTGCGCGGATCTGTGAGCGAGAGATAGCAGATGTGAGCGAGATTCGCGAGTGAGGGAGAGAGAACTCCAAGAAATCTCACCTGGAACTTCGCTGGTGTTACACCGCTGTAGAGCAGGAGGAACCACGCGTCGAAGACAAGCCCGAGGCTTGCCGAGACCGCGCCAATCGAGACCGCGCCGCGCGAGAACCCGTCAACGGCGAACATCGCGTCGGGCGCAAACCCGAACACCGCGACGTCCACACCCGCTAGCGCCAGTAACTATGGAGGCGTCAGCACACGCAACCCTGTCAAATAGGGCAAGAAAACACTTACTGACGCGCCGACGACGTACCACTCTGTGAGTAGCCGTCCAAGCACCTTCTCTGCCTTCTCGCAGTCCTCCTCTACCGCCGCCTCGCATAGCTCATGGTACGGCCCCAGCTTGTCCACGCACGACTCCGCGAACGACAGCGACGCCTCCACGCTCATCATACTCCCCTGGTCTGCCGCCACAGGCAATATCCGAGGCGAGCACACCTCCACCTCTCCCCCATACGCAAAGTCCTCATCGCACTTGCCGTCCCCACCGCCCAACGGCCGCGGTCGCCAGAGGTCGTGGTCGTCGAAGTCGTGGCCGCGAGGGGTCGACGGCGGGCGACAGGACTCGTCGCTCGAGGACTCGTACTCGACGTACGCGGCCTCGTCGTCGCTGTAGATCGAGAAGCCCTTGACGCGCCGCTTCGTGCGCCGGCGGAGGCCTTTGGCGTTGGGAAGACGCTCGGAGGTGTCGAGGAACTTGTCGCCGTCGATGCTCAATCCCTCTGGGGTCGTCGTCACGAGGGTTTCTGACATCTCTTTTGACGCTGCACGGGAGGAGGAGCAATGTTAGAAGGCGTATATACAGAGACACGAAGACATAACGCACTATATGAAGGTGCATCCGAGAGGAGCGCGTCCGTCTCGTGATGCTCGGACTCCGTGACTGGAGATGGCGGCGGTGAATGGTACACGGATGCTCGACTCGCGCCGTGCTGGGGGACGATGATGCGCAGCGTGAGCGTGGCATTGTTGGAGCTTTTGCGGTGTGCCGCGGGGCACGACAGCCGGACGTCGTACTCTATCGGGCGGGCGTGGGGGAGGGGGTGCTTGCTGAGGACGTCGCGGAGGGGCACGGAGGCGGAGCCTATGAGGTTGCGCTTGCGGTTTTTCTTCTTCGTGTGGGATTTGTGGAAGATCTGGATGGCGAGTTTTGTGGAATAGGTGACGTCGTGGCTGGAGAATGTGCGTATGTGTCAGTGTCGTGAGCGTCGTCGCGACCGCGCCGGCATCCCATCGTCATCTTGTTCGCCCAGCCGAAACTAGGGTCTCAGCCACCACAAGTATCTCCACCTCCCAGACACAAGTCCTCAGCCTAGTCGGCTTGCCCCATCGACGGTGCCAACCGTCCACCTCATCAAACTCAGACCCAGCAGGAGGCGCGGGTTCCACACCTCCCCGAAAAGCACCTAGAGCCCTCAGCACTAGTGGCCACCAGCACCCGTCCTCTCCATGCCTATATCACCCTCCCGCCCCCTTCCCCAAACCACGAAAACAGAAACCAACACTCACACAGGAATCGCACTCTTCAAGTTCGGGTTCTGCCCGTCGCTCCCGAGCGTGACCTCGTGCGTCGTCGCCCCTCCATGTCCATGTCCATGTCCGTGCCCGCTCCCGCTCCCGTGCCCGTGCCCGTGTGCGTGTGCGCCGGGGCCGTCGGCGATCGCGAGGCACACGATGGGGCGCATGGTGCGTTCGGCGCGGAGGCCGCGCGTGCGGATTACTGTGTGTGAAGAGCGGTTACAGTTGGGAACGGGTAAGAAGAGGAAGAAGAGGAGGGGGACGAACCGGTGAGGTACCACGGACTGAGGGCCGAGAGAGGCAAAGGAAGCAGGAGAGTTGGTGAGCCCCACTATGGTGCGAAGGCGGCAGAGAGAGAACGCACTGCTCGGTGTCCATCTTTGCTTTTCCTGAAAAGCTTCACGCGGTGTCTTTTGTAGCTTGTAGCAACGAGGGCGAGTGAGAGTATTCGTGTGTACACCGGCGCCAGGTTCCGAAACGCCGAGGTAGTATGTGGTCAAGGAGGTCGTAGTCGAGTGAGTCGAGGTTAGATAGAGTACAAGTTAATAGGCGTCCGAAGGAACACAACAAGCAGAGCAGATCACAGCAAAAGGAGACGTTGAGAGCAGGGAGAGTCGACCTCCAGAGTAGTAGAGACTGGGCGGGGAGGGAAGAGAGCAGCAAAAGTGCATAGCTCCTCCACTTGCATGATGGTGCGTCTATATCGGCCAATAGACGCTCACCTCGCGCGCACTGCCTCCCCTTCCGCGCGGGGAAGGTTAACTACGCCATCCACAGCCTCCGACCGGTGCATCGCGCACGTTGGCGCATGCACCTCAAAAACGCCGGTCGACGTCCACCTTCTCCTCAAACTGCAGTGAGGGTCTTCCAAGGCGTCGCGGCTCGCGAGACAGATGAACGTACGCGAGCAATGCGTGTACTCCTGCGCAGTACGTCCGATCGGCACCGGAAGCTCCGCTGGAACGACGACTTCCAGCTTCCGACTTCCAAGATCTCGAGCGACCCCAAGCGAGGTTACTGCCCTGCCATGGCCACCAACAGCGTACATCACGAGCGACTACTACTACTACTGCTTCTACGTACTGTTCCCCAAAACAGATCCCGTACCGCACAACCACCCCCCGTCATCCGTCATCCGCCAGGCGCCTCGCGTCCATCCAGCACCTAAGTTACATACCAGAACAGCCGCGCTCAGCTTGAACATCATATCCCGCCGCCGTTCAGAATATACTCTATCGCCGAATGCACGTTCCCGCCCGTCGCGAGCAGCGCGCGCACGTTCTGCGACGCGTTCGTGAAGCCCATATCTTGTAGTTGCTACACCCCCCATTCATAATTTTTAGCACACAGAGCACAACACACCCAGAGACGGCGAGCTAAGAAGACGCACCTGGAGCTGCACCTGGAACCGTTCCTCCGGGGGCCTGCTATCCGCGGGGGCAGCAGCAGCAGGCGCGCCAAACCCGCCCAGTCCCCCGCCCAGCCCGCCTAGTCCGCCCATCCCGAACGGGCCCATCCCTGCCCCTGCCCCTGCGCCCCCAGCGCCGGCGCCCCCGAGCGCGGCGAGCATCTGCTGCATCATCGCCGGGTCGAACATGCCCCCGGGCGAGGGCGCTGCGCCTGGAGTTGCACCTGCACCTGTACCCGCTGCGCCCGCATTCGCGTTCGCGCCTGCGGCTGTGGAGTCGGCGGGAGGGGAGGCTGCGGGGGGCGGGAAGAATGGGTTCACGAACGGGTTCGGGAGCGCGCCTGTGGGGGGCGTCGTCCCCGTCCCCGTCCCCGTCTGCTGTTGTTGCTGTTGCTGCTGTTGCGGGGTACGCGCGGTCGACGGCTGTCCCGGAGCCGGGAAGCCCCCTCCCAGCCCTCCCAACCCGCCCATACCACCCAACCCACCCAACCCTCCCATGCCACCCATGCCTCCCATGCCGCCCATCCCGGGGTCGAGGCCGGACTCGCGCATGAGGCTCGACATCTGGAGCATCATGCGGAGCGTCTCGGGGTTGGACATCATCTGGCGGAAGCGCTCCGAGCGGAAGACCTCGCGGACCTGCGGGCCCATCGCGGCGAGCTGCGGGTTCGACGCGATCACTTGGTCGAGCACGGCCGGGTTCGACATCACGCTCGCCATTTGTTGGAGGAATTGGGGCGAGTTGAGCATCGTTTGCATCTGTGTGGTGTGTAAGGCGTTAGCGGGGGCGACATGACGACATGACGACGGCGAGGGGGGTGAGGCGAGTTGGGAGGCCGGTCTGGGCGAAAGAAGGCGTCTGGCAGAACCCTTTCGATCTTCGCGTGTTCTTTCATCTCATCGGTCCACCCCCCGTCCACCGCCTTCATCGTGCCATCTAAAGCCTATCAACCCTCCACCTTCTCCTTCCTCCAATCTTCTCTCGCCCCCCCCCCCGGGCCCTCAAACGACCAGCAAGCAACACTAGTACTCACCATATTCGGGTCGTTCGGATTAAGCCCCATATCCGCAAACGGATTAAAGCCCGCCATGAGCCCAAATCCCATCGGGCCATTGAGCTGCGTGAGCGGGTCGTGCGGGTTCTGGCCCGCCTGCATCGTCGGCAGCTGCTGCGGCGCGGCGGGCCCGCCGCTGCCGCCCCCGGTGGAAGACGCGGCGCGCGCGGCGCCCTTGACCATGTGGATCGTGTGCGAGGTCTGGATCTTGTACGTCGAGAGCGCGTCTTCGTCTTTCAGCACTCTGCCTGTGCCGGGCGCGGGTGGGGAGCAGCCACGTCGACATTCGGAGGTGGGGAGAAGTGGGGCGAGGCGGGGAGCGGTGGGATGAGTCAGGTCGATGAGAGGGACATACGAGACGTTGGAGTCGGTGTGAGTAGCTGCCTGGGCGGACGAGATAGACGACGCACCGGAGTATATGAGCCTCTGCCTGTCTGCGGGGACGTCCGACTTGTCCGCGATAGCCTGCTTGAGCTCCGCGACGGTCTTGTCGGTCGCAATCGTAATCTGCAGCTTGAGCTCGCTCGGACCTGCATGTCAGGCGAGATAGGACAGCGCCATCGTCAGCCGTCCACCAACCATCGCGGGGCGTGCGCGGAGGAAAGAGAGAACAGACCTTTGACGTTGATGACGATCTCGGGCGAGGAGGACTCGGCTTGTGTTGGCGCAGAGTCGGACATGGTGGCGGAGAGAGGGAGAAGGACGCGGTGGGAGAGCGCCCGCCCTGGGCTATGACGATTCCTCATCTCACTCTCCAGATCTCACGCGCTATCGCGGGCCCGGTGATCTCGCCTACCTCTGCTGCTAACCTCTCTCTGCTCCTACCACGTATCTATACCAAAGCCTGGGAAAGACCACCAGAAGCATGCCAGATACCAACAGGTTCATTGCCAACGGTCTGCGAGTAGGATATGGTCGATCCGGCCTACCCGCCGCCGCCGCCTAGCTCGTCCTCGACTCGTCCTTCGCAAAATGCCAACCCCTTCTGCCCCAAGCCGCCATGGTCGACCACAGGATCTCTTCGTTTCTCCGCTCCCTCCGCTCCCTCCTGCCCTACCACACCCCACGAATCTCTCTACGCGACCTCCTCTTATTTCCTGGGGCCCACATAGAGGACCTGCACCCCCTCCGCTCATTCGTCGGCCAATTCCACGGCGCCGGGTTTGCCAAATCGATCATCGCACTCATGGACAAATCTCCACCAGCCGACACACCCGGGCACGCCCTCCCCATGCTCTGCAACGCTTTCGTATCCAGACTCGACTTTCCACCGGACCGCGCTCAAAGCCCGGGTTCGTCTGGGCGCCAATCTTCTTTCCCTCCCCGACCGACAGCCCCCCTGAAGTCATCGGCTACGTACGAGTCGAGCGCTCCTTCGCCTATCCAAAGGTCTTCCCGCGGTGTCAACGTACGTCCTCGCCCCCTGACTCGGAGGGAAGTTCCCCAGCCTCTTCCCGATCCCACCTCATCGAGAGCATCGCAGACCCCGCGTACGACACGGCCGAGGTCGTATGCCCCCCCTAACTGTGCCGCCCTTCCCCCCGCAACGCCAGACGCCTCTAAACGAGCGGCCCGGTGACGATCTCCCTAGCGCGGTTCTTCGCCGCCTTGAGCGTCATCGGCGAAGCCGAGCCCCTGTGCACGCTCTCCCGCTACAACTCCTACTGGCTCGCGCGGAGCGTCTGGTTGCTCGCCACGGACCAGGACTTCGCTGGTGGCAGAGCGAGGGAAACTAAAGAGCGTCGCCTTGGCAAGGCGGAGATACGGGACTTGCCTGAAGACGACAAACAGCGTCTCCTTGCCAGCGACTCGTGTGAGCGAGACTTGAAGTACGATGGCGCGTCCGGATGCTCGATCGAGGCACTAGACCCGTCGTGTACCCGCAAGAAGAAGCCCATGGTGTACGTCAGCAACCCAGACGGTCCTGCAGGACGTGGAAAGCAAGTACAAAGCGGCCTTTCTATCCCGTCTCGACGACCTTGAGGAGGAGGCCCGAACGTGCCGCAAGATAGTGCCTAGTACGCTCCGCCTGGCGGAAGCCAAGCGGGAGACCGCCTCGTTGAGGTCAGAGCTCGCGAGCTTGCAGCGCATCAAGTCCGTGCATTTGACCGGTACGTCCTATTCGAGTCTCTCCCCGCTCTGAATTCTCTCTCATGTCCGACTTTGGTCGTTGCCATACCAGATACGCCACAAGCCTCGACGCCGGATGCTCCGAGTCCGTATTCTACGTCAGCCCAGCACGTTTTTGTCCAACTTGAACGTGATGGGCTGAGGTGGAATGCTGTGCACGTAGACAACTTCCCATCGCCCGCACCACTTCTTCCAAGCTACTAACATTCCCCCACGCGCCCGCCTTACCTGCTATTTATCTAAGCCCCCTCCCGCCTGTACATGTGTGCTGAGATAAAGTCGCGCTCTGAAAAGCTGGGGAATTCGTAGAGATCCATCCGACGGGCAGATGATCCTCTGCGAATCCCCCAGCCTCTCGAAACGCGAGGTTATCCCGGCGCACATCGCCATCGGCCTCCTCGACAGGTCCCCACGCGGCGCGAACCATCGGCTTCATGAGAGTCGCTGTCGAGCATACCTACCACCCTATCCTCTTCGGAGTTTCCCTACTTCAACTTCCATCCGAAGAGACCCGCACGCAGACCTGCAACGTCACAGGGCTCGTACATACCAATAGCAGTTATACCGGCGGAGAAGAGGTGTAGCAAGGCTGGTTTTCGCTGACGATCATCGATATCGATCCTCAGCAAAGCCCGAAAACCCGGCCTGAGCCTTTCTACGCCCTTCAGCCCCCGTTGCAATTGCTACTGGTATGCACAGCCTCTCTGGCTGCTCGCCGCGGACTAGGACTTTGTTAAGAGTCAAGACCGTACCGGACTTGGGGATAAAGGCATTTTCCCTCCACGGCTCGGAAATGTAAGACCTACTCCAGTCTCCCCGAAACGAGGCAACGCCTGGCTGACTAGTGGCTAGTGCAACCTGGGCTAGGACGTGACGTGCAGCCCGACCGCGCCTCTCGATCGCCACCCACAGACACGTCGCGTTTCCAAAAGAGGAAGCTCGTGCTTCACGTCACTGGCAGCAGCAAGACGGTCAAGGAGGAACGGAAGAGGGCCGGATGATCTCGCCTACATACGTTTTTACTGCTAACCTCTCGTCTCTCCCGGGTCGCTTCGACCATATACTGTGATGTACCTATGTCACGTCGAGTTATACTACATGTCAGTTGGGGCGAGTAGGTGCATTACGCGCGGGCCGAACTCGTCTTCAGGCACTTGAAAGCCCCTCAAGGCGTCAGGGGATGTTCAGGGGCTCAACGACGCTCACCGGTCCCGCTCCGGCTTCGACGTCGACTCAAGCCTGCGCTATAAACGCAGCTCCCGACCGCACATCCTCGAACTCACCCTTGGCGGAAAGGACGCGACCGCCGATCAGACCTCACTGTGTCATCCGTTTCCCCTTCACCTGGACTCGTTCGCAATCTTGTGTCAGCCCCTTCCGCCTGCCAGCTTCCTCCTTCGCTTGCTATCCTCCTCCGCCTGCTACGCTCCTCCTCTGCCTGCTATGGCGTGCTACACACCCTCTCGCTTTCTCCGTCACATCCGTTCTCTCCTGCCCCACATGTCCAACGCGGACCAGCCCAATGTCCACGACCTCGTCAGCCCTACCAGTATGTTCCCTCCTCGCCCGGATGGCAAGCACTTTGCTCTCCAGCTCGTCTCTCAGATCGGCTTCGTACCGTCGAAAGAAACAGCCACCATCCTCACTGGACCCCTGGCGGCCAATACACCACCCGACAGCATCCTGTCGTGGGCCACCGTCTACATTTCGCAAATAGACCTATATGAATCTCGCTGTTTGTCCAAACACGAGTTTGTCGTGGCGCAAATCTCCATTCGTCTCCCCGACGGAACCCCACGAGCTCTCGGCTTCATGAAAGTCGAGAGAACCATTGGCATCAAGTTCATACTAGGTCACTTTATCACCGTATGCTCAGCCTCCACCGAGAGCGATTCTGTTCTTGCGGTCGACACGGTCGAACTGTGCACCAACAACTACTCCCCTCGCAACGCCACACGGCTCCAGTCCAGCGGCCCCGTCGTCATTCACACGTCCCGCTTCTTCGCGTCCTTCGCCGTCCTCAGCAAGGACCAGCGCTTCTACACCTTGCACCAATACAATTCCTATTGGTATGCACGATCCCTCTGGCTGCTTGCCACGGGCCAGGACCTCGCCACAACCGTACGGGAGACCAAGGAGCGCCCCCTCAGCAAGTCAGAGCTGCATAGCCTGCCCGCCAAGGCTAGGCAACGCCTTGCTGAACAGCGCAACCACGATATGCAGCTCGACGACGCTACCGGACAATCACCCGTGGTGAAGACGTCGCCCTCCCGCAAGGTTAAGCTTATGCAGTACGTCAGCAGCAAGACGATCAAGGAGGAGGTGGAGCGCACTTACAAGGCACAGTTTCTTTCGTACGCCGAAATGCTTGAGGGGCAGGCTAGTGCATGCCTCGATGGAACGCTCGCGCACTGGCGCACCTCCATGCACTCGGGCGGTACGTCTCATTCGAGTATCCCAGCACTGAGTTCTCTCTCATGTTCGGCTTCGCAGGTACGCCTGAGCCTAAGGCTGCGGACGCTCCATAGCGACCTGGAATACCGCGTATAGACATCCCGTCGCCCCAACTCGGACTTTTTCCATGCTACCAACATCCACCCACGCGCCTGCCTCGCTTGCCGTTTGGAGCCCTCTCCGCCTGTATATGTATGTAGTGCGTCATATAGCACCATCGTCTATCCCGTCCTCTATGCGTTGAGATTGCGATTGTGACCGACGTGTCTGAGTCTCCGACGTTGCATCGTGTCTTTAAGCCTTATACAGTGTTCGAGCCGTCGGCCGTTCAGGGTACGCGTGGGGGAATGAGTTGAAGAGGGTGATGAAAGAGAAAGTGGACGTCTAGAGTCCGCTACCGAGCATGTACAAGGAATGCAGGAGGCTACCGCTCAGCGCTCGATGAGCGGTGCAGCACTGCAGCAGTGCCCGGCTATGGAGCCGCGGTGTGGACGTCCCTGTCAGTATCTGCGTCCAACTTCGGCCTCTTCGTCTCGCATACACCCTCGATCTCACCCGCAACCTGAGCGGCATCGCCTCCCTCGTCGGGTATATGCCGTTTCTCTCCGCGAGAGTCCGTTGGTCCCGTCTCTGCAGTTGGCAGGGCATCAGCGTCTCGATCTTTGCCGGAACCTCCAACAAACGCCAACGCACCGACGACCTCGACACCGCTCTTGTCGCTCGCCACAGGGGGCTTCGCCGCCTCGGGCTCAGCAGGCAGCGGGCGGATGTAAGGTTGCGCGAGCCAATGAGGGAGGACCGGGAATCCCGTCGCCTCGTCAATCGGCGACAGCTCCTCCAGTGTCTTCCCCTCTGCCTCCTTGACCGTCTCCTAAACACACAGGCACACACTGCATCAGAACACAGCACCACATGTATCGCGAGGGAAAATATGAGCGGCACGTACCTCAAGCCGCACGTCGAGCTCCTGCACGATCTCCTCGTACCGCGCCCACGCCCCCGCCCGCCCCATCTCCCCCTTCTCCACTCGCACCCGCCCGAGCCGCTCCCGGAGGTCGGTGTGGATCGAGAGCGCGGGCCGGAGGAGCTTGAAGAGGTGGCCCTTCACCGCGCTGGGGATGGTCGCCGTCTTCTGACCCTTGACGATCTCGAGGTACTCGAGCGCGAGCGTCGTGTTCCGTGGATGGTGTCCCGTTAAGTATGGCGCTGCGCGCGACGTCGACGAGGAGGGCTCGTTCGTCGAGGGTGAGTTGGAAGAGGGAGAGGGGGCGAAGACAGCGGGGTTGTAGAGGTTGCCTTCGGCGGACATGACCGCGTCTGCGCCCGTGGCGGCGAGGCACCGCTCGACGTCCCCGTAGAAGAGGACGTTGCCGTTCGCGACGACGGGCACGGATACGGCCTCCTTCACTGCACGGATCTTCTCCCAGTCCGCGAGACCCTATATGTATGCGTATGGTTGTAGTGGATGTAGACCGAACAGATGCGTGTACGCTCACCGATCGCTGACCCCGCTGCTCGCGCGTGCGCCCGTGGCAAGTAAGCATCTGCGCCCCCGCCCGCTCCAGCATCTTCGCGTACTCAACCGTCTTTTCCACCGTCGGAAACACCCTGAACTTGGCCGTCACGGGGATCGAGAGGTTCTTGTGCAGCGTGTTGACTAATCATGGCGTCAGCGAATTGTTCTTTCCCATCGCCCAACCCCCAAAGACGACCAGACGCACTCAACTCATAGATCAGGTCCCACTCGTCCTGCAAGAACGACCCATAGTGGCCCCGGCGCGCGATGTCCTGCGGGCAGCCGAGGTTGATGTCCACCGCGTCACAGTACGGCTCGAGCAGCTTTGCGGACGTGAGGAGGTGCGCGGCGTCGTTCGCGCAGAATTGCACGATCAGCGGCCGGTCCTCGGGCCCGCCTTCCTCGCCGTGCGTGGTGTCGAAGTTTTGCTCGCGGTATGGCTTCCGGATGCCCTCCGCGTACATCTGTTAGACAGCGATTGGCATCTTTGGCCTTGACGGAAAAAGACGTAGGAGCGGAAGACGTACTTTGGCGTTGATCATAGGCGTGTAGACTAGCTGAACAACATGTCCATCAAGCACTTGCGTGAGCCTCCATCGCACAAAAAACGCACCTGTGCGCCGTACCTCCTAGACAGCTTTCTCCACGCCTGTGCCCTCGGCCATTCTCAGCCCATCCGCCATCGCAGACATCGAGGTAGGGGTCGACTCACGAGTTCGCTCTGGTCCACCATAGGCGCAACGACGAATTTCGGGCTGCCTAGGACCTTTTCGAAAAACTCGTAGCCGCCGAGCTTGCGGTTCTCGAGCGTGACTCCGGGCATGAGGAAATTTACAAGCGGAGAAGTGAGGATTGGGGACGCGGCGACTCGCCGAAGGGTAGCTGAAAGGGCCGTAATTTTGAGGGAGAAGTAGACTATGTGGGAGCTGAGGCGATGGGGCCTAGGTGAGATTATGAGAACGTGCGCGGACGGTGCAGGAGGTGGTGGTGGCGGAAAGAAAGGCGGTCGGCGGGCGCCTCCCCGTGCGGATACATCCCGGGCCGTCGGTCATTAATCATTGGTCGGTCACCAAGCTTTCAAGCATTTGAACGTCAACTTGAATTTGAAGGCCTCATCCGCAACCCCCTGACGGTATCAACGACTAACAAGATGGCACCGCCGACGTCTTTTCTACCACTTCAAAAACCGCCCAGGAGACAACATGACGTTGGTCGGCGCCGAACTTCTGTGGTTCCCTACATCCCAGATGACGTCTTCCTCGAGATTGCACCTTACCTCACTCCCAAAAGTCTTCTACAACTCTCTCTGGTCTCCAGGCGTGTCCGCGCCATCATGCCTCTACCTTCGTTTGCTGTTATTGACAATCTCTTCAATGTGCTGTCCCTTCATGAATACATTTTCTCTCGGGATGATCCTGGTCAACAGCGGGCGCTTTGCATCCGCTCAATGGTGAACATCCCAACTATGGATCATAATCTGGCAGATTCTGGCAGATTCTGGCAGATCGGCCAGATTCGGCCAGATACGCGCCTATTTCCGCCAAGGTTTGGCCCGCTTGTCGGCCCGATTTCCCTTAAGACATTTGCCTTAAGGCGATCCAATGGAGGAACTTGGAAGAGGGCAGTAACTTACAATATTGTAATGACTTCTTTTAACACTCGTTGTATGCAAACGGGCTTAGACGAAAAAGGGCGCGAAGGGCGTAAAACGGGCTGCACCCGACGGTGCGGCGGCGAGGACTTGAAAGCCTTCGCACTTGTCGGCGTGATAAGCTTTATTGGTTATACCATCGCGCTATCGAGTTTGCTGCGTAATTGCGACGCGGGTTCCCTATTATCCACGGAATGACCTTCTACATTTTCCCACCGATTCCCTCAATTCCTGCAGTGAATTTCCTTAAGTTGAAATTCCTGTACGCCGTAAGTACATATCCATGTACTTGTACACTTTAATAGCTGCAGACCCGCAGCGATATCCTTGTAGCCAAATCCCTGAATGCCTGAATGCATATTCCTGTAGGCCCTGAAGGTGTATTATTGTACATGTTAATAGCTGCAGCTCTGAAGTGATTTCCCTCTAACTTCCTGCAGGCCTCACTGTATATCCCTGCAGGCCTTGACACATATTCCTGCATGGCCTGGATGTTAATTCCTGTACACAATATCAAATGTAGTGCTTCAGCGATATCCCTTGAGTTGTCGCATTTTACAGGGATATCCCTTAAGACTTGGATGAATTTCCCTTCAATCGCCGCAGGTAAATCCCTGGACATCTTAACACATATCCATTCACGCCTCAATAGGTGCAGCACTGCAGTGAATGTCCTTCAGATAAATCGCTGAATCCACGAAGTAATATTCCTGCATGTCATGAATGCATATTCCTGTACACTGAAGTAGCTGCATGTCTTCAGGGATATCCGTGCAACTCTGCGAAACTGCCACGGTCATTACGTAATAGGCGCGTATCTGGCAGAATCTGGCAGATCATGATCCATAGTCCGGGAGTTCATGCTCAATGACAGTCACCCTGTCGAATCATCGGTACTCCGGCAACATGGCCATACCGGACAAGTTTCGCATTGGAGACGAGTCGCTCAAATTATCCGAAGTTCTCATTGTTGAGGGACTTCTGAGAATTCTTCGGGTAACCAAGAACCTACGCCACCTCTGCCTGGACTTCGACGTGGTTGCTCCTTCGACTTTCACTTCCAATGTCCTCCCGGTGACAATTACCTGGAGGGCGAAGCTGATTTACGATACAGTCTCCGTGATAAGTCAGTTGACGCATTATTGCACGAACTTTCACACATTGGAGAACTCAATGTCGACATCTATCAATGGTCGTCTCCAACCTTCAATACGAACGCTCGAACTCTTCGTTCTCAACTATCCCGCCCCTCCTTACTACACTCTTCAGAGCTTGTTTCACTTCCTCAGCAGCCTCCGATTAGAGACCCTGATCCTCAGACATGCCGAATTCAGCAACACCCTCGACGAACCGATACCACCCCTTCCCTCGCTCCGCCACCTCACCTTTGATGACGTGATTGCCGGTACTGCTCAATACCGTCTGGTTCGTGCGTTGCCCAACCTTCAGACCTTTCATCTCTCTTCTTCGATTTTCTTCGACGGCTGCACCCTCGAAGGGTGGCTTCCACGGCACAGACCCGAACCGGCCGACAACGTACCCCTCCGATCAATAGTCCTCTCCTCAAACTGGGAAAACGCCCACTTGGTTAATAAAGACGGGATCTATGTCCCTTGGATATCTCGCAGATTGTTCTTCGTGGCCACAGATCGCCGGGTCAAGTTCAACAACTACTGCAATACGAATCACCCGGGGATTATTGGTTTCACTTTCCGGTTCCCTCAATCCATGGCACATGCGTGGCCATTGGTCGTGAACGAAGTGTCGGAGACCATCTCCTGGTTGGAGCTTCAGGTCCTCACAGGCAGTATTAACACGGTACTTGGCGACATGGTACGTGCCTTTCTCACTAGAAAATGATGTCACTGATGCTCATTGCTGTCGCTTTCTCCGCTTGACAGACGCGGCAGTTGCAAGCCCCACAAGCGTCACCCTCGTTCTCCGGGCTCTTCTACCTGAGCATTCTCGCAGGCCCGGGCTACGGCAAGTGGAAGAAAAGCGATGGGAACTCACTCCGCGTCGACTTCCTCCGCGAAGCGTCCCAATATTTCCCCTTCCTCCGCTTCGTGGCGCTCGGCACTACGAAAGGGAGCGTCTCTCTGGACCCGAAGGAGGACTACGCTGAAGCGCTGGACGTATGGCAATGGTGGGAGATTGTACGGGACCCGTCTGTCCCCTTCGGCGGAGAGGTGGTCGAGATTAGGGAGATTCCGGAGTGGGAGGGCCGGCGGGTTGGGGCGTTCATCCGGGCCGTCGAGGATGCGGAGACTTTCAAGGCGTTCGACGGTACGTCTACTAGTACCTACTGGAACGAACGTTAAGCGTGCCATGCTAACGCGCTGCGGGGGTCCTCTAGACCATTTTGAATGGGTCATGCCCAGGGCTTAAACGTGCGTTCTTAGGAGATCCCTACTAGGTGACTGGCGCGTATGAGCGTGCTCGCCCGAGGCAAAGAAGCGTAGACAGGTGGATCTCTTACACGAATACGGACCGCTTCAGTGGCTAGTAGTCTTTGTTTTGTGGTAGAGAACGCACCTTTCTAATCGTAACCTTGCCGAATCGAGGTGTACCACACGACGACAAACGAGTGAGCATACTATTACAAAGTAGAGCGCACGTCAATCCATCCCGTCAGTAGTGGACGTAACTGGTTTGCCTAGGGAGACTAACTATTACAAGTGATTCAATTACTTCAGGAACTTGAAGAAGCGGCGCCGCCTCTACCGCCATTCAGTAACGCCCGCCTTTTGACGTCATAAGTAATCCGTTACTTTCAGACTCCGATGATTCACTATCAACTCCGATAAATCGCTTACAACCTCCCGAAAGCGCCCTGGCATCCGGAGGACGGCGTCGATGTCGTTGCAAGCTGCCACGTATTACAGCGCTTTGCGAAATGTTTGCCAGAGCGCCGAAGGCGCGAAACGCGCGAAAAAAATCGAAAAAATCGGAAAATGCAGAAAATGCAAGGCGACTGCGTAGGCTGCCACCCAAGTTCTTATTTCATTGCCAAAATATGCTGGGAGATCGAACATGCATCTTACTGATGCGTATGAACTGGTTTCAAGCAATGGGAAGTTCAACGGGCGCAGCGCTGGCGGCCAGCGGCTCGTGACCTTGACTCTGACTCTCATCTCCCTCAGCACCTCCCCTCTGTCCTTCGGTAGCTCAAAGTCTTTCAAGTCTTCGTTAAAACGTCTATGAGCACTTTCAATGAAGTTTCCGTGCAGACCAATCATCGGAGGGGCAACCAGGAATGCGGACGAGTCGGCGGCTATAAGCGCTGAGGTGGGACTCAGGGAGGCACAGCGGTTTTGGAGTAACGTCTTTGGTTTGCGTGGATTCGGTACGTGAAAACAGTATGAATTGGGTCCTGTCAACGCATCTAGTTGTATGTCTACCCTTCAACTGCAAGATGTCCCCCTTCCGCATCCCCCATTGCATCCCCCAGGTTCGCGCGATCCCCCGCGGGCGCGTGAACATCCAAAGTATGGATCATGATCCGCCGGCACGATGACAATCGACTCTCGTTCTCCGAATGCTAGGGAAGATGCCCCCCCGTTTCTGTACCAGGACATCCACTTGGCTTATGCCTTCCGGCACAACCCTATCTGTGTGAGGCTACATACATACGCAAGGTTACCCTCCTAGACCCAGCGTCTATGCACTGTACGCCACCGCCTGTCCCTCGCGGATACCTGCACGTATTCCCTTCATATATCCGTTCTGAATACGTTCAAGGTGTCGAATACAATCGTTTTGCAATGCCTAGGTGTGATCCATCTCCATGTCACGCAGATAGTGAAGGAGATACCTCCAGTAGGCAATGTGCTGACGTCACAACATACCGCTCGACATCCGCCTCTTATACAGTCAATAGAAAGCCTTTGAAGCTCTAGGATACTTTGTTGATCGTTATCCGCATAAACCAGACGCGCTGCATAGCGGGGACGACGCTGTTTTGCATTTTCTGCATTTTCCGATTTTTTCGATTTTTTTCGCGCGTTTCGCGCCTTCGGCGCTCTGGCAAACATTTCGCAAAGCGCTGTAAACACAACCTCCCATTTGCCAGCTCTGCGTCCCAACCACCAACAAAATGGTACCACCGACGTCTTTTCTACCACTTCCAACGCCACCCAGAAGACAGTATGACGCCGGTCGGCTCCGAACATCTGTGGTTCCCTACATCCCAGATGACGTTTTCCTCGAGATCGCACCTTACCTCACTCCCAGAAGTCTTCTACAGCTCTCTCTAGTCTCCAGGCGTGTACGCGCCATCATGCCTCTACCCTCATCCATCGTCATCGACAATTTATTCAATGTCCTCTCCCTGCATGCGTATATCTTCTCTCAAAATGATCCTGGTCGACGGCGAGCGCTGCGTCTCCGCTCAATAACAGTCTTATGGGATCACGGTCACCTGCCTATGCCCACTAGGCTACGTATTGGAGCAGAGCCACTGAGCTCTCCTGGAGGAGTCGCTGTTGAGCACCTTTTGGAAGTAATTCACGTGTCCAAGAACCTGCGCTATCTCCACTTTGACTTCGCAGTGATCACACTCGCTCCTGCTAGCGCCATTCCCACGACTGAAGGGGAGATGGTTACGATCTTCGAAGTAATTCCAGCGCTGAGGAAATTGACACACTACTGTACAAACTTCATTGCATGGTCAAATATCACTGAAATCCAGCCTTATATTCCGTCTTCTATACGGACTCTCGAACTTTGCACTCAACTTTACTCGCCCCGCCCTCCATATAATACTCTCCGAAAGCTATTTCGCTCTCTCCGCCACTTTCAACTAGAAACTCTGATCCTTAGCAGCTCGGAATTTGAAGATGCTAGGAACAAGCAACTCCCACCTCTCTCCTCGCTCCAGCATCTTACCTTCGTTGACGTACTCACCGGTACTACCCAATCCGATCTCATTCGCGCGTTGCCCAACCTCCAGACATTCCATCTCTCTACTTCGTCCTTCTTCTGCTACGACGACGATGAATTTGAAGATGGATGGTTACGCGGGCCACGCTCCATAGCGAAACCGTCTGCCGACGTAACCTTCCAATCACTCACCCTCTGCCCTCAGGCCCTGTCCCACGAGCTCTACTATGACGGAGCGTACGTTCCTTGGAGATCTCGCAGAATTTTCTTTCTGGCCACCAACAAGAAGATCACATTGGAACAGTCCTGCAATGTGAACCATTCGGAATTAATGGGATTCACTTTCCGGTTCCCTCAGGCCACAGCGCGTGCATGGTCCATGGTGGTAGACCAAGTTTCGGAAACCATTCCCTGGTTGGAGCTTCAGGCCCTGACAGGTAACATCGACATGGCACTCAACGACATGGTACGTGCCTTTCTCATAAGGAACTGTTGACATATGTACTGATTGCCCCCGGTCTGAAACGACAGATCGAGCAGTTACGAGCCCAACAGGCGTCGCCCCACTTCCCCGATCTCTTCTATATGAGCATCCTCGCAAGCCGTGGCTACGACAACGCGGAGGGCAGCGATGGGAACCCACTCCGCGCCGACTTCCTCCACGAAGCGTCCCAATACTTTCCCTTCCTTCGCTTCGTAGCGCTCGGCACTACGAAAGGGAGCATCTCCCTGGACCCGAAGGAGGACTACGCTGAAGCGCTGGACGTATGGCAATGGTGGGAGATTGTACGGGACCCGTCGGTCCCAGGTCCCTTCGGCGGAGAGGTGCTCGAGATTAGGGAGATTCCGGAGTGGGAGGGACGGCGGGTTGGGGCGTTCATCCGGGATGTTGAGGACGCGGAGACTTTCAAGGCGTTTGATGGTACGTCTGTTCCCCGGGACGAACGTCAAACGTGGACCATCCAGAGGTAACTGACATGATCACGTTGCGCCTAGACCATTTCGAATGGCTTATGCCCAGGGCTTGAGCGCGCATCCCGAGGGAGCACCTGAACGAATAGCACGTATAAGCGCGCTGTCGCGGAAAAGGAGTGTAGACAAGGACTCTTACACTAGTATGGGTTCTCAGTCTCGTGTAACGCGGCTGCTGATCCTCCGCGGTTCAGAGCGCGCCTTCTCCAGTTGTGACCCGGCCGAATCGAGTGGTAGCACGCGACAGCAAACGAGTGAGCATATTACAAGTGATTAGATTGCTTCAAGACTGCCTGTGCGCGCCGCCTCTGTCATCATCCGCTCTCATACGTACGCTACGTCACGTCTACGGTCTAGCCCTCCATCATCTCCTCGGGCGGGGGCGCGCCTCCGCCGCCCTGCTCCTTGTCCTTCCGCGTCGCTTTTACGACGTCGTCGACGCGGAGAAGCACGCGGGCGGCTTCGATCGCGGTCTTGAGCGTCTGGACCTGAAAGAGGGAGGTAGTGGGCTGAGCGAGGCAGAGGACGAAGGGCAGCGAAGGGTAGAAGAGTTTGTAACACGTACCTTGACACTCGCAGACTCGTACAAGCCGTACTGCTTCATGTCGACGATCTTGCCGGTCTCGCCGTTGATGCCCCACGAGTGCTCGCCGTTCGCGTGCTTCGCCTGAAAAAAAGTAAAAGACACCCCAATGAGCGCATATACAAATCCAGACATCGCAGGCCACGCACCCTAAGCTCGGTAAGGACGCGGATCGCGTTCCCTCCACTGTTCTGTACGAGCGTGCGGGGAATGACCTCCATCGCGTCCGCCACCGCGCGGAACGGCCACCCCTCCACGCCCGTCACGCTCCTCGCCTTCTGCTGCAGGCCCACGCTGATCGCCATCTCCGTCGCCCCGCCCCCAGGGGCGAGCGTCGGGTCGAAGAACACGTTCCGCGCCACGCTCATCGCGTCCGCCAAGTTCCTATCAATCTCATTAAGGACGTCCTTGGACGGCCCCCGGAGGAGGACCGTGCAGGCTTGGGGGTCCTGGCACGCGGTGAGGAAGGTGAAGTACTCGTCCCCGATCTTCTCGATGTTGAAGAGGCCGCATTTGGTGCCGACGTCGGAGGGGCGGAGGTCGTCGACGCGGTTGACGATCGTGGCGCCGACGGCGCGGGCGATGCGGTTGTTGTCTGTCTTGCGTACGCGACGGATTGCGGAGACGTTCGCTTTGTAGAGGAAGTGTTGGGCGTAGTCTGCGCGGGGGAGAGGGAGGTGAAGAACGGAGTTCAGGGGATGGACAATGCAACTGAAAAGACGAGGGAGACGCACCTGAGATGCCCTTTTCGGTGATGACGAGGTCCGGCTTGAGCTCGACGATCTTCTCCACCATCATCCGCACCTGCTCCTCCTCGATCTCCTGTATCCTCGCCCAATCCGCCTCCTTCGAAATCTCAATGTTCGTCTGGCTCTCCCCCTTCTTATACTCCAACGGGCAATCCAGCAGCACAATCCTCGGGTTCAGGATCCTCCTCCGCATCTTCGGGTGCGTAATGTCCTTATTGAGCATAATCCCATCCAGCACCCTACTCTGCTCGATCTCGCCCCCAGGGATCTTCTCCACCCGCGCGTAGCGCTTGATGTCGACCGTCTTGAGTGCGCCCTCGTCGTGCGCGACGGTGCGGACCGCCTGGAGCGCGAGGCGGCACATGAGGTCCGACCAGCGCATGACGAACTTGGTCCCGATCGAGGTCTTGATGAGCGAGAGCATCTGCTCGTCGTCGTTGACGTCGATCGGGATCGAGATGCGCTTGATGATCTCGAGGGCCTCTTGGAGGGCCTTGTTGTATGCGGAGATGATGACGACGGGGTGGATGTCGCGCTCGAGCTGGGAGAGGGATTGGGCGAGGATCTCGCCCGCTGGGGAAAGGGGTGCGGCGCGTGTGAGGGCCGGGGTGGGTTGAAAGGGAGGAGAGGGAGGAGGGAGACTCACCGAGGATGATTACGCTCGTCGTGCCGTCTCCGCACTCCTCGTCTTGTGTCCTGCTCAGCTCAATCATGTTCTTCGCGGCGGGATGTGCGACATCGATTTCTCGGAGGATAGCGTTGCCGTCATTTGTGAGGCTGGCAACACAGGCACGTTCAAAAACCGGGTATAGCGCAAAAAAGAAGAGAAAGTACGCACAGGATGCCGCCCATCGGATCCAGAATCATCTTCAGCATGGCTTTTGGGCCCAGACATGTCCTGATCACGTCCGCAACAGTCTGAGAAGTTGAGAGTGACTCGTCAGGAGAGACCCGGTAGTCATGAATGCGAGAAACAGACCTTTGCGGCCGTAATATTCGAGATCTGCGCTTTTCGGCCTGACTGCCTTTCAGGCGCGGTGTCTTCAGGGGTCGTTAGTTGCGGCAAACATTCAGATAGCACTCAAAACTTACTCATAACAAACACGGGGGTCTGTCCTCCTGCTTGCATCTTGTCCTAGCGGTCGTAACGAGTGAAAAGAGAGGAGGGAGGAGGAAGGACAAAAGGAACGCGCAAGACGCAAGTGTCCTCGGCAAGCGCCCAGAAGATGCAGAGCGTGAATGGGCGTCTCCGTTGCCGAATTGGGCGCACCTCCACTTGGCCCTCTTCCACGACCTTCGTGCTGTCTCCTCAACCATTTCTTCGCGATAGCTGTATTGAGCTGAATTCATTTCGCGCTGTATGAGAGGTAAGCGCGGAAGCCGCACTAACTCTGACCAACAATCTCCGTGTACCTCACCGCCGACGGATGACGGTTTGACTCCTGCCCCAATCCTGTCCCGCGGAGACATCTGACTTCTGAGTCGACAAAACATCCGGTAAGGTCGGTCCGCCTCAGATAACCCATCGGAGGATAGCTTTGAGCTAACTACTATCTGGCGTGCCTCGTGCTGCAAAAAGCTCTGCGGTGGTACGACACTGCCTGTCACTGAGTAAGAACTACGTATAATTAACCTGCTTTCTCGCTTCAGGCGGGTTCTCTACGTGACTCCATTCTTACAGATTAAAACATGCTCCGGACTTCCGAGGATCAGGTAAGTTCTATCTTCCATCCGTATACGCCGCACTGAAGACATAGCCCATTGCACTTGCCAGGTAAGCTCGGACAGGAACCGCAGAATTATATCCGGATACCCGTCAGAGGAACAGTGTTGAGTTCGACGTCGCCGTTGCGTTGCATGCACGTCGCGCTGCTGTTGCTACTGCTGCGCGTGCGGGGGAGGCGATGCGATGATTGACGCACCCCCAACTATCCGTATGACAAGACCATTCACTCGGGTGTCGTTTCGAGCTACTCTCGCGGCGAATGTTATGCGGCTGCAGTTGCCTCCTTCTCCGCCGCGATTGCCCCCCACCGCCCTCCGAGGGGTCCTTCTATTACATAGTCGGCCTCTAGTCTATAGATCGAGCACTAAATGAAGACCCTGGCTTAAGCCAAGCGCGCCCGCATCGGAACTTGGAACGCTCAGGGTTTTAGAATCGCCTCCCGTCCGAGAGCGCCGCGTCCCCGTCGGCTTCGAAGCAACGGTCGCGAGCGGCGTCTACGTCGTCGCGCGCGACGCGCGGACGTCACGGTCTCCTCGTCGGTCCGCGGAATGGCAACGCGCGGTGCCGTCGTGAGCTACGAGGACGAGTAACAGGGACTACAAGGGCGTGGTCGCTAGTGGCGCAGGCCCAGACTGTGTACCACGAGCTCCCCGACGGCCACGCGCTTGGCTATCGCATCGTGGCTGTAAAAGCGCGGCCGACAACGCTGGAATGTCTAGAGACACCGAAAGAGGCAAGGCGGGCGACGGGCATGGCTCGGTCGCGTTTGGGACGGAGAATGAAGGGAGAGCCCATTAGGCGAAGGGATTAACGAGGGCGTGTTAATGCACGCGCGCTCGGATGCTGGGCGGGAAGGCGGCGAGCGCACAGACGCCGGTCTTGGAGGCGCAGCTTTTATCGCGATGGGCGCGGGGCGATGGGATCGGGGAGCGGAAAAGGCTATATGATTGCCATATGGAGCGAGCGGCCCTGGGCGGGGAGGGCTTCTCACCAACGTCAGGCATCTTCAATCTATCGTCCGCCTGTCCGCGTCCAGCCATGGCTGCCATGTTCTCCCCGTCCCCGCCGCCCTTATGACCCCCGTCGTCTGCCCACGCCTCCGTCCTTCCCCCGTCCTCCCGCCGCCATCCCCGACGGCCCCCACCGTCCCCTCCCGCTCCTCGCAGCGGACGCGATGAGCCATGGCCGCTGTCGAAAACACCATCGGCGCCATCCTCATCGGCGCCCTCGCCTCCGCATTGTCAGTCCACCGCGTATGTTCCGTGATCCGGCCTCATCCTCTTGCGCAGACTCTCCGGTGCGGTAGCCACGCAAGCTCTTCTCTATCTCAGGGTGTACGGAGGCGACGACTACCGCCGCAACATCATCATTGTGAGTGCCATTCCTGCCTGACCGAGAACGCACGAAGTGACTGTATGCGCGCCTTCAAGGTCTGCTCCCTATGGTTCGTTTTCGCCTTACGATTCTCCTGCGCAGTCAGGTAATCGCCTCGCTTCAGGTTTCTCGACGTTCTCCATCTCTCCATGGCGTTTGCATCGGTGTGGATATACCTCATCGCCAACTGGGGGAGCAGTAGCATTCACGACTATATCCCATGGTGCGTCTACCCCAGATTGCTGCGCTGCGTGTTACCAACACCCTCCCCCCAAATCTCTCAGGACTATCGCTGTACGTTTTCGTGCGCCTCGAAGACTATCGCCCCAACTGACCCCCGCGCGAAGCTCACTGTAGCGCTTACTGTGAGCGTCCTGTCCCTGACCTACCATCACACTACTCATTTTACCTCCAGGCTATCGTCACGCTGATTTCACATTGGTGAGCATTTTCTCTTCTCTGCACGTGTCCGCGTACCCACTTCTCCCCGCCTAGTTTCTTCGCGCACCGGGTTTACGTCTGTACGTCAACCATGCCTCCGCAATTTCTCCGTGCCTTGATGCTTAACGCCTCGTTGCCAGTGAGCGGGTGCTCATGGTGGTTGACATCCCCCATCGTATGTATTCGCTCTTTTCAAATTGTCTCACACGCTCACCTTCTCTGCCCCAGCTCCTGCTCGCCGTCGGCCGCCTAGGTACGTGCTTGGCCCTCTCTCAGGCCCGCGTCCCCGCCGCTCACCCGGCGTCCCCGCACGACAGCTGCCGCGCTTGGTACGTCCTCTCCGCACGTCACATGCCGCGTGGCGCCCCGTCAACCTGAGAGACTGATGGCCCCCTCCCGGCGTGCAGTATCAACATCCGAGATGTACGTCCCAAGCCCCCGCTCGCGCACGCGCGCCAATGATCTGCGTCGACTGATGGTGGCACCCCAGGATCACGCTGCGTAGTTATAACGCCTTTGTCGACCAAGTCGGCGTAAGTGCTCTCCCTCAGGCTGACCGACGTAATTGCGTTTCGGACATGGCAGTGCTGATTCTGCGGCGCGTCTAGTGGGTGTTCACGACCGGTCTCTCATTATCCGCGACCGTGGACATACTCATCACCGTATCCTTAATCGTCCTCCTGCAACGCAGCCGGACGGGCTTCTCTACCGTGTACGTGGGGAACCAATCTATCTCAGACCTGTCCGCCGCACCTGACTGACTGACTGACTGGCTGGCTGACTGACCCGCCGTGCGTATCTTGACAGTACCGACCACTTAATCGACGTCGTCACATTATATACCGTGGAGACCGGCCTAGTTACCAGGTATGGCTTCGTTCCTCTGACACTCCCGCCGAGCTGACCGGACGTTCGGATACAGTATCACCACGACTGTCTCCCTCGTCTGCGTAAGTCGCCCCTCTGCCACACGTGGCGCGCTTAGTTTGACGTGCAGCTAACGGACGTGTGTGGGTGAGGGCAGTGGCTGACAATGCCGCGCAACCTAATCTTCCTCGCGCTGCACTTTTCGATATCCAAGTGTGCGTGTCTTCTCCCTCCTACCGCTTTACCGCCGCTGACGTCCTGTCCCCGCCCGTTCTAGTATACGCAATTTCCACATTAGCAACGTGAGTCCCCGTCCCCCGACCTCGTCCTCTTCTCTCTCTCCCTCTCTCCCGCCACGCTACGCTGCGCCACCTCGATCAGTGTCCGATCGCATCCGATCACGATCGCGCGGTTCGGCGTTTGTTCCAGAAGCCTACTGACGTCCCCGGTCCGGCCATGCCGCGTTTTGACACCCGCTTTGACACGAACACCCGCTCTGATACTGACACGGCCACGCACGCTGACAGGTTAAATGCGCGAAAATCCCTTCGGCGGCGCACGCGCCTGCAGCCGCACCAGCACGTGCTGCCCGTGATCTCGAGCCTCAGCTTGCGCGAGGCGCAGAGCCAGACGAGGCGGGAGGAGAGCGTGGAGGAGGATGGGGGGGAGGGATATGGGGAGGGGTACGGAGAGGGGGATGAGGTTGTTGTTGTGGTGAGTGTTTCTTTTTCTTTTTCTGGGTTCGATGGTTTGCGTTTGCGGTTCGGCCGTGGCATGAGCATGGCGGGCGTAGTGGTGTTCCTTGGGGGAGGGCGGGCGTGCGACGGGCATGGTACGACAGGCATTCATCAGCTTAGGCCTGAAGAAAAATCGCTGAAAACCTATCGCTCGCGGTAGCCTTTTCAGTGATTTTCCTGAACTTGACGCAGGATGCATCGAGATGAAACGCTTTCGTTGCATTTTCTTCGATCTCACTGCTACGCGCGACCATTTTCAGGAGAGGCTGTCACGCGCCTCGGTTGTTCAGCGGTTTTCTTCGTCTGAAGAATTCGGGAACTCCGTGTTTCCGTGAATGTGGTGGTAGGCTTGTCTCCTATGGCGACAGCGCGGGGGCGCAAGCGTAAGATGGATTGTCGCAGGACTGCCGTACCTTTGCCTATCCCACGCCTGCCGCACCTGATCATCATCCGCTATGCCCGTCGTGCATGACTTCGAGGTGTCTGTGCTAGTGACGATGACAGTGACAGAGAGGCTGACCACGTCTTCACAGCACGAAAGCTCCAAGTCGTTCGGCACGGGCACGGGCACGGGCACAGGGCCATTGCGGATACGCGTGCCCCATGCGCTCGTGCAGGTGTTGACGCGGACGGTCAGCAAGCCCGTTGAAGACGAAGACGAGGACGGCGGGGCGCACGAGGACGGAAGCGAGGCGGTGCGCGCTCCTGAGGAGGCGCGGCTGCCGCCGGTATAGGCACGAGGGTGGTGTTCGTTTCGGGTTCTCGGACTCGGACTCTGCGTCGGACGCTTTCCCCTCGGGACTCTCGAGTTCGGGTGTTCGCTCATTTGCAGCAGTGTATAGTACGTTTAGCATCCAACATCTAGCCTGCATCGAACATCAGCGCGCATGACTCTAGCTTTGGAGTGCGAGCACCGCCTGAGCTTGTCATGCTACCACCCGCAGGGCGATGGCTTCGCATTAAACCCGCGCGCTATGCGACCTATATCTACACGTCTGCTCTGAGCCCACATCCCACCCGCCTAAGCTTGACCTTGCCCTCCGTGAGTGCGCTCGTTGTTTCGCAGTAGCATCCCTCCTCACACTTCTAGCAGACTACTAGGATCCTTACCACGTACCACCATGTGGCTTCTTAGCACCGACCGCGCCGAACTCAGGTACTTCAACGACCCCAAGGATGTCGAGGGGGGCTATGCTATCCTCTCTCACGTCTGGGACAAGAACGAGCAGACGTTCCAGGACTTGAAGGCCCTCAGTGTGGAGCCGGTGAAGAAGCGGCGTCTACGGAAGAAGTGCCAGGTTAACCCGCTGCCACGCGATCGGGCAGGATATAAGATCAGAGAGAGCTGCTGTCTTGCGGAGAGCCATGGTTGGAAGTGGATATGGATTGATACGTGCTGCATTGACAAGACGAGCAGTGCCGAGCTGTCCGAGGCGATCAACTCCATGTTCCGTTGGTACGCCCTCTCGGCCGTCTGTTACGCGTACCTTCAAGACGTTCCAAGCGGCTGCAACCCCGCCGCTAAACCTGACGCTGATTCCCATGTAAGCCCATTCCGGCAGAGCAGATGGTTTACTCGTGGCTGGACCCTCCAAGAACTCCTCGCTCCCCGTCTCGTCATCTTCGTCTCATCCAAATGGACTATAATCAGCGACAAGGGAGACCTCGCCCCGATTCTGGAGGAGATAACAGGAATCCCTATTCGGATCCTTCGGTATGAGCAAGAACTTGCAGACATTTGCATTGCAGAGAGGATGTCATGGGCGAGCAGGCGAGACACTACGCGGGCAGAGGATGAAGCATACTGCCTGATGGGGATCTTTGGAATCAATATGCCCACTTTGTACGGAGAAGGGCGGAACGCGTTCTACCGTCTTCAAGAGGAAATTATGAAGACGTCCATCGATATGTCGCTTTTTGTGTGGGAAGTCCAACGGTTGAAGACACTTGACAAAGTTCTCAACTTCCATCGAGCAGAAAATCATAGTTATATGTATATGATGCCGGCTGAGGACGCTTGTCTTCTTGCCCCTTCAGTTAGTAGGTTTTCTAGGCGTTGCGAAGACCGGAATCGTGATCCAGCGATAACCTTCGATGTGAGCTTTCGTATTGATCTCGTGGTGGTGCACTCGATATTAATGATATCGGATATATTAGATCGATACTTGGCTGGAGCTTCTCGGTGCTGGCACCCCAAAAAATGACCTACGCCCTCGCCCAACATTTACTGTCACTCCATACGGCGTCGACGCCTGGCTTCCAACCCTCGACTTCGACGGGTTCTCAATTGTCATTCTCTTCTGTTCTCTGCACTTACCTGAAGACGGGGATCAAGCATTCTCACCTGATAAACAATGTCTTGGTCTTCTTCTTGAATCCTCGTCGGATCTCAAACATCGCCATGTGGACCTTTATCACTGCGGAATGGTCCGTGCAAATAACTCATATAGGAATGACTATCGATCTCTCTGCCCTATACGGCTTATAGCTCTTCCTCCTGACTGCTTGAAGGATGCACAATGGAAGACCACATGTATTCTCCTGAGACCAGGGCCTCATTTCCAGGCCGATGCAGATCGAGCGCTAGACCTCCAGGTGTTGTCCCTTGGTCATGCCCTTGCCACTACTGTTACCACAACCCCAGCATCATTTCGAATTCCTATTGGGGTACTCCAGCAAGCGACAACATTGACTCATGGAATGCCGTTCACTGTGACATCATCCTACCCCCGGTTCGGTTGGACGGGTGATCCTCCCTTACAGCTGCACCTTCATAAAAAATGGCCCTGGCAGCCCGCCTGGGATCGTCACCTTAGTGTCTGCACTGCAGTTCTTGGCCTCTGTTCCAAAGGCCATGCTAACACTATTCCTCTGCACTGGGCAAAAGTCGTAGTCTTTGGTTGGCTGCAGGGTCGTGTGGACTCTCAGTCTGCGTTAGTATCACATGACTGCACAAAGGACCATATTGCGACCTGGCCTGATTACACACGACGATTCCCTTCTCCCGTGAACACCTACGGCTCTGATAAACCCGCCTTCACCTTGAAATTTACCACCTTCTCCACAAATACGAATGGAACGACATTCGTGCTCGACAGATGGGACTGTGAGCCGTAGTTTTGAGATACGCGAGGGAAGACAAAGCGAGAACGGGTTAGAGAAGATGTAAGTTGTTCGTATTTATGAGAAGCAAAAGAAAGCGCGGATACTTATGTCATGTAGACGCAGGCAGCTATGACATGTGCGAAGATGCCGACGAAGATGAGACACGCAACGGCGCGAAGCTCCCGGGCTCCTCTGCATGATCTCGAGTATGAATATTATCGGGGGCTCATAGCGGAGGAATAACGGGTCCATGATGTACCACTCGCATTCAAAAACTTTATCCACCAGCTTCGCCGGAAGGCCGCCGCGAAAGCATTCTCAGAGAACACACATATAGACCCGGGGACGAGCTGGGAGAATAGCTCCCGGACTTAGGACCGCCCCCGCATCGACCCCACCAGTCTCTTCCGATCTTCCTGCCTTAGGTCCTGGGATACGCCCGCCCGCATACGAAACCATCACACTTCCGACCCCTGAGAGACATGTCAGCGACACTCGCAAAACCATGTGGGGAATGCCGCTTCCACGACCGCAGCAGCGGGAAGATCCAACACTCGGGCACCCCTCGGGGGAAGTTCGAGACCATCGCCGGGGTGCCGACGTACGTCGCGCGCCCCTCCAGCGAAAGCGCGAAGGTTATTTTGTTCTTCTCGGACGTGTTTGGGGCGACGTGTGTCAACTCGCAGCTCGCGATGGA
Organism: Grammothele lineata; assembly: GCA_002150815.3. Lineage (NCBI taxonomy): Eukaryota > Fungi > Basidiomycota > Agaricomycetes > Polyporales > Polyporaceae > Grammothele > Grammothele lineata. The sequence continues at coordinate 279,417 of NDFF03000024.1, forward strand.
CTACTGGGCGGAGCACGGTGCGTCTCGCGATCGAGCCTGGGGATGACGGTGATGGCGGTGATAGGCTCATGGCACGTATAGGGTTCGTCGTGCTCGGGGTGGACTATTTCCTGGGGGACTCATGCGTGAAGCACGACGAAGAGAAGGGGTGGAACAAGGAGGCGTGGGTCGCAGGGATGCGGGTGTCCGCCGCGCCGCCGCTCGTGCCCCTGTGGCTTGACGCCGTGCGTGCACAGTATCGTGAGCATATTGGATTGCTTGTAAGGTAGATTGTCGACGACGTTTGCACTCATAAGTTCAGACCAGCTGGGGGCGAAATTCTTCACAGTGAGTACGTGGTGTGCGCGCCGTCCGACGGCGATTGTGCGTTGAACGACCTGAGTATGCGTTAGGATATTGCTTCGGTGCGCCGTACGTTATGCAGCTTCCGGCAAGTGACTGGGTCACTGCGGGTGATATTGTAACATTCCGCGGATATTGACAGCAAGATACTCACTATCATGAGCACTGGGGGGCTCGCGCACCCTGCATTCCTGAACGAAGACCATCTCTGGAACATGAAGAGTAAGTGATCGCCCATCGTACTATCGCCAACAACGTTGAACTTGATCTTACTGCGCGTCGAAAGAGCCGCTGCTACTCTCGTGCCCCAGTACGCGGACGGTCTCACGTTAGTATATGCGAGAATAGTCATGACGAAAGTTTTCAGAGGACGACTTCACCTTTCGAGTCCTCTCGACACCTGCCGCTGCGCAGAAGACATCCTAGTCGAGAAGAAGGCGGCGTACTTCTTGCAGGTGTTCAGTGGCGCGCACTATGGGTTGGCGACTCGACTAGACTCAGATTTGAAGGAAGAAAGTAAGTCAGATTGTGGCGCCAGCTCACACATTAGCATCGTATATACTCGTCCGGGTAGGACGGGCAAAGGAGAGTGCGCGGTCAATGATGAACTGGTTCAACCACCATGGAGGCTTCTGAAGTACTGTAGTGACAGTGGGAATTAGAATTAAGGGCGACTCTACATACAATAATGGCTTGCTGACCCACGACACCACTCGCGATTTGCACCTTACGCTTCCTGCCGAATGGTGAGTCATGAGAATACCCAAATTTTCAAGAGTCTTAGAGCATGCCGCACCGGGTTTTCACAAAAAGGGTCTATGCCTGCGGTAAGATGTATTGACTGCGTCATAATGTTGTCAGCCCACGAGCGTGGTAGTAGGTTTGAAGTATGTACTGACTTACCCACCGGCCCCTGAGCGACATTGAGGCAAGACAGACGTGTTCGGGTTTTGGCGCCTGTGGGCACGCGCCGTCCGCCTCGTCCGCGCGCCCGGGCGCGGCTTCCCAATTGGGGCCGCTGCACGCGAGTGGGGCGCGGCAGTTGTCCTGGGCTCCCGAGGGCGGCTCTCCTCTTGTCGACGAATGTGCGGCTGAGAAATCATCTTTCTTCTCCGCCTTGTCTTTGTCTGAGCTTGCCACCGGTTCACCCTTGTAGCTTATCCCGGATACGGGCCGTGTACAGGCAGGATGCTTGACGTACAGCCTCAGGATGGAGGCTTGAAGGCTAATCACAGCGCACCCAGCATTGGAAACCTCTCTCATTCCACACCGCAATCGTTCGCGATGAAACAGGCATTGAGTTTAACTACTACCCTGTAGAGTGCACGGGCGTGTGATGCTAGGTGCTCACAAGGACGTCAGTAAGCGTATCTAAGTCGACCTCAGCGGTGGCGATGGCGAGCATGGGGACGGCTTGGGACACGAGGATGTGAGGAGGCCCGGGGCAGTGCGCATTCCTGAGGAAGCGCAGTTGCCACAAGTACAACTGGAAGGCCTGTGCAGACTCTCCTACCTCAAGCACAGGTACTCATACCTGATACGAAGGGATACTATGAAGGTTTGCGTGTGGAGAGCTGGTCGGACGAGAGCGCGCGGGCAAAGAACGAGGATCGCGTTTAGGCCCTACGTACAGGAACGGCGAGGAGGAAGGTGACGCGAGTAGGCGGATACGAGGAGGAGGGTAAACGCGCGAGGTGCGCAGGGAACGGCGGGCATACAGTAAATCTGAGCGATGGGTCACGGGTACGGTAAAGCTACGGAACCGGGAGCCGACTAACCAATGAGCGCGGAGCTCGCACCGGACCGGAAATTACGCTACAATATTCCAACATACTAGGCGTATGGAGGACAGTGGCTGTGGCAATTACGAGCACGGCCTGGGACACGAGGATGAGAACGGGGTGGGGTGTTCCAATGAGGATGCGTGGCTGTCCCCTGAAGATGCGTGGCTGTATAGAACATACCTGGGGACCTGTGCAGAATCGTCCACCACGCGTATTCGGGTGACCGATGGACACAGAGCATGTGGCAGATGGTGACAGTGGAAATGGAATTGGCGGGCACGAGAATGATGAAAGCTGTTTTGTTTCGTGCTTGCGGATTTGGGCTTTGCGTCGGACGCTTTCCCCTCGGGACTCCTCCAAGGGGGCATTAATATATCAGAAGGAGCACCAGCAGCAGTGTATAGAACCTTAACATCCAACATCTAACTTGCGTCGTATCGGTCGTGATTGGACCGAATATTCGCACTCATGGTTGTGGTGTGAGTGAGCGCTACCCGGCTCGGCATGCTGTACCGCCTTTGCACTAGTACGGCGGCTGCATTTCATTCTCCGAGCCGCGCGCTATGTGCATCTATATATGCACGACTTCTGAGTTCCCCTTTCCTTGGCCGGATCGCGAGGGAATCCGTACTTTTTCTATTGTGAGTGGCCCTGAGATGTCGCAATAGCCTGAGCTTACCAACTCACAGCTGGCCCTAAAGCTCGAGACCGCGACTCTAAGTTTCACTTGGTGGGGACTTCGCGCTACATACCTTCTGCGGATGCTGACATATCAAGTCAACACTACCTCTGACCTGTCGACAAGCTACGGCCGTTCCAGTGGGTACAGGGGGCACCGGACACGCTGGGCTCAAGTACTTCAACGATCCCGAAGACCTCGAAGGGGGCTACGCCATTATCCTCTCCCTCGTCTGGGACACCAATGAGAAGACGTTCCAGGATATGACCTTCCACAGACCCCTGGCTCAGATCAGATGCGTATATTCATTACTTTGTATACTCACGAGTCGTGCAATTGTGCAGGATTCGGGATCAGAGAGAGAGCTGCCGCCTCGCAGAGAGCCAAGGCTGTAAATTGATCTTAGATACCCGCCAGGGTACCGGTAAGTGGCTAAAATAGGTCAAATCCCCAGGAAACTGGTACTATGCGGTTTCTTTCCCTCGAGCCGTTACTATATTGACAAGCTTCCCTTCACGCCGAAGCTTCCCACTTTCTCCACGAACTTCACAGGTGGAACGACATTCATACTCGACAGATGGGACTGTGGGCTGTATTTTCGAGGGAGGGAAGACAAGACGGGAATCATTGGAAGCGAAGTGCGTTGTTCATATGCGTGATAAGCAAACGGGAGTATAGATACTCATATCTTGTAGGCGCAGGCGGCTAGGATGTCGACGCAGACAAAGTCCGCCGCTGCGCCAAGCTCTCGAGCTTCCCCTCATAGTCTCGAGTATCAATCCGGAGAAGTATGACTGAGGTGCCGGAAAGGGGATATGATCAATATGGGGGACAGGACATCGCAATCGAGGGGTGTACGAGGGGTGCAGACCTGCATGCGTGTATCCCAGCGGTGCGACAGGCGAATGCGCTATCGTCAACAAATTCATAACTCGAGAAACCTATCACGGTCACGATCACGAGTTTCCGAATGCGCGCACCCGATCCAATTCCCAGCCCACCTACTACGACTATCCTGGGGCACGTTGAATGGGACATTCTCTAAGGCAGTTTGTCGGCGAATATCATCGGCATTCAGCTCTTCCGAGCTCCCCCTCTGGGAGCTCGCACAACGGAGGAATAAGGGGCGCATGACGTACCGCTCGCGTTCGTAACTGTATCCACGAGCTTCTCCGGAAGGCCGTCGCGCGAGAGCATTCTCAGGGAACACACATATAGACCCGGAGGCGAGCTGTAGCGACAGCTTCCGGACTTAAGACCGCCCCCGCATCGACCCCGCCAGTCTCTTCCGATCCTCCTGACTTAGGTCCTGAGATAATCCCTCCGCATAGCTTACACCAGAACCCAGATAGCTATGTCAGCAACACTCGCGAAACCGTGCGGAGAATGCTGCTTCAGCGACCGCAGCGGCGGAAAGATCCAACACTCGGGCACCCCTCGGGGGAAGTTCGAAACTATCGCAGGGGTGCCGACGTACGTCGCGCGCCCTTCCAGCGAGAGCGCGAAGGGGAATGAGGACGAGGGGAAGGGCGCGAAGGTTATCTTGTTCTTCTCGGACGTATTTGGGGCGACGTACGTCAACTCGCAGCTCGCGATGGATTATTGGGCCGAGCACGGTGCGTCTCGTGGTCGGGTCTGAGGGTGACGGTGAGGACGGTGATAGGCTCACGACGTGACCAGGGTTCGTCGTTCTCGGGGTGGACTATTTCCTCGGGGATTCATGCGTGAAGCACGACGACGAGAAAGGGTGGGACAAGGAGGCGTGGGTCGCGGGGATGCGGGTGTCTGCCGCGCCGCTCGTGCCTCCGTGGCTTGAGGCTGTACGTGCGCAGTACAGTACGTGCGGTACATTACACGTAGGGTAGGTTGCTAATGATTATGTTCAGACCAACCGGGGACGAAATTCTTCACGGTCGGTACGTGGTATGCACCTCATCTAACGACAGCTGTGCGATAAGTTACCTGGGGACGCGGTAGGGTATTGCTTCGGTGCACCGTACGTGATGCAGCTTCTGGCAAGTGACTGGGTCACTGCAGGTGAGAGTGCAGCATAACACAGGGATGGACGACAAGACACTCACCATTATGAGCACAGGTGGATTTGCACACCCTGCTTTCCTGGACGAAGATCATTTCCGGAACGTCAAGCGTAAGTGATCGCCCATCGTACTATCGTCGACGGGAACCTGATCTTACTGCATATCACAAGAGCCGCTGCTACTCTCGTGTCCCGGTACGCCGACAGTCTCACGTTAGGACATGCGAGAATAGTCATGACGAGAGTTTTCAGAGGACGACTTCACGTTTCCTCTCGACGCGCGCCGCCGCGCAGAAGACATCCTAGTCGAGAACAAGGCGGTATACTTCATCCAAGTGTTCAGTGGCGCACACCACGGGTTCGCCACCAGACCAGACCCTGATCTGAAAGAAGAAAGTGAGTCAAATTTCAAATGATCGTGTTAGCTCATGTATTGTACTTCGCACTCACCGGTGTTGGTAGGATGGGCAAAGGAGGAGAGTGCGCGGTCGATGATGAACTGGTTCAACCACCATGGAGGGTTCTAATGGAGATTAGGCTCAGGAGTAACTTTGCGTACCGTAACGGCTTTCTGGCCCACGAAGTCACTTACGATTAGCACTTCGAACTTCGAACCCACTCGTCATCATGGCGTTACGCCGCGGCATATTTTCAAGCTTTCAAGAACGTACTAGTACCGCACGGGGCGTCTCCCTTGAAGTTACGAGAGCAATATAAGCTTGCTCTGCAATACATTGTCTACGCTTCAAAGGCGTCAGCCCACGAGCGCGATGATGATGGTAGGATTGAAGTATGCACCTACCAGTGACGTGAGCGACAGGAGCAGGTAGAGTCTTGAAGCTTGAAGACCGACGTGTTCGGATTTTGGCGCCTATAGGCACGCGTCCACCTTGTCCGCCCGCCCGGACACAGCTTCCCAATTGGGGCCTCTGCACGCGAGTGTCCTGGACAGGGGCGCGGCAGCTTTGCAGCGTTGTCCTGGGCTCCCAAGGACGGCTCTCCTCGCGTCGACGGATGTGCGACTGCGTTCCCAACGAATACTTCTTTCTTCCCTGCTTCACACTCGTCTGAGCTCGTCACCGGTTCACCCTTGAAGCTTATCCCGCGGGCCGCGCACGGACAGGACGCTCGACGTACAAACGCAGGTTTGAAGGCTCATCACAGCGTCCTCAGCACCAGAAACCTCCCATATTTCCCTCCCCCAATCGCTCACAATGAACACGGCATACCCAACAATCACGATCGACCTGGTGCGCGACCACTCCTCTAACCTCTCGCCTTTCTTCCCATATCTTGCGCACATCAAAGGAACCAAGCTGACGGACGGCGCGACAGGGCAGGTGCTCGACAGGCTGCAGGCCAAAGACGTCCTCCGCGCCATGCTCCATGCAATCCTCTTCCACCGTCTCTTCGGGACCGTGCGCCCGCGTATGTTCGAGGTGCTCGACGTGACTATGGTGAGCTTTCACTTGTTTCTGAGTGGGTATATACGGGTTTTTGGTGGATTAAGGAAGCAAAAAGAGGGTGGAGGGGCGGAGGGACAAGGGGCGCGGTGTACGCGTACGGCGCGTAGGAAGGACATGCTGACGCGCAACACAGCCCGGGGTAGACGACGACGGCATCCGTCAGAGCGTCGAGAACAAGGTCAACGCATTCTGGAAGGGCGTCGAGGGCGATGCGAACAAGCGCGGGCAGGTGCGTTCGCCCCCTCTCCCCCATCTCCATCTTCCCCCCTGCTTCCTCCGCGGGCGGGGACGAACGTTGGCGGTTGCCTGACATTGGTTGCTCTTCTCCTCGGTTTGCTCGCGACGTCCCCTGTGCGCCCCCTTGTCTTCGACCGCGCCCTGCGGTTCGTTCCTGGATACGCCGCGGACAGATCATGGTGACGTTCTCGGAGAAGCGGCCGAAGAAGACTTGGCTGGGGCTCATGGGCGAGGTGTGTATCCTTTCTCGTTTGCGACTGTCTTACAGCGGCGATATGGAACGCATATCTCTGTTGTGCGGCGGAGGGGTCCGCTGCGGTTTCGTGTCATTGGGGGAGAGATGAAGATACCCTGCGGTCCTTCTATGTCGCGCCACCGTCCGTCTGCTCCGCTTGGCCTGCCCAGATACGCCACCCGTGGCCGTAACTCTATGTTTTGTCCGACATCCCCGGTCGTTCATTGTACACGGTTTACGAAGTCAGAGCTAACGCCCTCTATGTATGCGTTGCCTACAGGAAGAGGTCACATGGGAACAATGGTCCGTCCTCGGTCGTCTCTGCGAACGCATGAATGGAAGCTGAGCGAGAGCGCGCATGCAGGATCATCAACGCTGAGATCCGCCAGCCCTCAGAGAAAGGTACGCCGGAAAGTTCTCCATTGCCTCAGAGGGAGCGTTGCCTCCCCATCCGGCCACATCCTCCCCTCCCCTCCAGTCCTTCCCCGCCTCCTGTCCCGCGACCGGAACTAAGCTACGCATACTGACCCCCTTCCGCCCACCCGCGCGCAGACCGACAGAAGTTCAACGCGGACCTGGCCTCGACGCTCACGAAGAGCCTGCAGACGATGCTCGCGCACGCGTCGTCCGAGCGGGGCCGCGCCGCGGTGCCCCTCATCACGGACGCCACGAGCATCTCGCCCTTCCCGATAAAGATGGTCGTGAAGGTCGGCGGCGTCGAGGTCGCGTAGGGGTCGGAACGCGCCCGGGTGCCGCGTGTAGGTTTGGTACGGGGGGTGCCTGATGGTGTGTACACGTACATAGATCCCGAAGGTGAGCAGTTCACGGTGCCGGTTTGCGTCCTGGCTTCCATGTTTACGGGGCTCAAGGTTGGCTTTCGTATTCACAAGGTTTCGCGGTTTGTGATTCTGCTGCTGTTGTATTCGCAGGGTGTATAATTAGTGCGCGGCGCAAACGTTCGCACGCAATATTAATGTGCACAGCGTCTGCCGACTTCGCGAGTTCGTGGAATCGCGCAAGGTACGACGGTAGCCGTCGATTGCCCGCGATGGACTACGGCGCCGTCGCGGGCCCGCGGATACGCTCGGGGACCATCAAGACTGGGCAAGCGAACAGCGGGAGGCGCGGGGCGGGTCGAATGCGGTAGGTGGGTTCGCGGGCGGCTGACGCGCTCGGAGCGCTTGGGCGCCTGTCGGTCCAATGGGGAGGGGTTAAAGCACGAACGTGCTATGGCTCCGCCCGCGCGACCGCTCGTCCTCTTCCCTCGCAGGCCCCGGGCGGCGAGCTTGGCTGCCCGTTGTAGTGGGCGCGAGAACTGCGCAGCCGGAGGCCGTGCCTGTGCCCTCCCATCGACCATCGAGAGAAGTGTCCACCCCCCGTCCGCGCCGCTGCCGGGGACGCGACGGGGGCTCGAGGCCCTTCCGCTCGTCTTTCTGTTTGCCCTGCCTTCTGTGGCCCGTCATGCCGCAGTGATACTTATAAGCACCCGTCGCGCCAGGGGGCGCTCTCTTCCTTCTCCCCGCGACATATCTCGGACTCCCTTCGCTCGCTCGACCCGCGCCAGTATATTCCCACCAGTCCACATCTCTCTGTCCGAAGCCATCAGCACTCGTCGTTATATTGCCCCCTTCCGACCCCTTCTAGCGCGGTCCCGGCGCGCAGAACGTTCGACCGTTGCCTTCCCTTCGCCCAACATCACCTGCGCGCAATGGCGACCGCTCCCCTCCGCAAGCTCTCCGCCCCGCCCTCTCTCGCGCTGCAGCCCTCGAACGCATCCATCGCCTCATCTTCCTCACACTCCTCGCACTCACGCCTCGGCACGTCCTCGCGCCCACCCCCCTTGGCCTCTTCCTCCGCATTGGCACACGCGCGCGCATACGGACAGCCCGCATCCCCACTCTCTCCAACCCACGCGCGCCGGTCAAGTATGGACTCCGGCTACGCCTCCGCGTCCGGCGGGGTGTTCCTCGCGCCGCACCCGGACTGGGTGCTCTCGCGCACGTACGAGAACTGGAAGATCGCGGACGCGGCCGCGCAGCGGCTCCTCGTCGACCTCCGCGCGCTCGAGGGATGTCGCGCGCGGGTGCGCGCGGCGAAGAAGAGGAGGGAGGTGGTATTGAGGAGGTGCGTGTTTTCTTTTTCTTTGTATTTTCTCTTTCTCCGCCCTTTCCTTTCTCCCCCCCCCCCCCCACCCCATATATTCGTTGTCCCTGCACGTCGGTATATGGTCGCGTGAGGCTGACACGCTCGCTCCCCGATCTCCCCATACTTATTCGCGCGCACCCGTCGATCATCTACGATTTTCGCCACCACGCGGCCGCGACGTCAACCCACCCCACCCTTCGTCTTCTCTCGCTTCGATCGATATATCGCAGCCCCAAGCCGAAACGGAAAACGTCGCGGTTCTTCGGGCGGCGCGGTAAGCCGGACGACGATCCCCCGCCCCTGCCCGCCGCCGCAGAGAGGACGGAGGAGGAGGTGCTGCCGAGCGTGGAGGAATGCGAGGCGGAACTCGAGGCGCTGAATTTGCGGGTGCGTCATCCCTCCAAGTTCCTTCCGTCCTCCAGTGCAGGTGCACGTTCGTCAGTCGCGTCCTTCCCCAATGGGACGCGCCGGCGCCGGCCCGGGCTGATGATGATGGAGGCGTCGAGCGCTTGGCAATCTCGGCTCCGACTAACACGGACTTCTACTGAACTTGCTGCTGTGTGCAGATTGCGACGACGCAGCCCGCCGCGGACCGGCTCGACGGGTGCTTTGAGGAGCTCAGGCGGGTGCTGGACGACGGCAGGCCGGTGTCGTGGCGGAGCACTGCGTGAGTCGCCTTTCCATCTCGATACGAATCTTAGTCTGTGTGGAGTGCGTGGCAGGCTGCGCGAAGCTGGGGATGCGGTTGTCAGTGGCTGATTAGGCCACGGTCGTGCAGGAGCAACTCGACAGGACAGCCGTATCAGGACGAGTACACTAAGGCGCGGAAGACGGTCGGCGCGCGTGACCAGGCGTACCTCGACGTGAGTCCCCTCCCCCTCCCCCTTCCCTTCAAGTCCCTCCGTGTCCAGCGCAGCAGGCTCATGCGAGCGAACCGTGCGATAGAGCACGGCGACGACGGAGGCGCTGCAGCACGCGTGCAAGGCGATCCAGTCCGCGCACCACCACTACTCGCAGGCGATGGAGCTCCTCGACGCGGTGTGCAGCCCGAAGAAGAGCAAGTGGGAGGCGATCATGGGCGACGAACAGAGTCGGCAGGAGACGTACCGTGGTGAGTCGCCCTTTCTCCCTCCTTTTCCCTTCTCGTTCTCGCTCTGTCACCTGCGCCGGATTCGCACTGAGGGCACGCTGCTGACATTTCTGGCTCGCAGAGGCGGCCGAATGGGCGAAGAAGGCGCAGATCTGCTTCAACGAGTGCGTCAACTCGCTCGGCCCGCACTGGGCGCTCCTCAAAGCGGACGACGTGCAGACGTGCGAGGAGCTCCAGCATGCGGGCCTCCTCCAGGCGTGCCAGCTCTACAACCTCATGTATGGCGGCAAGGTCCTCGCCATGGGTATCTCCCGTGCGTCTCCCTTCCCTCCCCCCCTCCCCCCCCTCCCCCTATCTTCAACTCCTTTGGTTCCCGTGCTGACACAGACACGTCGCCCCTCGCGCAGAGCAACAACAAACCATGCTCAACAAACAAGAAGCCATCTTCGAGCGGCTCACCCGCTTCGCCGTCTGGGTGCAAGATTGCACGCGCTTCTGCGAGAGCGTCGCGCTCGACGCGCGGGAGAGCCGCGACGCCGCGAGGCGCGCGCTCGTCGCGCTCTGGGTCCGCGCGGACGAGGAGTGCGAGCGGTTCGAGCTTGGGGCGCCGAGTGAGAGCGGGCATGTTTTTCGGGAGGGGTAGGGGTAGGAGGGAAGGGGGGAGTGCGGGGCGGTGCGGGTGCGTTGCTCCGTTATTGGGCATTCTTTCTCTCGTTGTGTCCTGCGCGCCTCGGTGGATGCATAAGTTATTCGCGTACAAGCTATACCGTTGTTTTCACAGATCTCCTCTCCGTGACAGGCGTACTCAAAGTGAGGCTGGTGTACGATACGTAGGTCCACGCAGCATTGCAGCATTATCCTTGTACTAGTAGCCAAACATTTATTGTAGTTACAGTAGAACCCATGCGACCATCCCGGCATACCCACACTCCTTTCGTATGTAGTTCCTTCTCTGTAGGAATCCGCACACGCGATTTCTGCCTATGCTCACGAGTCTGCTATGCGCGACACGCACCGCACAAGGCACCTACCCAGGGAACCCTGTGTCTTCATTTATATGCTCCTCGCAACCTCCTGCGACGTGCTGGAGAAACACACATAGCGCATGTGCCTGCAGAGACAACAATTCCAGCACGGAAAGGCAGGGAGGCAAAGAACATCGATACACATCGTTTGACAAGGTACGTCCTTCCCCCAACGTCTCGACATCCACGGCCAACTAAGGCCCCCCTTCCCAATACTGCGGCGGCGGCTCATGCCCCGCATGCTGTCGTCCCAACTCAAGCTGTACGTTCAACCTCGCGAGCTCCTCCCGGAGCGCGTTCACCTCCGCCTGAACCTGCGCGGTGGAGCTCGGAGGGGCGATCGAGGACAGCACGCCCGCGTCCGACTGCAAGTCCGCGCTGCTCGGGGGCGACATGCTCGAGGCGAACGTGGAAGGGTCCTTCTCGAGCATGCGCCGCTCGAGCGCGCTGATCCGCCGTGCGAGCTCGGTTCGGTGTGTTTGCGCTTCCCATTGTGAGGGTGGTGGTGTGCGAACGGAGCTAAGAGGAGAGGCGCCTGAAAACGGGATTGTCATTGAGTTCGTGCGAACGCTCTGCTGCTGAAGGTACGATAAGACTCACCTCCTGGGATGTATCGGTATTGGGATATTGGTGGTGCGAAGTCCTCTGCGGACGCGCGCGCGCGTCTCCGCCGGAGAATGAAGAAGAGGAGGGCGGCAAGTACGACGGCGGCTACGATGCCGCCCACTACACCACCGACAATCACGCCTACAGAGGAAGATGATTCCGAAGTAGACGAGGAACCGTGGGGCGAAGCGGAAGTTGAGCCGGAAGACGCAGATGTTGAAGGGGTGGCAGATCCCCCGGTCGACGTTGAGTTGCTCGAGGCGTCATCGTCCACCTCAGCCGTGTAGATGACGTAGTCAAAGAGGATGAGCGACTGGTTCGTCCCGCTCGCGGAAATCACCAGAACGTGATCCTTGTTCTCCAGCCCCGTCTTGCTGAACACCGCCTGGCGGTACGCGATAGCGTTGCTCGTGTCTGGGATGTGTTCGAACCTGCCCTCATCGCCTCCGTCCAATGTGAAGCTCGCGTTCATGTACGTGGCGGCTTTCGGTATCGCGTTCGGGACGATGAAGTACGCGTACACGGCAGTGCCTGTGAACGGGATGCTGACGCTCACGATGGGCTCGTCTGCGGGCCGGTACGTGGTCGAGTGCCATGTTCCATCGAAGAGCTGCTTGGTGGCGATGGGCGCCCCAGGCTTGATGACGCAAACGGAGCAGTTTGTGCCTCGGTTCCACTTGTCTGCGGGGATGTAGGTGGGCTTGATGCCCGTGACGCTGTCGCCGAGGTCGTCATCGATCGTGCGGTTCACAGATCGTGAAGCTGCACAGGGGAGAAGTGAAAGGGAAAGAAGAGATAGGAACCAAAGGAGCGAAGGGAACACTAGCATCGCGGTAAGGGGGTATCGGGGACGCATGAAGGGAAAGAAAACGTGAGTGCATTGGGGTCGCAGCAGTTATGTACTGCACGGGTGTCATCGGGATTAAGGCTACCTACATTGTGCCGGCTTCCCCGCCGACCTGATGATGATGGCTGTCACCTGCAGCGCAGCCACAAGAACGCTGTGCCATCTCAATCGTCACTTAGCCGCAGGAGTAGCATGGTGCCCAGCCAGGGCCTCATCAAGGAAGGCTTTCAATGATGTTGATGTCGAGGCCGAAGTATGATGGCTCTAGTGCGGGGACACCTAAGCCTATCATGGAGTTACCAAGGATCTTCTTCGTTAGCCTCGCACGTAACATAAAGACCCTCTCGTACACACCTCCATGTTGCTAGGACCGCGGCTCCCCAACTGAAAGCGCAGTGTACACATCGTCACCCGTTGACAGATGCAGCCACTTGGGCTGTACTACGCCAAGAACGCTCCGAAAAGAGGGATTCAAATTACACCTGGTTACGTCCAACTTGAATCAATCGGAGGGTGATGCAACTTTACGCAAAGTAAGTACCTACGTGTAAGCAGAAGCAAAGAATCCGAGTATAAATCTTACTCCCTATAACTTGCAGTTGGCAGCAGTCTACAGGGAGTTCACTGTTCAACGAGTTCAGAGGGATAAGCGCTCGCCATCACTTCCTGCTGCGCAAAGCTGAACGTCAATATTTGAGCTCCGCCCGGAAATGCCCGAGGGCCACTCGCAGAACGAGTCCATGGCTCTCGGATAGACTGCTTTCACGTATCATCTGCTTTTCAACTCCTGCCCCCTCCATATGACTCAACGGCGAATGCCAAGCTTCCGCACTAGCGTACGGCTCACCTGAATCCTTTTCCGTTGGCACAGAGTCCCAAGATGTATCTCGTAGCGCCATGAATCGAGGTCACGCTTGCAGCGCACTAGCATGATCTGCCCAGTCCTTGCGGCACTTTCAAGTGGATCTGACTTTGTCCAATCCTACCGGCCATGGCAGGCATATGCACCCTCGAGCGCTTTCCGATGATGTCCGAGATTACTCCAACATCGCACGGTGGCGTCGTCAGCGGCGACTAAGCCGCACTACGCAGCGCGGTCCGAGGGGATTAGTACGTTTTGCTCCCGCATGTTTCGCACGCACCTTGAAAACTTTCCCTGCGAGTTCCACGTCTGATCTATTTCTCGCAGATGAAACTTTACTCTCGAAGCATAACCGATCTCTCGACGAATCCGCGTCCAGATCTTCAGAAGTCAGGTCCCGCCACCGCTGCGGCTCCACGTCGCGTGGATCCGATGGCGGTACCCGGCTGCAATGAGACTTCGGTATATCCTGCCCTCAAGCTGCACAGGGTCGTGTTGGGCGTGCCGCTCAATGTCGTTTCGCACATGTATATAGCTGAGAGTGGGACGATTGCGGGACGGTGACCCACTTGCGACATACACTCAGATGGATGACACACAAGCCATGATATGGGCTATCTCTGTCCTCCTTGCTGCGCTATTCTATGTAAAGTGGCGCTCGAACCCTGTAAGTCTCATTCTGTACGTGTGCAACCCCTCTGAAGAACCATTTCGCTTTGTTATCTCTCCATGTAGCTCAACGCGATACCCACTATTGGCGGACCTTCTCTGCCAATTCTATCGCTCCTTGGAACCTTGAACTTCCTCAGAAACGGTACAAGCATCATATCAGAGGGGTATCATCGAGTACGTCACTTTCCTGTCCGATCTCTTGCCCCCATGCCGTGAAGTGACACGTTTGCTCCACCCAGTTCTACGGTTCCGCTTTTAAGATTGCCCTAGTCAACCAATGGGCGGTTATTGTGAGCGGCCCGAAGATGATTGAAGACATACGGAAGCGTCCGGATGACGAGGTGTCGTTTACACTGGCCTTTGACGATGTATGTGTCTATCACTCGTTTCTCAACATACATCTAAAGGCAGACGTTGTTTCCAGTCATTCAGTGTATCGCAAACAACCGGGTCATATCCTATACAGAACCCGTACCACGTCGACATCATCCGGGATAAGCTGATGCGCTCTTTGCCCACGATTTTGCCTGACGTCATTGATGAGATACCTCTCGCTATCTCTACGTACATACGGTCCACGACGGATGCCGGTAAGCAGAACTATCTTTCATCTCAGAATGCCTGTCGTGACTTCCCGAGTGTAGAATGGGTGACCGTGAATGTCTTCCATGCCATGGAGCAGATTGTCGCTCGTGTGAGCGGTCGTGTGTTTGTCGGACCGGCGGCGTGTACGTCTAATGGTTTGTTTTCCTCGTTTTATTTCTCAAACTCAGCACCTTAGGTCGAGACGAGAAGTACTTGAGATTGGCCGTCCAGTACACCACTGCAGTCGTAACGGATGGCCATAGTTTGAGCTTCTTTCCAAATTTCATGAGATCGTGCGTAACTGATGAGCTCTGGCAGTTCTAGGTTCGACGCTCATATCTTTGCGACAGCTTCGTCGGACGCCTGTCTAGCAGGGCCATGCAGACACTTCGCGATACTCTCATTGTGCTGAAGCCCGTTATTGAGGAGCGCCGAGCGAAGATGGAGGAGTATGGTGACAACTGGGCTGAGAAGCCGGTAGGTCTCACTTAGTCATCTGACCCATTGAGTTACTGATGCAACGATGTTGCATGGTAGAACGACATGCTGCAATGGATAATGGACGAGGAACTTCCTCGTGGAGGAACAGACGAAGCCATCACGGAGCGCGTCATGGTCGTCAACTTCGCGGCCATCCACACATCTTCGAACGTGAGTTCAGAGAGAGCTCATTGAACGTAGATGATTGACAAGAGACCATATTTTCAGGGCGCTACTCATGTTCTTTTACATCTCGCTACGGAACCCGAGTACGTGCGCGAGCTGCGAGAGGAAATTGATCCCCTCGTTTCGGTAGAGGGCTGGACGAAATCCTCCATCGGAAAGATGTGGAAGCTTGACAGCTTCCTGAGGGAGTCTCAGCGTTACAACGGCATCTCTCTCCGTAAGCGATACCCTCGACACCCCTTGCGTTGGCGCGAATCGCCCACTGATCCTTCGCTTATGCCATGCGTAGTTGCTCTGTCGCGGAAGGTCTTGAAAGATATCACGCTGCCGGATGGGACGTTCATTCCTAAAGGCACGATTCTTGCGGCGGCATCGCATCCGACGCACCATGACAATTCTCACTATCATGACGCAAATACGTTCGACCCATTCAGATTCTCTCGCATGAGAGATGGGGAAGGGGAAAGCACCAGGCACCAGTTCACGAACACCTCCCCCGAGAACATGTACTTCGGGCACGGCCGACATGCATGGTGGGCGGCCCTTTTCGCGTGGTCGATAGCTTGCTAACTTCCTCCAACATAGCCCCGGACGGTTCTTCGCGTCCAGCGAGCTCAAGGCAATCTTAGCCTATCTCATCCTTCACTACGATGTTAAGCTTGCGGATGGGCGCACCTCACGTCCGGCGAACATTCATTTCGCCGAGAACGTTATACCTGACGTGACGGCGCAAATCATGTTCCGGAAACGTGGACTGTAATCGCGCAAGGTTGTATGTATGACCTGGTTTCAGCTACGAGGTTTACCCCTTCCCGTACCCTGGATCGGCGGTCACTTTACTTTGAATCGAACAATTCATTGTATGACAGTTGTATCCTCCAGTGCCACTACTCCCTCATTGCAGGGGCTTCATTCACATATCCTTCCTCTCTGATATTGTCTAACCAAACGTTCCTGCCTCCCTCTTCCCGTACCTGCAGTGACACTCACTGGCCATGATGGTCGAACCAGCTCAGCGCCGTGCGCGCCGCATGCTCCTGGCCCCACTCTGTTCAGTGCCCAAGCATTCTCGTCAGCGCTCTCCTCACGCAAAAGCGCTCTCGGGCCGAGGCACGCATCGAAAGATGAAGGAGGAATGATAGACTCACTCTGGTTGGGGACGCTCCGGTCCGCGCGTGTCGCGAAGCCGTGCGAGATGCCGCTGTACAGCACCACGGTGTAATCCCTCTTGTTCGCGATGAGGATGTCGGTCGCGCGGCGGCGCTGTTCAAGGGTGAAGCTGTGGTCATCCTCTTCCGGACGTGTGTGCGATGATGGAGAGCGCGATCATATACGTGAGCCATACGTCCAGATAATGAGGGGGAATGAGGAAAGCGCTCTCACCTGCGCACAGCAACAGCAGGGGCTCTACGGATAATAGCGGGCATCGGATCAGTACTTAGAAATACGAAAAGTTCAGTGAGGGTTGGCACTCACTCTGGACTTTCTTGAAGTGATCCTCATCGAGGAACGTCGGATGGGCGAACGCACCCGCTGTGAGCCAATCCTCCGCGAGGAGGTCCATCACGTATGGCGCACCGAAGCAGTACCCTACCCGTCCCATCCAGTGTTCATCAGCCAAAACCCTGCACAATAAAGCGGCCACACATACCGATGCAGAAGAACTTCGCGCCCTCTAAGATCCTATCAGCCTTTCCGCTGAAACACATGATACCACGATAGCACGCACCGTACATCTTTCGCACCCCTTCGAGCCACACCTTCGCCAGCCCAGGCGCGCGTTCCTTGATAGGGGCGACCCACGGCCGCCAGTCAAACCCTGGCTTTCCAAGATGGTCGAGGACGGACTCGCCCCCGAGGTAGTCCACCGCGAGCACCGTGTACCCTTCATGCATGCACCTTCATTAGCAAGCCAGTCTGAGATCCACAACCAGGAAAACAAGCACCCACCCTGCGCCGCCCAGAAATCCATCGTCAACCTCGCCGGGTCGTAGAACGGCCCAAAGATATCCGAGTAGTACAAGATGACGCCTTTGCCCCACTCAGTGCTGCCCGCTGGCAACTCGACACCGACGTCAGGGGGACGGACGGCGTACGTGCGCACGCCCCCGATCTCCTCTGCGCGACCGCGGGGCGAGCCGCCGTCGAAGAATGAGGCGGGGGCCGGGCGGGCACAGCAGTCGCCCATGGGGCCTGCGATGGTGGAGGCGGGGGTGGAGGTGGTAGTAGTGGTTTCGGACATGGCTTGTTGGTGACTGAGAGCGACTGGGAGGGCGCGTTGAGTAAGAGGTCGAATGGGGGTTCAAGTCGGGTGTTCTGGTGACTCGTTGGGAGTCGTCTCGCCCTTCACCCTCGCTTTTATACCTGTCTAGACCAGGTAAACCGTCGACGTACGGACAGACCCACCTCCCGTCCGCGCGCCCCCAAGCCTCGTCCTCGGGCATACCGGGTACCCCGGGCTCGCGCGACCCACTCGCCCCCGGCCGCACGTCCACGCATACTACGGCACAAGTTAGGTATGGGAAACCAGCTCAGTGCAAGGCTTCAGTTCCAGGTGTCGAGAGCTACGACTGGCTTGGAGGTTAGAAGAACGGTGGACAAACGGCCGGAGCACGAGGTGGGTCGCGGGGGGCCCGGGCACCCGCTCGTTTGAACGTTCAAGTCCGTCCGGCGTTCCCCGGGAACGACGGAGGGATGTGGGTCTGGTGACGTATGGAACCATGGATCTAGTATGAAACACAAAGGTAATTAGCATGATTGAGTGCTCTGACAAGAAGATGAAAGCTCGTACCACGTTGAAAACCAGGTACGCGGAAATTGAAATGCTCTCAATGGAAGTCGAGCGCACGCAGGTCCTCAAAATGGAAGAACATCAACCGCAAATACATCAGAACAAAGGCAGGATA
Source organism: Grammothele lineata (assembly GCA_002150815.3). Taxonomy (NCBI): domain Eukaryota; kingdom Fungi; phylum Basidiomycota; class Agaricomycetes; order Polyporales; family Polyporaceae; genus Grammothele; species Grammothele lineata. Next base: position 297,602 of record NDFF03000024.1, read on the forward strand.
CAGCGTAATAGTATAGATACAATCTCTCAAACCTCATTCAGACTCGTAGTCCATCGAATAGTGAGTACAGTGCAATAATAGAGTAAACCACAAACCATTATCACGGCGAAAAGTCCTTGCGAGTCGCGACCGACTTAGATGTCAATCAGGTTCACCTCGCTCTCGTGCGAAGGCCCTTGCCGCTGACGGTCTTGCGCAGGCGACGAGTGCAAGAACGGGTTGTTGCTCGCATGATGCTCAGCCCCCGCCCCCGCCCCCGCGCCTCCTCCCGTCTTCTGGCTTGCGACTTTCCCAATCGCCGGCCCGAACCTGCACGCGCGCACGCACCCCAGCGTCAGTCAGCGCCCTCATCCTCCTCTTTTATTGTACTTTGAAGACGTACCGAAGGTCCCCAACGTTCCCGAACGTATCCACCCCATCTCCCCCAGTCCGGTTCGCGAACAGGTCCGCGAGGCGCTCGTCCTCGGCCCGGCGCCGGGGCACCAGGCACGCGTTCGCGAACGCGCCCGGCCCCGGCGGCAAGGGGCCCGGCTGCGGGAGGAGGCGCTCCCTCTCGCGTTCTCTCTCTCTCTCTCTTTCCCTCTCCCTCTCCCTCTCCCTTTCGCGCTCTCGTTGCCTTTCTCTTTCTCTCTCGCGCTCCCTCTCGCGCTCCCTCTCGTGCCCCTCGAACGTACCCAGCAAGTTGAACGTGACATCCCTCTCACGCGCCGGAGACACGCCCGTCGTCGCGGGACGCTGCGGGCTCGCAAACGGAGGCAGAGAAGGAAGAGGAGGCGCGAAGGGGTTGTTGGAGCCGAACCCGGTCGGCTGCGGGCGGAGCGGGGAGGAGGGCGTTTGAGGCGGCTGCGGGACGGCGACGGGAACGGTGGGCTGCGCCTGGAGGAGTTGCTGTTGGCGGAGGTATTCAGTCTGCATGAGATGTGGTATGTGAGTATTGATTGGCGATAGGGGAGAAAAGAGGAGCGTACCTGCATCGCTTCCTGTTGCGCGAGTTGCGCGTAGGGGTTGTATGACGTGAATTGGGGTGCGATCGAGGTGTATTGAGGTTGGAGGGACGTGTACTGAGGCTGGAGGGATGCGTACTGCGGCTGCACTGTGGGCATCGCATACTGCAACGGAAGCGAAGCATCGACGAGAAGCTGGTTCTGCGCCGCAGGTGGGGATCTATGCGCAGACATGAACACAACGCCCTGAACAGAAAGATCGAGGCACTCACTGCTGCTGGGCATCGTCAAAGAGCGACGACGCGTTCTGCTCCATGAGTTTCCTCCGCCTCTCCTCCTCTTCCTCCTCACTGAGCTTCAATGCCCGCACGAGGTCCAAGTCCTCCGCCGTCGCCCGCTCCTCTGCCGCGCTCCGCATACTCTCTTCGATCGCCTTCCTCATATCTTCATCCTCATTTCGCGCCTGCCTTTGTAATCCATTCGGCAGCGGACGCCTGCGGGGGGCAGGGTCTGGTAGAGGGTCGGGCGAGCCGTCATCGGTGTCACCAGAAGAGCGTGCTCGACCGGCCATACGGTCGCGCATCTGCGCGCGGGCGCGGCGCTCCTGGAAGAGACGTTGCTTGTCTGAGAGGAGGTTTGTGATATCCTTGGCCTTTTGTCTGACATTCGCGCCCTGGTCGTGGTCTTCGTCGTCGATGTATTGAAACTCGCGGAGGGTCTTGATCACGTAGAGGTTCTCCTCGCAGTAGAGAATGACGTTTTCGGACCCGGAGTGGAGCATGTAATCGAGGACGACGAGAGACTGATATGGGATAGCACGGGTTGAGTATACGTTCGCGGGTTGGGAGGTGTGGGGACGGGATCGGAGGATCGGGTGGGGAACCAGGCACGCGTGGAGTACTTACCTTGAAGACGTGTCTCCAATTCTTGCCCTTATCGTTGAGTCGCTTGTCAATCACTTCCATGATGTCGATAAAATCTCCTCTGGGACTCTATGAGAATGTCTTTACCGACGCAGAGAAATGGGTTTGCTTACTGGTTATACGTCATCTGGGAAAGCTCGAACATCTCCTTTCCCGAAGGCGGCCAGGGGTCGTTGCATGTCGCATTGCGAGCTTTGATTTGCGCATGAGAGTATCCTTTACTGTAATTCTTCGCGACGCGGAGGGTGCTCCTCCCAAAAGAATGGAGTGCAGCCATGGGGGAGATGGACTGAAAGGCGATGACGACGAGCGGAAGGAGGGGAACGGTGGAGAAAGAGGGCGGTGCGTGCTGCGGAGTAGTCCGGAAAGAATGTCGGATGCGCAACCCGGCCGCGACCGCTGGCGCAAGTGGCCATGTCGGAACTCGTGCGATGGAGCAGATGCCAGAGGAGACTCGGGCTGCGTTCGCTGCGGAGGTGACACAGGAGACCTGACAAGCGCTTGTCCGACGTCATGGTTGCACAGCCACCGGATGTCCTTTCCGTAGCTGCAGCTTTCAAGGACAGCCTGAGTTCAAATCGCGACTATCATATGCATCGCTACTTTGGTCGGATATCGAGAATCCATGTTCTAGATTGGGCTTTAGTAGTGGTAGGCACGAGGGACTAAGTACTTACGTAAGTACTGTTTATAAGTACTGACAGAAAGATCGATGACATAAAAGAATACTCTGATCAGGGAAAAAGTCTGGACACTTTCCGAGTTTCGGGAATTACCGCTTTGATGTGGAGGTGCTCTCGTAGCTTGCAGGTTTTGGTTTGTCGGCCGACGGCTGTTGGACGGCCGTGTCTCTCGAGTCCGATCGGAAAGTGAAACTTGGATCAATTAGCAGGGTAAGGCCACAAACAGCGCGGATATCATTCTAAGTCCATTGCACCATGCTATACTTCATTCTGTGGGAGTAAGTTGGACGGACAACTTCGACAGATCAGTCACGTGGTTGGAGGCTTCAAACTGACGAAAATGGCGGTCGTGACTCGTTATGGTTCAATGCTGCTCGGTAGGTGGCGAGGAGGACGAAGATGCTCAACGTAGCCCAACAAATAGCCCAGCAAATAGTGGAAGCTTAGGCAACATTTAAGTTCGACGTTCTTTCCGATTCAAGTCATACGGAAAGTCGTAGCTGCTACATCCGAGCGCTAGGTTGGGCGCCTATATAGCCGAGACCGACGTTGAGTATGGCTGAAATGATTTGCCGGGCCGCCAGACTCCGTCAAGCTGCCGCGTCGGAGACCGCACTCTTCTTCCTAACGACCGCCGCTAGTTTTGACTTTCCGCAACGCCCTCCACCATCATCCCCACTATCTCCACATAGGACAACTTCTACACGGCCGTTCTCTTGAGAGACGTGATAAGTGTGAGAGAGGCACCAGCAATACGGGGAGGTAGATGTGGAGAACGTACTACTTATGGCGTGGGCTGCCCGCCGCCAAATGAACACGTCTTGACTGACTACTGGGGCGTGTGTTGTAGGCTTCGCATTATGGTATCCTCCGGTCCACTCGGAGGTTAACAGGACGACTTCAATGTCGAGAACTCAAGAAGGTCGAGATGCACTCTGCGGGCAATGTGCTGAGAAGTTGCGAACTTGGCCACGGAAGGCTCACAATACCCGCAACCAATCCATCCTTTATCCGCCCGGCAAAAGCTGATCTCCAAGGTCCGTCCGCAACATCCAGATATCGTTGCATCTGTATCGCGCTAGGAGTTGTTTCCTATTGGGGATTCGGCTACTAGCGCAGCAAGAATCGAGATTGTGGCAGACGTCCGCGAGGTGCATATAGCAAGGCGGATACGGCGGTCGGGACGCGGCTCCAGCTTGTGTGGACATTCGTTGGATAGCGTTGAAACCGTCTCGTCAGGTGTCCGTCTCCAAGCATCACCCAGGCACGCCCCCCGCCTCGGATCCTAGTGAAAACTGCCTCCCGACGACGCCTCGCCCGAGGCGGGCCCCGCCTATCCAAGCGTTCTCCGGGACCGTTGTTGCGCTCACAACGTCATTCCGATTTGCGACCCATGCGCGCATCGGCGCGACCCTGTCAAGGCGATCTTGACAGGGTATGGATACATCCAGCTCTCATGATCTCTCTCCGACATCCAGTTTTCTGCTTCTTCTTTTTACACGGCGGGTGCGCTCGTGGTTCCCGAAGTGGGTCACGCACTTTCGGCGGGACAGGATGTTGCGAAAGTGAAAGTGGGATGCCGCTGATCCTCTCCCACCGCATCAACGGCAGTCGAGGATATCCTTCCCGCGATCCACCATATAGAGATCTCCCGACCCGATCGAGTCACCTTCCGCGCACCGCACACTACTGCGGCTACGGCAACCCCTTCCGCTCCCGTGGGCCTGCGAAACCTTGTGCAGATCAGCTTTCAAACCACAGCTGTTTGGCCTCTCATTCCCGCTCTAGCGCTCTTCAGGGTGCTCACACCGAGACTGGCAGGGACCGACGGAAACGTGCAGGCGGGGCACAAGCTCGCGGGGATCAGGCCTTGCCCGCGAGTAATTGATGACGCCTCGCCACCAACCTCCGTGGTGGATCGGAGGTTGACATCAGCTCTCGCGCCCAGTGGACACGACCGCGCCTTCCCAGAGCGTGCGGGAGCAGGGCCCGTCCGCCGCGCGTGCGCCACGCGCGGGGCAGCCCCTGCCCGCGTCGAGCTCGTCCGGCCTGCGGCTGATTTTGATCTCGCACGAGTGCGCACGCCCCCCACGGTCCGTGTTCGAGCCTCGCGCCCCGGAGCCGTCTGCGCTGGGCGAGGTCGTAACGAGGGTCGGACGGCCTCCTGCCTGCTCGCGTCGCACCTCTGTTCATTTCCTGTGCGTAAACCCGCAGAGGCTCCATCCTTGTCGGCGAAATAGGGCGTCCGCCCGCCGCTATATAGGCTCAAGTGTACGGTCGCGGCCACTACTCCCGATTGGTCGGATATTGCAGGTACGCGTTGAACCTATACTTGAGTGTTTGTTCTCGTTCGCCTTTCGCCATCCTAACCTCCTTCCTACCCCTGCTCCTTCCAGCAAGCTCTTCTGGCCGCTATCTGCGCCAGTTCGATGTACAGCACCATGCTTCGCTGTCTACAGTGCCCCGACATCCTCAGGAACATCTGCGAACAGGCGTATGAGGGCGGCTACGACTCGGACTGCAGAACGACGGTTTCGGCGCTGAGCCTGACGTGCCGGGCTTTGCACCCCGTGGCAAAGAAGATCCTCTGGAGCCGGCTCTTTGGCCTTCGGTCGCTCGTCAAGACCATGCCACCGGACGTGTGGCAAGAGAATATCCAAACCACGATGTGCACCGGTACTATCGTGAGCCCCTTCCTCCTCCACGTTCCCCGGGACGTCCTCTTACTCCTCACTGGGACAGGCCCTTCGCCGACCGCCTGACCCATCCGACTGGGACCGTTTTGATGAACATGCAGAGCTAGTAACGTCCTTCAAGCGGTTCGGCCTCGCACCCGACCTCGACGACGACGCCTACCGCACGCTCTGCCTATACCGCCCACGAGTAGGCCCGCTCCTTCCGAACCTCCAGGAGCTCGTCTGGGAGGAGTCAGATGCAGACGTATTCGAGTACGGGTTTCAACTCCTATCCCCAAAGCTGACCACGCTGCACATCGGTCCGCCACCGAGCGACACGCTTGTCCTACCCGTCCTCCGTGCACTGCACGTTCGCTGCCCTCTTCTCCGCCATCTGTCTGTACAGTGCCGCGCAGGCGTTGGCCCCGCAGACCCGGTCGTCTCCCGCGCAGTGGTCCAGCTGCGCCACCTGGAGACGATTGACCTTTGCCTCCCGCTATCTGATGACGCCCTGATCCATCTTGCCGCCCTCCCGAGTCTATCAGCAGCTAAGCTATTCCTCCAGCGAGATTCAGGTATCCACGAGCGCCTTCAAGCGGCATCCTTCCCCGTGTTTCCCAGCCTCGCTGTGCTGCATATCAGTGCCATGCGGCTAGAACCGGGGCACATAACCATCATCAACTCCATTACTTCTACTCAGCTTTCGGAAGTCCAGCTATGCGCTGCCCATGACCCTCCGAGAGCCTCCCTACACGCCTTCTTGAGCGCATTGAGTCGGACACCTAGCCAGGAAGCTCTCTCAACGGTCCGGTTATGTTTTCCTCTTCCCAGCAACATTCCCCTCATGCGCTCTCTCAATGCCGTGCCGCCCATCAGTGTCGATTCGGAGCAAAACATTACCCTAGAGACGCTCCTCCCACTTGCAGCGCTCCCGGATCTCGTCGAGCTCGACATCACTTCATTCTTCCTCATTCCCGATGACACATTGGTGAGGACACTCGCGGCCGCTTGCCCGCACCTTCAGGTTCTCCGCCTCGTTCCACCATACAATGCCGGTCTCAGGCCGGTGGCCACTCTCGCCGGAGTCCTCGCACTCCTCCGAGCCTGCCCGGAACTGACGCACCTCGCCCTCCCCTTCGACGCTACGCAGCCCTCCCTCTTCCCTGCACTCGCAGCCCGCTTGCGGCAGCTCTCTCCCGCTTCCATCCCCGCTTCTCCAATACCCAACCTCTACGCACCTCTCACGTCAGTCACCTCCAACCCCTGGGCACCCGCCGCAGGGTCGCAGCTATGCACGCTCGACGTCGGAGACGCGCCGATCGGGGACCCAGACGCGGTCGCGGCCGCGCTCTCCGCGTGCTGCGCGCACCCGGACTTCGCCATTCTCTCCGCGCGCCCCGGCGAGAGCACGGACGGGGGCGCACCGGAGCGCGCGGCCTTGCAGCAGCGGCGTGCGGCGCTATGGGACCAGGCGTCGCGCCTGACGCGCCTGTTCGCGGCCGTAAGGGCGGAGACGAGGGCGGAGGTGCTCGCGCAGCTGGGGCTGCTTCCCGAGACGAACGGGGATGAGGGTGATGATGAGGGCTTGGATGAGGATGAAGACACGGAGTGAATCGGCCGTGAACGATGGGCCGCATCCCCAAGAGTTTGGTGGTAGCCTGGGTTCTGGCGGTCTCACCGGCCGATGGTTCCGAGGCTATCTCATCCCTACATATACCCTTCGGTACGTTGTTTGCCAGCAATGTCCGAACACTTCGTCGTGGTTATCCCTTTCTTTTCATGACACTGAACACAATCATCGCCGTTATCACACTGCTCATCTGCTCAAAGTCCCGTCTATCAGTCATCTCGTAGCACAGTTGTAAGTTCTAACATGGCATAGTTCCGGAATCAAATTGCCCTTTCACTTCAATTTTAGGCGCAAGTGAACGCATTGTGATTTAACAGGCGTCTACCGGCGCTCCGATGTTCTCGGACACCGCTGTCATTTCGAAAGTCCTTTATTGAAGAGAAATTACGTGACGAGGAAAGTATGGACCGTTCCGTACATCGGTTCTAGTAATATAACGAGAGCAACAAGACTTCTACATATACAGACAGTGGCCAGGTAGCGTGAAAGAGATGGAAAGCAAGACGGACAACGATCGGGGACAGGTACGCGTCAGCCCCTTTACGTCTTGCGCTTTTTGGGTTGGCGCTTCCCAGACGCAGTCGTACTGGCGGGTGTTGACGAACGCGAGGCTTCGGCCTTTTCGGCCTCCTGGATCTGCTCGATACCACGCTTCTACAAGGGACATCAGCAACCCGTCGTCGTGGCATACACGTGCGGAAGAAGTATCACGTACCTTGCCCTTCGTTCCTCTCTGTTTAGGCTCTTCCGCCGGCTTGCCCTCCTGCTCCTTCTCTATCATGCCCAGAAGCGTGTTACATCTCCGCTGAAGTTCCTGCGGGCTCCTGCTCTTGAAGAACCAGTCGAAGCGGAAGACCGGGAACTCCGAGATGTCCTTCTTGATACGTTCGTACACGTCCTCGGCCTGCATGCCATAGTAATTGAGTCGGCAGAGCAGGTACCTGTCTTCCTCTTCCGAGTACACCTTGCCCTTCGTGGTCGGGTAGTTGAGCTCCAGCTCCTGCATGGGGTACCGCACCGACGCGATCTTTTTCGCAAGGAGCGCCTCGAGATTTGAGCGCTTGTTACGCTTTGCCTCGCCCTCCTCGATGCGTGCCTTGATACGCTGGTACTCGGAGAGTTCCTTCCACTTCTTCTTGAAAACGGGGTAATATCTCGACACGTCTTCCGCGTTCTTGTCCTGGATCTCGGTCGCGAGAAGCTCATAGTTGTCCGTCCTAAAGCGTACGACGTCAGAGAGGGCCGGGCTAGGGCTGCAACACGAATAACACGTACCAGCCGTACGTCTCTAGGGCGCGTACGAACTGCTGGAAGTCGCGCCGACTCCAATCCTCGAAGCCCGCGGCGATAAGCTCCTCCTTCTCCACGAGCTGCTCCTCCGTGAGAGGCTCGGCTGCAACCCAAGTTAGCCATCGTACCAGTGTGAAGTATGACGTCATCGCTCACCATTGTCGATGAACGCCTGGGCCGCGGCGCGCTCCTCCTCGAGCTTTTCAGGCGTGTCTTCCGGACCCGCAGGTTCACGCGTGAGGGCGGGAATATCGTTCATCTTCTTGTGCGCGGCGAGCTCCTGCTCCTGCAGCTCCGCCAGCCGCGGCGGGAAGAACTGGAAGTCCTGCCTGTAACAACGTCGTCAGTAAACCACGTCAGCAACCCTGCCCTGCAGCAACCACTCACATCTGAATCTGCTTCGGCGCCCTGGGAATCTTGGCGGGCTTTTCCGTCTTCGACGGACCAGCGCGCATCGTCTCCTTGAAGTAGCTATCAACTGAATAGTTGAGCTTCCGCTCACGCTTTGACAGCGCGAGGGGGTTGAACTGCAGCGTTTTGCGCTGTCCACGGAAATCCTCGCCCTCCCACTGCTGCACGGACGCCTCCGACTTGAAGTTGCTCAAGTCCTCGAATGAGAGTCCCTCGTACTTGCTGTTCAGCTGTGCGGTACGCTCCTCGCCGCGATGGATGATCGCTTCGATGTCGTCGTTGATCATCAGGCTATCAAAGAAGTCGGTAAGAGTGCCTCGAGAGCGATGTCTACCAAGATACTTACTCATCGTTTGAGTTCACAATATGCTCGGCACCGTGAGTGATCATCTCGAGAAGCTCCTCCTTGTTCGACGCTGGGAGAGATAATAAGTAATGCAGTGCAGTGCCACGTCGCACCAGAGGACAAGCTTACTTTTCGTCGCCTGCGTGCGGCCCTGCTGAATGACCAGCTGGTCCAGCCTCAGCTTCTGCGCCGCCCGCTCAAGCATACGCTCCTCGACACTACCCTCCGTAATGAAGCGGAAGACATAGACCTGCTTCGTCTGGCCGATCCGGTGCGCGCGGTCCATCGCCTGCAAGTCCGCCTGCGGGTTCCAGTCGCTGTCGTAGAGGACGACGATGTCGGCGGTCGTCAAGTTGATGCCGAGACCGCCGGCGCGCGTCGTCAGCAGGAAGATGAACTTCTCGCTGTCGGGCTTGTTGTACTCGTCGATGGCGACGATACGGTCCTCGTGGGCGGTTCCACCGTCGATACGGCAGTACTCTGCAAAGCCGTCAGCACCAGTCATACGATTTCGCACGGATTGTGCTTACTGTATTGCCGGAAGAGACAGTAATCCTCCAAGATGTCCAACATCCGGCTCATCTGGCTGAAGATCAGGACGCGAGAGCCTTTCGCCTTCATGTTCTTCAGTAGCTTGTCTAGAATCACCATTTTGCCACAGTTGTCGACGAGATGCTCATCCGTCGTGTATGGAGGCCCAGGCTCTGCACCGTCGAAGAGGTACGGGTGACACGTCACCTTCCGCAGCTGCATGACTATGTTCATGAGGCGAGTCTTGCCCTCCTTCTTGCCAGTGAGACCTGTAGAAATCGTCAGCGTACGGCAGAACTGTAGTCGACAAGACACATACCGTTCACAGCATCGATATCCTTTTCGAGAACGGAACGATACCATTTCCGCTGCATCTCGGTCAGACCGACGTAGATGTTGATTTCCTTCTCTGCAATCCGAAGTCAGCAGCACTCCGACAGAGGGCCTGGAGTCAACTCACTGGGAAGAAGGTTCTTCTCGACGTCACTCTTGACTCGCCGCAGCAAGAACGGACGAAGAATCTTATGCAACGCTTCTACAACCTTCTTGCTCTTCTCCTCATCGTCCTCCGCCTCCGCCTCGTCCTTATGCAGGAAACTCTCAAGGTCCGCATAGTCCGAGAAGATTTCCGGGCAGATAAAGTTGAGCAGCGCGAACAGCTCCTTCATGTTATTCTGCAACGGGGTGCCCGTGATGAGCAGCCGCCCGCGGGACATGAACGAGCGGACGATCTGCGAGAGGATCGAGTCGACGTTCTTGATGCGGTGCGCCTCGTCGATGACGATGTACTCGAACGAGAACTTCTTCAGCGCCGACTTCTCGATGAGGCAGATCTCGTATGACGTGATCAGCACGTCGAAGTTTTGTGGGAGGAGGCGCGTCGCGATAACCTCCGCGCGCTCCTCTTTGCTGCCGGTGAGGAGGACGGTGTTCACGTCGGGTGTCCACCTCTCGAACTCGCGCGCCCAGTTCTGGAGAGTCGACTTGGGTACGACTACCAGATGTGGACCGTTAGTGTCACGATAGTGGCGGAGATATGAGAGGAATGAGATGGTCTGAAGCGTTTTGCCCAGACCCTAGCGAGAGACCGGGTCAGCACGAGAATGGGAGTGCGAAGCAGTATGGTGCTCACCATCTCGTCTGCGAGGATACCATTCAGACCGTTATGGTGTAATGACACCATCCAGTTCAACCCTTGCAGCTGGTACGGTCTCATAGTACCCTTGACATCTATTGTGGCTGTGGTGAGCGCGAATTTTCTCACAGCACGAGTGCACTCACAACTGGGGGACTCTTCAAAGACATAAGGCTGGTCGTTACCGTCCGCCGCAAGCTCGCCGTCTTTCAGCATCTCCTCGTCTTCCTCCTTCTCCGACTTCCGATGCCGAGCGACCTTGTCTCTACAACCCGAGTTCAATCAGCTACCGAAGCAACCCCGGAAGGCGACAAGACGTGACGTACACGGCCTTCTTCCTCCCGCGACCTTTGGGTTTTGGCTGTGCGTCCAGCATCGCCGCATACTCGGGATCGCGCGCTTTCTAGACGCAACGGTAAGGAGTCGCTGCGGATGAGTGGTGCGAGTACGTACCTTGATGTCTACAAAGTGTTTGAAGAGGTCGGTCTGGCCCAAGAGATAGGAATAGCGCTTGACAGCATCAGAAATCTTTGGGGGACGCAGCGTCAGCATCGGCATAACGGTATTACATCCGTGCAGGGACGGTAGGCGTGGAGGATAATAGGTTTGAGGGCAGACAAAGTTCAACGTTGCATATGGGGCCGCGCGTTCTGAGCCGCAGCACCAGCGTGAATGAAAAAAGCCACAACGACGACACGGAGGTTATCTTCGAGGGGTATGGATGATTCTTGGGGGACGAGGACACCCGACAGGATAAGGACAGCACAATACTCACTTTCGCCTTATCCATCTCCTGCCGCTTCACAGCCAAATGCCCCTCATCCGCCTTCCGCTTCTGCTTCTTCTGTTTCCTCTCCTCCGCCGCCTGCATCTTGGCCAGTTTTGAAGGTGAAGAAGGACCGCCCTGTAAGGGTAGGTAGGAAGGACGTCAGTAAACGCAGCGCTCGCCCCGCCATTTGTCCCCCGCAACGACGCGTGTTCGCCACGACACAGCCGCACATCCACCAAAACGTTGATGAAAAACACGGTATGACGCGCGAGAACGCGAATTTAGGCATGGCCGGGGGACAGCAGGGTTGCGCAGCCGGATACGGAGGACGTACCTTCTCGCCATCGCTCTGCAGCTCGTCCACCTCCATCTCCTCCTCTGCACCCTCCTCATATTCGCTTTCTACGCCCTCGCTTTCCTTCGGGGAACACTTTAGACCGCGCATTCGTACTGTTTCGATGCCACCAGACCCACCTGCCGCGAAACGATGTTGCTCGGAACAACATCGGAGAGAACGTCTTCCTCCATAGGGACCTCGAGATTCTGTCTAGTCGCGTCAGAAACAAAGAACCGGTAGGCAGCGAACAGACGAACACTCATGGCTGGAGGGGGGAGGGGAGGATAGTCGTGGTCGGAGAGAAGGAGGAAGCCTGAAGCCATAGCCGAGACGCGCCACTGCTAAACACGGCGTTCGTGACACGCTATCACAGTCACGTGGATACGTCACGGCCCGCAAAATGGGCGTCTATGTGGTAGCACCCTGTTTTTTCTCGAACTTTGCGGCCTTTTCTAAGCCTTTCAGTGTTCGACACGTTTACAGTCGATTTTAGTATGTATTCCATCTAAGGATATATCCGCGAATATCAGACATCCAACATACTCTAATACAGTCCATTTCAGTACAAGCTATGTTGAACAAGGATACATCGTAATCCTCTGAGGTGTCTATTCGATGACTCGAAAGCGCAATAAAAATATGACAAAACCATCCCTCGCGTCACCGCCAGCTCAGGACGGGGTGGCTCAGGAAAAGGAGGAATGCGCCCTCATACGACGCATAGCTCCCAACCTCCAATCATCTGGGAACGAGCGCCTGCGCCAACGCGTCAAGGAAGACGTCGCTCCAGTCGACCTTGTTAACGACCGTCTTTTCACGGAGGAGGATAAACACTTGGTGTAATAGTTCCGCGTCGCGCAGCTACAAGCACAATGCGCGTCTTCGTCAGCGGAGGGTTCGCAAATTCAAGACTCAAGGGGGACAGACTCACGCGGAAGGCATCGAAGGTGACGTCCAGCCTCGTCACGTACAAGTTCGCGCTGCGGACGGGGCTCCCGAACGTACGCGCGCAATCCCACGGGAAACTCGCCAAAGACGAGAGCAGCTGCCTACATCGTCATCATCAGCGTGCGCCCCCCAGAATCCGCGAGAACCAGCACTCACAACCCAACCGAACGCGGAGCAACGCGCTCAAACCCAAACGGCACGCGCACCCATCTGCACTCCCCCGCAACTAACGCGAAGCTCCCTCTGTCCTTCGCCCAATCGCGCCTCAGTTCTGCGTCGATGGCCCCAAAGGCGTACACCCGCCCGTCGTGGTTGTCGACGTGCAGCCCACGCGCGCAGACGGCGAAGCAGAGCTCGTGCGTGTCGCCGGCGCGGAGGGGGGAGGTGCGGTGTGCGGACATGTTGGCTTGTCCGGCTGCGATTTCTGCGCGGGCGGAGGGGTAGTAGGGGGGTGGGGATGGAGAGGAGCCGGCGGGGGTTTCTTGGGAGGACGCGTACCGCGGCTCTTTGTGCGAGTCTCCATCGTCGTACGAGTGCTTGCCGTTGACTGCTAGGCCATTGGCGTCTCCGTTGGCCACTTCTTCAGCTTCCCCTTCCCCTTCCTCTCCTGTCCACACTTGCCCGTCGGCCATTCCGTCAACATCTTCCCGCATGCCCTCAACATCCGAAACCCCCAACGGCTTGTCCACCGGATCCTCCGTCAACCCCGCAAACTTGAGAGTTGTCCTGAACATATCCGCACGTATAACCTCCCCCGCAAGAAGGGTCGCGACGAGGTTCTCGCGAAGGCGCTGGATCCAATACGGGGTCTCCGTACTCCGCCTGACACGAATCCGCAGTTCGTCGAGAGTGACGTCCGCCCATGAGCCCGCGGTGTGGCGGAACAGTACGGGGAAGAACCAGAGTGCGAGGTCGAGGCGTGCCGCGGAGACGTCCCCTGTGGTGGATGTGTAGAGGACGTCGGAGAGCGAGAGTGTGCACCACCGTGGGTCGGAGGCACGCGGCAGGTGGAAGGTGATGCAAAGAGAGGCGGCGGAAAAGGAGAAGGCGTAGTTGGTGTTCATGTTGCGCCCGACAGTAGCTTCGTACTTGATCCCATTCGCACATCCGGAAGTAGGTACGAGAGAGGCGACGGTGAGCTGATGGCCTCGCACAGGCCGTCCGAGTACATACGACCAGAAGGCGAAGAAGGCAGAGAGGAGGATGCTGGAGGCGATCGCAAACGGGCTGTCTGGAACGTTCATGATAAAGAGCTGGGGAAGCGGACGACAGGTCGCGTCGAGGAGAAGAGGGACGATTAGAGAAGGTAGCTATGATGTAGTGTTGGAGGACTCGAGGCTGCGAGCGGACCGACATCGATCGAGGTGGGTACCCACTACGTACTCTCCTGTGCCTGAACGTAACTGCGCACAGTTCAGCTATTCATTGAAAGGCCTGGGCTTGCGAAGGATTACAACAGGTCTCTAATGGCTTGGCAGTGGTGCGCCTGAGGTTGGTTGACGTTTGCAACAAGAGCCAGGGCCCAGCAGTCATGATGTCATCGTAGGAGAGATATCGTTTTTCATGAATTCAGCTTGGTTCGGCTGAAACCGATAGAGCACATCGGTAGGCGAAAGTTCCGCAGACGGGGCTCCGTGTTATGTGAGCCTTACAAGCCGTCGCCACAGAGAGGAGCTGAAGCAAGAGGCCGCTGGGAGCCGGGTGCAGACGTCATGGGAAAATCGCAAACAACGCGTCGGCCCCGAAGCGCTCACGCGCAAGAGCCAACAATCAATTGGAAGGGCCTTGACTCGGGAAAGGCCTCGTTGCCTTTGACCTTTCGGTCTCTGCACTGGCTGCGACGGGCCTTCTCGTTCGCTAGTCATTGTCTGTTCATATACCCTCATCTCTCTCGTACTCGTCTACTCTCCTCTTTGCTTGTCTCATCGCTGTCCACGCCGCTCTCATCTACATATCGCTCTCCTCCAAGTGCAAATCTCTGCCGATGCAGGGAACCAGACTACACAATGCTATGTTCTCCAATTTCGATCTGTGGCCTATGGTGCTCTCTGTGGCTCTCATTCTCGTCACGTCCATAATGATTTACGTGAGTGGCACCTGCATTTCCATCTCTGCTGCGTATCTTTGGTTGACCTCCGTGATGCAGTACTCTGTATTGCTAGTCAAGTCTACCTACAATTCTATACAGCAGATATTGGTCTCTGGATCTATTCCGCCACAGAAGGCTGTAGTCCCCTCGGATGATGACCTTGAGACGTGGGAGATAGTTGTATGGGAGGGTACAGGATCGCCGCGTTCGTATGGGGATCAGGTATGTCAAAATGCCACTCGCGTTCCCCTACAAGCGATCGATCTTCGCGCACACAGGTACAAGCTACCCATGAGCCTATTATCCTACCTCGAGATGAAATTGCGCCTGAAGACGCGTCAGAGAACGAGTTCTTGCCTTCCATCCCCGCCCTATCCCTCGAGGCCACTGAGCCACAAACGTCCGAACGCTCGTTTGACGCGGAACCTCTGCCTCTCGAGATTTCGCACTCAGAGACACATGATCAAGTTACGGATGCACCAAAGGAAACGAAATTGTCGTCACCGGATAATGCATCCGAGGACGGCGTACCTATCGAAGAACCTCAGCAAGAAGCCAGGGAGAAAGTTGACGTCGATAACTCTTCCTCTGATACCGCCACTGGGGCTCATACCGAGCAGAGGTCAGAACCTGTGTCAGAAAACGACGCTAAGGCTCTGCCTCCCAGCTCGAACGCGGCACCAGAGCCACAACCACCTGCGTTTATCTCCACTGCGCCCTTAACATCCGCCGAGCATGCCGTACTCGACCCCGCGCACGTACCCCCGGCGCCTGTCACCGACCTCACGCCCGACTCGCCCAACGTTGAGCCCTCCGGTTCCCCCGACACCCCTCCAAACAACTCAGAGTCCACCCCTCCTCCCTCTCCCCCCCACTCCCCATCCCACAACTCGCGCTCACTCGGACGCACGACTTCAGACAGCTCAGTCGGGAGCGACAGCAGCGACGGCGGCGGCGGCGTGCCCTTCCTCATGCAGTCCGCGCTCCTCCTCAGCGCAGGGGCGGTGGGGCGCACGAGTCCGATGGTCCTCAGCCGCCTCGCGCTCGTCGGGGACCCGGATGCTGATGCGGACTGGATGGAGGTCAGCGCTGATGTTGGTAGTGCGGAGGTGCCGACGCCTCGCGCTGTGTCGCCTGAGTTTGGGCGTGAGCGTTCGAGGGATGTTCTGACGGAGGTAGAGCCAAAGCCAGAGGTTGAGGACGTGAGACCCGTCCAGCAACCTCGAGAGCCTGAGCCCGAGCCTGCGCCCGCGCAGGGTGGTCCAAGCGATGATCTCGCTATCTCGGGAGTGCTCCTCTCGCAGAGCGAGTACGCGCTTCCGATTCCATCTCCGCCTGCAGCATCTACAACCCCTCCTCCTGCCCATTCCGACCTCCCCACCCACGATAACTCTACTGTTGCTGCTGTCTCTACCTCCGCCTCCGCCAAATCCACTTTATCCGCCCGCTCGCCATCCATACCCGCCCCCTTGGACCTCGTATCTCCTTCACACCCCTCGTCTTCACCCAGCGCGAGCGCGACGACGCCCCAAACCCAAGGCCGCAACTCGCCCCTCTCCGCGCGCGGCTCGCGCGTGCACACGCCCGACCGCCCTGACTGGGCCGTCGCCCCTACGTCCTCCGGCTCGCACGTCGCGAGCGAGGAGGGCGAGACGAAGCCGACGCACCGAAGGCACAGCTACTCGCACCCGGACTGGGCTGTTGCGCCTGAGCAGGATGATAGCTCCGCAGAAGCTGGGAGTGCTAGCGTTGATACTGGGGTGGGTGGGTCTGCAGGCGGGCTTGGTGGGGGGAGGGGGAAGGGGAAGAGACGGGCAAGGCGGGGTAGGCATTCGCGGTGAGGGGAGAATGAGCTGGGTCCAGGTGGCCTGCGCGTTCGGTGTATAGTACTAGTACTGGAGTGTGTACATACGATACAGTGTTGGTGTACTGTAAATGGTGTACATATGAGAGTGCATGCTGCGTTCGTCCATCGTTCGCGATCGTCGGCGTCGCGGTGGAGTGTCGCGCCACAATGAAAACAGACGCAAATAAACGCAGCTCGCTCCCAAAGCACGTGCACGCATGGACTTCCTTCGTCACCTTGAACTCTGCAGTCGTCGTTCTCGCATCTCGCATCTCGACTTCTGCGTCACTCGACCTTCTACAGTTTTAGCATAAGATTCAGCCCATCCTGTTAGCAACCGTGATACTGAGCAGCGTAATATACCGCTGCAGCACGCCCTGTTGGCTCAAATGATGCCGTCACGTTGCGTCTTCTAACTGAATAGCTTTCAGAGCTGCTATCAGTGCGTGACTCTCATGAGCCGCCTGACGTATCAGACAGAGCACTGTGAGCATACTTCTTTCCATTCTATCTCAACTCGTGTTCTCATGCGGGCATTTCCCCAGACCTCACTGTCAGAGTCGTCGGCTCTTTTCTACCGCACCGCCAAGTCGATACGCCTCGCACGAAAGCAATCGTACCACGACTCATGTCAGAGAGAAACGCTCCGCGCCGGAAGACGGCCACCCGCTTCGGAACCGCTTCCCCAGTACCAGTCCATGCACAACCCCCCGGCCTGAGAGAAAGCCGCCCCATTCGCGTCGCGGGCGTTTTGCGCCCCCAACGGCGGGTCACTTGACGCCACAGGTGGCTTCGCGGTGCTTCTAACCAATCCACAGGTCCCATGAGTGCCTCCTCTGGGGGAGCGCAGGAGGGCCTCTCGTCACAGCGGCGGCTAAACGGTTCTAGGCTGGGGACATGTATAAATGCATTGAGAGGTCGACCGCCTCAGGGTGGAGAGAGGCTTCTTGGGACTCTCGACTCTCGATCCGTCTCCCTACCTCGGAAGCCGCAGCCAGCATGATTTTCGGGATCCTCGGTGAGCGCGCCATTCTCTCCTTCCCCTTCACCGAGGGTTCGCTCACCGTAAGCCCATGCGTTCGCTGGCGTGGCCACAGACACGCGGGGGACGGACAACGTCCCAGGGACGGGCCTGCTCTCTGACCAGGGGATCGTGCACGGACACGAAGTCACACTTGCGGAGGCGAAGGGGCTCAAGCGCGGCACGGGCAAGTACGCGCACGTCGTGCTCATCCCGCAGCCGTCCGACGACCCGCGCGACCCGCTCAACTGGCCGCGCTGGCGCAAGGAGGCGTGCTTCTGGACGCTGTACGTCGCGTTTTTCATCCATCTCCTAGTAGTCGTGAAGAGATGAGGCGGCGCTGATGCAGTCGTTTGGGACAGTGCGTTCGCGGCGAGCCTCGACGGAGCGCTGTCGCCGATGGTCGGCCCCGGCTACGTCCTCCTCGCGCAGCAGTTTGGCGTGTCGGTCGACGAGGTCACCTCTACCTTTGGCGCGATCCTATTGGGTCTCGGAACTTTCATGTATGCTTCATATCCGCTCGGACAGCGGTATCAGACGGCTGAGAATGGTCTCTCAGGCTCTGTCAGAACGCGCTCGCTGTGAAGTTCGGCCATCGGATCGTCTACTTAGCATCCGTGTTCTTGGTGGGTCTATTTTTGAGCACTCGCCGAGAGTGTACGCTACAACCGCCGCACCATTTCAGATGTTCATATCGTGCATCTGGTGCGCGGCAAGCCCAAATCTGATTTCCATCCGCGCCTCGCGCGTGTTCCAAGGGTTCGGTATGTCCGCACTGCAGAGGTAAGCCGAGCGCCTCTCCATCCGTGATCGTAACCACTCACATTTTGTTGATCCCCGTCAGTTTGGTCGCGTCAACACTCGAACAAATATACTGGTCAGGATTGATCCGCACCGTCTACCGCCTCTCCGCTGACGGATAACCACTGCACAGCATCCACGAGCGGGGATCACGAACCGTCATCTGGAGTTTCGCCATCATGGCCGGCATCACGCTGTGCGTCGCTTCTCCGCCCTATTGGTGGGGCATGCGGTCCGCACCGCGCTGACGACCGTCTCTGGGGACCCACAGAGGGCCGTTGATATGTAGTTACGTGATCCAGAACCTCTCGTGGGAGTTCGGGTTCTGGTTCGTCAGCATCCCGCTGGGGCTCAACACACTGATGGTCTTCTTTTTCGTCCCTGAGGTAGGTGTCGGCTTTGCCACATTGGAGTTGTTGGTTCATTCTTAGAGTAATATTCTTAACAGACCACCTTCGATCGCGAAGAAGCTCTCAGAAGAGCGCAGAAGCCAGATAGCGACAAGAGCAGTCTAGAGAAGTCCGCTTCGGACGAGGACGTTGAGAGCATTGAACAATCCCCTTATCCCCCGCCGCCTACGTACATCCAGAGCCTGAGGGTCTGGAACGGCACTTTCACCGACGAAAGCCTGTTCAAGCTCGTCCTCCGTCCTATCCCCTTCTTGCTGTCGCCCGTCGTACGTACCCATAACTTTTCCATTGTTACGTGTGGGCCCTGACGCGAAGGGTGCACAGACTTGGTTCCTATTCCTGACTCAAGGACTGCAGACGGTGTGGCTGAGTGAGTACTTCCATTTTCGCGGTCTGAACACTCCTGAAACTGATCGTCTGCAGGTCTCGTTCCCCTCTGTTCGTCCACAATTTTCACGATTGAATACAACTTCAACGCCTCACAAATTGTGCGTTCCCTTAGAGCCTCCACACATGCCCTCATCTTATAGTTTACTCACACGATCTTTCTTTTCAGGGTCTAACGAACCTTGGTGGCATCGTGGGCATTCTGCTCGCCATGCTCGTCACGGGCCCGCTCAGCGATTGGGGAGTGGTCTGGATCTCTCGTCGCAATCGCGGCGTGTACGAGCCTGAGTTCCGGCTTGTCTTTATGATTTCCATGCTCTTCGGTGTCTTCGGATACGTTGGCTGGGCCGTTGGCAGCGCGAACGGCATGCCTTGGATCGGGGCCGTCTCATGCATCGCGTACGTCCGACCCTGCCTTATTGAGTTCCTCCTTTCTCGCTCCTGTGGCTCACACGTGCGTCCTGCAGAATGCTCAACTTCAGCATGGTCGTCTCCGGCTCCGCCTCGGTCACATACCTCCTTGACGTGCACCGCGCGAACGCGCTCCACATCTTCGCGCTGAGCAACTTCGGGAAGAACATGGTCCTCTACGCCAGCACCTTCTTCGCGAACGGCCTCGTCCTCTCGCGCGGACCGAAGGTTGCGCTTCTTGTACTTGGCGGCTGTCAGGCTGTGTGTTGGCTCGCCAGCGTGCCCATGTACGTGCTCGGAAAGCGCGTGCGCGCGTTTGTAAGTCTCCGCAATATCGTCTGGGCCGAGGGAGGGGCCGCTGACCAGTTTTGCATGTTGATGTCATACGTAGATCGCGCGCCACCCCGAACTTTTCAAGGGCGACCTTCCCACGTGGAATCCAGTTCAACGGGGAGATGCAGCAACTAAGTGACCGCGAGGAAGTGAATGAGGGATACTCCACCTCTCGGGAACCCCTTTGGGGTCATGATGAAGCAGTCTGAATTGTATCATACGATCTTGGATAGTGTTTTGACTCTAAATCACATACATGCGGGGATGTGAATGCCACTACGCATGCGACAATTCATAGTTCTGAGTCTAGTAGTGGTGGCGCTTAGTGTCTATTCGTGAGAATATCACTCCAATCGGGTAAGGGGCCCTGGGGAAAGGGCGGACGCCTCATTGCAGGCTCCTCGGAGTTTGCACACCGCTTTCGCCCGAGACTTGACCACGGCTCTTCCACACGCGCGGCGCTCGTCTCTCCTACCATCTATCTCAATTACCTTCACATACGATGCGTCTTCTCAATGCTAGAACGGGGCTTTTTGAATGGAAGGATGACCCGCAACAAATTCAATACGCCATCCTCTCGCACGTATGGTCTCGCGAACCTGGGAGAGAACAGTCGTACCAAGACGTCCTCACAGTCCAAGATCAGGTCCATGGAGAACGGAAGCATACACCCTCCATCCCGGAGAATGAAGTTCTTTTGCGGCTCTCTCCAAAGGTCCAGAACGCATGCGCGCAAGCGCAGAAGGATGACCTGGAGCTAGTTTGGGTAGACTCGTGCTGCATCGACAAGTCTAGCAGCGCGGAGCTCTCCGAGGCAATCAACTCTATGTATCTCTGGTATAGGGCCGCGACTATCTGCTATGCCTTTCTACACGATGTCAGCTCCAAGGAGGATCCACGCGGCGATGGGTCAAGTTTCCGTCAGAGTGTATGGTTTACACGAGGTTGGACCCTGCAGGAACTCATTGCTCCCCAGAACGTCGCATTCTTTGCATCCGATTGGGAGTACATAGGTGGGAAGCATGGCTTAGCGAAAGTCATAGGAGATATCACGGGTATTTCCACAGCTGTCCTTCTAGGCGAACGTTCCCCCAGCTCCGCCAGTGTTGCGCAAAGGATGTTTTGGGCTTCGAGGAGGGTAACGACGCGCAAAGAAGATGAAGCGTACTGCCTCATGGGACTATTCGGTGTCCACATATCAACCATATACGGCGAGGGCAGCAATGCATTCCTCCGTCTGCAAGAAGAAATCTTAAGGCTTATTCCAGATCAAAGTATTTTCGTCTGGCATACGTGGAGTCCGGCGACACACGAAGACTCCAATTGCGCACTACTGGCCACCAGTCCTTCTGCATTCACTCGCTACTCAGCAAATGTTGTAGTACTTTCCACAGCACAACTATCACACACTTTAGTCACTTACGGTGCCACGAGGCGTAAACACTTTTGGAATTCGAACATTGTCCCCACTACCCCTCTTCCTTCGTACACTGTGACTCCCGCCGGAATCCGCTCCATCCTACCATATATCAAGATCTTTCACAATGTCTACATTATCCCTCTCGCATGTCAAGATCCTGACACCCAAGATTTGATTGGGTTGGTGCTTACTAGAATGGACTCACCCCATACACAAGGCGCATGCATTCCCACCTACGTCACTATGTCGTTCCGACTTGACCGCATAAGCCGAAAACTCATGCGCATGCATTGGCCCCCAGAGCGCCGACCCCTTATTCCTATATGGAGATTCCGAACCAGGCAGGGACCCAACGCGGAACCGCGGCTCGTTCACATCTCCAGAACCGATCTGACGCGTATAGGTGTCACAAAGTTTGGCATATCCGAGTTCTATATTGCCCATAGCCCAACAGTAGCTAAATCACTACTCAATCTGCCTGAGAAGTCTTCGGCTCACTCTTCGGAAGAATTGGATTGTGCTCAGCATTCGATGCGACTTGGAGTACATGCCCGCAAGGCCAAAATTTCCCTGATCTCACATACCTTGGACGGGCTCGCACGGGATGGTTACAAGTCGATTTGGAGGGCGCCGAACACCGATGAAGAGCTCGCGACACTCACAGTATGGCACAAAGATGCCGGTCCTAATCGTGCCAGACTAGTCATGAAATGGTTCATCGGGCCTCACCGCACACTTGACGTCAGCGCGGAGTATACCAGCGAGACCAGCGAGTTGAATACGCAGACTAACCAGGAGCCTTCGACGATGGGAGATGGGGAAAGGGTGCCGTCAGCAGACTCGAGCTCCACGGACCTTGACATGCAGCTGGTATGGGATCTCCCGGTAGCGACAGACCCGCTCACGCGGGAGATGCTATTCACGCTGCCGCCAGATATTGTGAACAGAGGACGTACCACAAAGATGCGTGTTACTATACGACGGGAAAGCATAGGATCGCGGGACTATCCGGCGTCGTTCTCGCTCTCCGTTAGTATCCAGTAGGGGAGTCGTACATACAACACGCGTACCAAGTCAGTCTCAGATAGAACGCAGCGTTGACTACACACTGACCGAAATGTACTTGTGACTCTCGGAACGTTCCTGAGAATTTGGCGGGCCCAAGCTCCTCTACTTAGTACTACCCTCTCTCGCATTCGTGAGATACTAAAACACTTAAAGCCGGCGGGATGGTACGAACGGGCGCGATGTCCTCTACACATATGGCAGCCGGGCTGACGAGCCGAACGAATACCGGGAAGATTCGCAGAGCGTGTCTGGGGCACACAGGTGCTACGCACCCATGGTCCGTGATCGAGATCAACGACCGCGCGACCAACGTACTGATCAGTACCGACCGCTCGTCGTGACCGCCGGCAAGGTGCGTGCTTGCATACACGCCGGCGAGGCAACCTACAAGCCTGGGCAAGGCGGTAAGTCCGCCGATCGTCAGCGTCACCGCGCGACGCATGCACAGGGGCATCGCGGTCTGAACCCTCGCCACACTCCAACGCATCCCGCCGACCAGGCAGCCGGCCGTGGAGATCGGACGAGTCACGACAA
Source organism: Grammothele lineata (assembly GCA_002150815.3). Taxonomy (NCBI): domain Eukaryota; kingdom Fungi; phylum Basidiomycota; class Agaricomycetes; order Polyporales; family Polyporaceae; genus Grammothele; species Grammothele lineata. Next base: position 320,544 of record NDFF03000024.1, read on the forward strand.
TCCGCGGCCGGACGACCGCGGTAGCCGACAAGTGCTCAGGCTAGCACCAACGTTATGTAAGTTAAAATGTATGCAGCCACACGCAACGACAGCTGGGTGGTTGACACTGATGCACGAGATGATCGCTGAATGAGCGGCCTGCGCCACGGTGATGCTGCAGGGGACGTACCGGGGTTATTAGGTACTTATCGCCGTACGCCTGTGCTTGTTTGCCGTAAGGATTGTATTGCGCCCGGCTCCTAGGGAGTGGCAGGCTGTCGTCTTGACACTCGGCTTGGAGCGAGGACGAACGTGCACGAGGTCGACGGCGCCAAGACACAGCGTCGGACGGGCGGACGGACGGCAGCGGGGCACAACGTGTGGAGATGAAAGCGAGGAAGACGAAGAAGACGGAGGAGTTCCGGATTTCATTGGCCAGAGAGCAGAAGACGAGAACGGGAGAATGGCAGAACAAGAGAACGAGAGAACGAGGAATACAGTAGGGGTCTGAACGTTATCGTGGTGCGGCTATTAACAAAGAGGACGTTGAACGGACAGGAGGATGAGATGAAACGAAGCGAGGCGGGATGAGAGGAGATGGAGGGAGGTGGAACAGAGCGCGGACGATGGATAGAAGTACGAAGCACCACGGCGCTCCTCGCGATTGTGATTATGGTTGTGATTATGGAAACAGAAGAGCACGAACGGACGGACGGACGGACGAACGGACAGACAGGAGGAGCAGAGAAGAGAAGAGCACAGACGAAGAATAAGCGTAAGATTGGAAACGAGTATACACTATGCAGGACAGACGAGTCGCGAGTCAGAGGGAGAAAGAGATCGAGAACCAGATGCGTTCGGAATCAGAAACAGGACGAGAACGAGGCAAACGAACGAACGAAGCAAACGAGCGAGTGGGGCGAAACGAAACGGGATACGAGAGGAAAGCGACAGAGATCCAACATCCAACATCCAACATCCAACACCGAACATCGAAGAAAAGCAAAAGCACAAAACCCCGCGCGACACAGAGCGACGGAGACCGAAGTGCGCGCGCGCACGGAGCACGAAGCACGAAGCACCAGCAAAGTTCGCGTCCGCGTCCACCCGCACACCGTCACCGAATCCCAAAGCAAACCGTCGCCATGCCGCTGCGGGCCTGGAAAGAAGCCCTTCCGCCTGCTCACCCACGCGCGGCATCCCACCGCGTCGGCGTCCCACCCCACCTCGACCCTGTTCGCGGGCCCGTGCGGGGCGGGAAGACGTACGCGCTGCGGACGCGAAGGCGAAGGGGATGGATGCAGTAGGGCCGCGCTTCGTAAACCCGGGGTCCTGGGCGTGGGAGGCGCGGCCGGCGAATCAGGGCAGGGGACGCGGGAGGCGCGAGGGGCGTTAAGGGGGGCGTTAAGGGGGAGCAGAGGCGGGTCGCTTGCGTACGCGACTGGCGAGGAGAGCGGACGCATGGGGTAATAGGAGTGGGCGCGCGGGGTAATGGGGACGACGGTCCGGCGCACGACGTCACGGTGCGGGCTGGCGAACGCCGAGACCGTCGACGGACGGCGGACGGAGAACGGCAGAGTGGGTGGAAGGCGGGAAGAGAGCGGGAAGTTGACGGGAGGGAGGGCCGCATGGGTCGACGCGGTTCTTGGGATAGAGGTCGGGGTTGAGGAGAGGAAAGGAGGGCGGGCAAGTGCGCCGCTCACATCAGCGAAGACGACTTTAGGTTCGCGGTGAGGATGATGTCGCGGACTGGCCACACGAAGCACAAAGCACGAAGCACCCGATCGGTCAGCGCCATCCATCCACCCGTTTCCAAAACCAGAAAGGGAAAGGAGATTATAGGACGCACCGTTAGATATGATCGTATGCGTCTTCCGTGTGTCCGTCACGGACGTCAGGTGCACTGGGGCGCACCGAGCGTATCAGATATCAGGCATTACGGACAAACAAGGCAGGCCACGTACCGTACACCTCCCTCGACTTGTTCGGCGTCGTACCCTCGTGCATCGCGCTGAACCGATTACGGAAATCTGTCCGTCCCCTTCGCGTTAGCCTCGCCTCCTCTCCCATAACCAAACCAAAACGCCGGGAAAAAAAGAGACACGCACACTGCGAAACCGTCTCGTAATTATTCGGATGCCTATACCCGGAGATGTAATGGCTGAGCCGCACGCCGCTCTCGAGCTTCTTCTTGAGCAGGTCGCACTTGTTCAGGAAGAGCACGATGCTGACGCGCTGCAGGAGCTTGTTCTCGATCACGCTCTTCCAGAGCAGGAAGGAGTCTTGGAGGCGGTTCACGGAGGGGTCCTGTGCGCGGATGGGAGGGGTGTGTCAGACGGCTAGGGAAGGCGGGGCGGGGCGAATGGGGAGGGGACGCACCTCTGCGAGCACCTGGTCGAACGCACTTATCGGCGCCAGAAATATAATCGCGTTCACTGCAAAGCAAACCCCATCCGTCAGCACACCCCACTGCCACCCACCCCCACAAAAACCCGAAAGGGCCCACTGCGAATTAAGAAGCAAAAACGAGACACGAGACGCACCATCATCAAAATACGGCGCCCACGCCTGCCTCTGGCTCCGCGCGCCGCCGACGTCGTAGATGACCCACTCGACGCCGCGGAACTCGGTGCCCCGCGCGAGCGTGAACTTGTGCTCGACGACGCCGGTCGTTTTCAGGCGGGCGCGGAGGACGTCGTCTGTGTGGGCGAGGATGTGTGTGAGTGTTAGTGTTAGCAGGGAAAGAGGGAGGGAGAGTGGGTGGGAAGGGGAGAGAGAGGGAGACTGACCGTCTGTCGGGAAGTACATCTTCGCCGTGATCCGCTCGATGTCGTCCAAGTAGCTGTCCGCAAAAAAAGCACTCATCAGCCCCTGCCCAGTTCCTTACCCCTCACACCTAAAAGCCGCGGCGGCAGCAGCACTAGTAGAGGCGGGTCTACTCACAACCCACTACTCTCCTCCAACCTAATCCTCCTCTCCCCCAATCTCCTCCTAACTTGCTCATCCCTCCACAGCTCCCCCATCGCCCCCGCACACCTATTCACAACATGCACCGGATCATTGGGATCCTCCCACCACCCCTGGAGCTCCCCGGAACCGGAGTAGGAGCTCTTCTCCTTGGAGATGCGCCCGAGGGCGAAGACTTCTTTCCACTTGGAGCTGTGCGGGACGGAGAGCTCGTGCGCGCTGCTGCGGCTGGCGTTCGAGAGGGTGAGGGAGAGCGCGGGGGAGGTGGGGGAGCGCGGGCCGGGGCCGAGGGAGGGGGAGGTGAGGGCGGAGGTGGAGGGGTGGGCCGAGTGCGAGTGCGAGTGAGAGTGCGGGTGTGGGTGTGAGGGGTAGGGGTACGGGGAAGACGAGGAGGAGGAGGACGAGAAGAACGACGACCCGGGCGCAGACGTCGACGGGATCGAGAGCGGGGGCGGGCGGCCGCTCGGATGCGGCGCCGAGCTGCTGCTCCCCCCTCCTCCCCCACTTGCGCCCCACCCCCCAAACAGATGCGCAGTAGACGTCGACGCGGTCCCTGCGTGCCCGAACGCCCCATACGGGCTCCCATGCCGCCCACCCCCTCCCCCGCCCACGTTCGCGTTCCCATCCACAGCCGGCCACCCCGGGTTCTGCGGGGGCAACCTCGTCGGCTCCCTCTCCTCATTCTCCTCCGGGTCCGCCAGGACCGCCATCAGCCTCGTCTCCAGCTCCATAAGCGGGGCGAGCCTCCTCCTATAGTGCTCGTAGTTCGGCTGCGGGTCCGGGTCCGGGGGGGAGGTGGAGGTGCCGGGGCGCGACCCCGACCCGGAGCTGGGGCCGGGGCCGGGGCGGGAGGAGCTGGGGCTGGAGATGATGATGGAGGCGAACTGGTTCTCGAACTGGTCGCCGTCCTCGGGCTCGGGGGGTTCTTCGGGGGCGATCGCTTCGAGGATCCTACAATGGTGCGTGCGCGGGCACGGGCGCAAGCGGGCGAGCCGGCAGGCAGGGGGCGCGGCGGGAGCGGGAGCGGCGGGGTCAGCTCAACAAAACATTAACGGTGAAGGGGGGAGGGGCACGGGTGCGCACCGGCGTATGGAGCGGATGAGGTTGAGGTAGATAACGAAGCGCCATGCTATACGTTCCTGGTGGAACGCGGTGGGCGTATGTAGCAGCTGGAATTCTGCAAGACACAAGGGTAGACGTGAGCATATATGCGGACAACGCAGAGACGGGCCCCAGTCAACAGAACACCGGTGAGCAGCAGCGGTCCGGGGCGATAAAACGAATGCGAACGCGGGGCAGTGAAGACCACAGCACCAGGCGACGGGCAGGCTAGCAGCGAGCATCTAGTTACCGGACGGGTGATCTCGCACGTCATAGGACAGTAAATAACATAGCGGCGGTCGGCCCAGTCCAGGCACAGAAGCGAGCCCAGAGGACGGTCGCATATACAGAGAGGGCCGCTCTGGCGTAGTTGTCCCTGTCCGATCGGGGCCGGCGCTTACGAAAAGGTCCGATCTGTGGGTGAGAGGACGGAGACGGTAGCCACGGCGGCAGCGGGCGGGCGCGACGTGGACGGCGGACGGTGGACGAGGGGCGCAGACGGACCGATCGCGGGCTGGATGGCAGCGTCCGGAGGCGGGCTACGTCCCGCGCGGCTTCGCGGAGGGACGGAGGGGGGAGGGTGTATGCGCGAACCTTGTAACCGACTCCACCGCGTCCTTGGCCGGCTAGAGGTGCGATCGCGAAATAAAGCCCGCCACCACCTCCCATGCCTCCTGCTCTACACGACACGACACACAGCTCGCAGCGCGCCGACACGTTCCACAGAGGAGACGAGGAGGGGGCAGATGGGAGGGGGGACTCACGCTTGAGGGTGGTGCTCTTGCCGCTCTCGCTCTGGCCGAGGAGGAGGACCTTGACGGTCTTCTTCCTGCGGCGGTGCTTGTCGTCGTGGCGGAGCATGCGGTCGATGTTTTCGCTGCGCTTCTTGGCCTCCTCCTCTGCGCGGACGCGGAGGTCGCGCTGCTCGGGCGTCTCATCTGGCGGGGGCAGGAGCGCGGCGGCGAGGGGGTCGGAGAGGCGGCGCGAGGCGGGGGGCGAGGGGTTTGCATGGGGCGGCGGGGGATTTGACTTTGGAGGGCGGACGGGCGGGGAGGGGCGGGCAGAGCGGTGGTGGGCCATGGTGCGCGCGGGGCGGACGGGGAGGCCGAGTCGGAGGGGAGAAGGGCGTAAGGGGCGGAGGAACGAGGAAGGAAGGACTGGCGAAGGAGGAGAGCGGTATGTGACAGCCCGGCGCTCGCCCAGCAGAAAAAGTCAAGTGTGAGAAGCCCCAGCCGCCTTCTGGAACGCAAGACAAGGGACCGCCCGTCGCCCGCGTCCTTCACCGGCCTCCTCCACACGACGTCCTTCCTCCTCCTCTCCCTCGGCCGTCCCCGCGTCAGCGTCCCTTTCCTCGCCGTCCCTCCTCCGCTGCCCGGTCCTCCGGTTCCGGCTCCGGCTCCGGACCCGGCCCCCCACATCCCCGCCCTCCGGCGCCCTCGCGCGACGGAGCGGACGCTGCTGATCCGGCTCTTTTCCCCAAACCAGATCAGAACCCGCCGGACTGCACAGCTCTCCAGCTCCTCCTTGTCGCGCAGACGCGGCCGATCGTCCACGCTCGCGCTCACGACGCCCATGTCACTGGCCAGGGGACCGCCCGTGCCAGCTCATTCGCTCTCGCGCCGCCCACCTCACTCAGCACACTACCGGCGCGCGTCCCTCTTCAGGCCTCAGGGCCCCGCGTGCCGTCCCCGGCTTCGAAACAACTGCTCGCGCGCGGCCGATAAGTACTGCATACGTACGTAGCGGCCTTCTAGAAACCCGCTGGCATGCGCTAGCAGGATGGAGCAGGATCGGGCCCGGGGGCGCGTCCGCGCCGACGCATGCGGGGGCCTTGTCGAGGACTGGGAGGTACTGCGCCTGCGCCGTCGCGCCCCGACACGGCCTTGGACGGACCACGGACCACCGGGCCTTGCTTCGCGCGGGCCGTGTCACTGCACACGCACCAACTGGCCGCTCCGCAAGCACGTCCGGTCCCAGTACAACGCGCCGTCCTGTGTTCCTCCCTAACTCGCTAGTAGAAACTCCCCGCCACCCGCCACCCGCCACCCGCCGCCCACCGCCCACCGCCCACCGCATTCCAATCGCGCACGAAGAACGTTGGCCCGAGAAAGAGCTCACAAAGTCCCCTCCCCGCGCCGCGTGCGCCCCGCCCGCCGCCGACGCGCGAGGTCCGGTCGCGTCTCACTCCGGCACGCCGCCCCCCCTCCCCCCCTTCCCGCTACCCCGCGCGTCCGTGCGGTCGTCCCGGCACGCGTTCTCTTCCTGTCTTTTCTTCCTCTTCTTCAGGCTCTAACGCACGTAGACACACGTGCACTCGTGAGTCAGGCACGCGCGGGCCCCGGGTGCGCGTGCAATAAAGCTATAGCACAGTGGTTCATTGGGGGTGTCCGTGCTGTCTACATACAGTCCAACGGCGGACGGTAGATGGGGTGGTAAGAGGTGTGTACTGGAGGATCCGTGCGGGCCCGGTGTGCGTGCCTTGCGCACGCGTTTCCTCGAATTCCTGCCAGGTACCTCTTAGTCTTCGAAAGTTCGAACATCGCGTACTCGTACACAGTAAGTACGTACATACGTACTTACGTCCGCGCGCAAAGGACGTCTCCATGGCGACCACACGCACACGCATACGCATGACGAGACCGTCCACGTCCACGCTCCATACAGAACTCGCCTCCCGCGCGCTGCACTAGTACCGCTCCTCACTCAAGCTCCGGAATGAATTACCATTGGCGCGAGGCGCGAGAAGCCAAGGCCCAAGGCTGTCAAAACCCCCGGGACGGCCGGTGAGGTAAGTTCTTAGCCGCACTCGTCCAGATTTCAGATTTCCACAGAGAACATCCCCCCCCTCTGTCCCCTCCCCTCGCCGCGCACCTCCCACCTCTCACGGCGCGCCGCCCGGGATGTGCGCCGGAGGTCCCACGCCGAACGCCCTTCATGCCCCGGCCCACCGAACGAACCTCAAGTGACAAGTACTGACAAGCTTCGGAATTCGTGGTCTTCTAGGGTCTTCTTCTGCGCTGCGGAGCTGCTTCAAGCCTTGGGGAGAGCGTGAGTGAGCGTGACGCGGGGCCGCCAGGTACGTAGGTACGTACGGCGCGCGGGGTGCGGCGCGCCGGATTCCGGTCGCGGCAGGGCTTCAAGTTACGGTTCGGCCTTCTGGGGACCGCTGGGTGTGCTGCGTCCCTGGCTGCTGCCGCCGCTTTCGTCTTTGCAAGCGCTCCCAAGGCTCCTTCGACACGCATCAGCCTCAGCGTGGCTTGAGTCCGGAGAGGATGCGCGCGGCGCATGGCTTACGGTACGTGGCACTGCTCTGCGCTACCACTACTCTATAGTATCGTCACAGGCGGCCACCCCGAGCTGTTGTTACCACCAACTTACTCGCTTACTAAAGTTATGACGTGGTGCGCCCTGGCTCTGGCTCTGGCGCGCCCCGCGGCGGCTGGCGCTGCTTGCAGGGCCGGACGGCGGACGCTGTACGCTGATCGATGATCCCTCCCCCGCGCTTGTCTATGAACGCACTTGCTACGCAACCGTGAACCGTCAGCAACCACCTTTCTCTCCGACGCGGGTGGGGCGCCGTGCGCCCCGGCGTACTAAGTAGCGTGCACCCCGACGCCCGGAGGGAACGAAAGCCACCGCGAGTCCGCGACGTATCACGAAGCGAACAGAGCCCTCCGAGGCGCGAGCTTCTATGCACGTAAGGCCCAACCACCTTCAACTTCAAGTGGATGCCCGGGCCCGGGCCCGGGGAGAACCGTCCGCGTGGCTCCGCACCTTCTCCTCGCTTCTTCTCCGGCATACTTACACGCATGCGCACACATCATACGTGCCAAGGGCCCTCCGCCAAACCCCGCCCCTTACGTGCCGCCCCAGCCGCCTCCGATCCCGACGCCGGTCGCGGAATCGCTACCTTCTAGTCCGATGCGGCACGGGGCGCAGTTGTCGTATCGCGCGTCGCTCGGGCTTCGCGCCGCGGGTCTTGCTTGGCTCGCCGTTCGCCGCTCACCGCTCGCGCGGAGCTCTCGGTGTCTAGACAGGTACCTGTGGACACTGGAATTCCGCGGAGATCCAAGTGGTGCATCATACAACAGTAAAGACGTACGCACTTACGTTTAGATGAGTTGTATGGGCGGTGAGCGCGTCGTTTAACTCGGTGGTGCATCATAATAATATGCCTAAAAACGAGACGCCTTTTGCTGATAGGTCGCGCCACAAACGTGTCCCCGCGGAGGTTCAGAAAACGATCGATATGACCAGTCCGGAGGCCTGAGGACGCTCGGGCGATCCCTTCCCACCGTCCAGGCATCATGACGCGACACCCGGTGACTATGGTAATAGGCCACTAGTCACGAGTCGTCAGTCTATCCAGAGCGCGCGGCGCGTGCGGTGAGATGTGCTTGACTTAGATCTCCATGCACGCCCTCTACGGGATTGTACCGTATGAACACATACGCACACCAAAGGCCTTCCCATCCCCCTCAGGCACGCCAATACTTGACGTCGCGCTATCTGCACTTGCGCCGCAACGTCCGATCTGCAGCTCCCCGACAGACCGAGATGAACTCCGGGCCCCACGGGGATCGCGTGCGTCCATTGAGTAGCCGGATGGCGGGGGCATCGGCTGGTATCGGGCTGCATACTATAGCGTGTAGCGTTACAGTTCCGAAGAGGGTTCCCTAATTTCAAAGTCATGACCGACTCCCGAGTACGTGCGCAAGCTTCGCAAGAAGCGCGGGCGGGGCGTCACCCTCCGTGTCCGAAGGACAAGGAATGAGCTCAATAGGGAGCGAGGGGCCCTGTGCATGCGAGTCGGAGGGATGCTCCGTGCTCGACGGACGGCGGGTTGCTCGGGATGGATGGCGTCTTTCCTAGCGGCGTTGGACGAGATCCCGTACGGTTTGACGAAAGCTGAGTTGTTCACGCGTAGATTCGTAGACAGCCTGGGTCAGGAGTTTCTGTATCTTCGGTATGCTTTCCAAGGAACCATCATTGCGGCGATATTCTCCCACCTCGCCGCCACCCACTCGGACTGTTCCCCGCTTGCCACACGATGCGAGACGTCGACTTTTGCTTTCCACTGCATCTCTTGCGCCGAACCTAGATAACCTCCTCGGACGCCAAGCAACCGCGTGCACGTGTACACACACATCCATGGACCACATCGGACAGTCGCAACGAACAACGAGCAATGCCACCATGCGGCTCGAGATTGTTACACCCTGACAGGCCAACAAGCCAGCAGTGCGCACCGTGCTTCGGCGGTTTGCGATGTCATGATGTCTTGGGGTGAGTGGCTGTCCAAAAGGCACCGAGCACCACGCCTTTCATTAAGATTGCGAGTGAGCACTGAGTTACGATTCACGGACCTCCCGCCGCACCATGTGCATACGTGCGTCTGCCGCCTCGCCTCGTCTCGCTTGTACGAAGCATGTAGTATGCAGCCTGGTGACTGGTCCGCCCAAAGCCCGGATTGCACGCGCGCGAGGGCGGCTTCTCTGGGACGTCGGCTCCGCGTGGAAGATGCGTTCTACCAGATAACAACGAATTTTCGCGGATGAAAGAGAGGCCTGTTCTACACATTCAGCTGTCATATAGCCGGGCAAGAGTCGCGCGGGTCGTCCAGGCACGCACGTTCGCGATGTTCTACCAGTATTTCTTTCCTCGAGCTTCCGACCTAGTCTTGCTGCGGCCTGTTGTTCAACATCCGGGTACCCGGTATGCCATTCGACAGCCTTCCTTTGGAAAGCTCAAAGCGAGTATCATACTCACGCTCAGCGGCGGCGGGGCGGACGGCCCGGGTGCGGGGGGTCGTGTGAGAGAGCGCGGGGAGAGCGCGGTGTTGGATGTGTCCACAGACGGCGATGGACGGCCCTTCGCGGCGCGGTGCCGGGTGTTCGTGCCTGTCCACGTCAATGCAAAATTGACACAACACACCGAACACGCTGAGCCGAAGTACGTGAAACGAGTGGTCAGGTCGCCGGCGCACGCGCCGCACACGCATGTGGTTCGGGCGCGCATACGTACGACAAGTCGTGTGCTATCCATCCACAACGGCACGTCCGATCGAGAAGGGACCCCTCGCCGGTGTTCCTCGCGGCAGCTCGCTGGAGGAGTAGGAAGAACGATGGTCATAAGGAGCCATCTGCTTGGGGGGTCGGCCGTGCCGGGCCTCCCTTGCGGGAAACCTAAACCCACGAGGAGCCTCTGGGCACGGGGGGCGTGACGTTCACGCGCACGTCCACGCGCACGGTCCACGGTCCACCCCGGCGTCGGGCGTCGAACGTCGAAGCTCGAAGCAGCCCCGAAGCTCCAGGCTCGAACTTCGAAGCCGCAAGAAGCGGGGGCGGTGGGAAAGGGCGGGATGCCGTAACAGCGCGGGCTTCGCGTTGGCTGAAGCTCTGAAGGTGTCTCCGCCGTCGCCGACGCATCTGCCCGACGCTGGCAGGCGGGTGTTGGGTGAGCGAGCGGCGGCGCGATAAGCTCGCACCCGCACGCGTGCCGTATGGCTCTCTGGTGGCCAGAGCTAGGCGGGACAACTGGCGAGGCCCCACCCGAACTTGCTGCAGCCGCCTCGAATTCTTGGTCGCGCGGCATGGCGGGCCCCGGGCTCAGGCCTCGGGTTCGCCGCAACTTAACAGGATGCGGGCGCAGTGCAGCGCATGGCCGACCCCCGCCCATGCGTGGAAGCAGGACAGGAGGGGTGGGTCGCCGGGGCCCCAAACGGGCAAGTAGGAAGGAGCGCTGCCGCGAAGAGTGTCGTTCTGCGCAATATCCCAGCGCACGAGCGGCGGGCGCTGGAGGGGGGGAGGAGCGGAGATGACGTCCTCGTAACGTGCGTGCTGTATGTGGTGACGGGATAGTGGTTGCCTGCGATCGATAGCCAAGACACCGAGTCAGCGTGTGTACGCGGCGGTGGCTGCTCGGCAGCGCGAAAGGACTGACATTCGGCATGCACACTCTTTGAGTGTGCGTCATTACGGCGACATCCTGAGACGTTCTGAGTGTAGCTGCGAGCAGAAAAAATTTAGGCCGTCAGTATTACTTGACGCTAGACTCTAACGCGAACCACGACCGCCGCCCGCCTCCGTAGTAGCGACCGTCAAAGCGAGAAGGCAAGCGGATGAGGCCCGATATGGTCTTGGGACCCTGAGATGCGCCTGCCCTGTGCGCGCGCGTCGCCAGAAAGAAGATGTCGCCCTACGTTTCATCGCCAGCAAAACCGCCCGAAGTCCTGACCAATGACCACAGCACAGAACGTTCTGACCGTGACTGTGCCAGCACCGCGGCGTGTCGGACGGACGCACCCGCCGCCGCACATCGCAAGCGCACCGTGCATCGACGCAGCGCGCATGCGCATAACGTTTAGGCCGGCGCGCACATACGCGTGTTCGACAGGCGAGCAGAAGGGCTCTTCCCGCCTTCGTCTTCAGTCCCATGACAGACGCAGCGAGCCCGGTCGAGGAACGGTCGGTGCGCCCAGACTCCGCCGCCCCCGCGCACGTCAGCCGGCGTGGAACTATCCGAGGCACGGGCTGCGGTCGAGTGCGCCTGACGTTCTTTGGAAGGGCATCGGATCGATGGGAGGGGCCGTTGGCACGGAACGCGCGATTGAGTCACGGACTGTGTACCAGTACGGGCGGGCGGGCGGGCGGGCGGGCGGGGAAGGTTCCAGCTGTCGTCGTCCTACGTGCTAGTGCCGGGCGCCCGTGCGGTGCAGTGATGAGCAACACTAATCTTGGTCCGAGGCCCTTCCCGTGCTTCCTTTCCCTGCTTCCCAGGTCTGGCAGTACGTTTTCCCTTCGCGCGCAGACGCGGGTACCGTGTGCGTGACAGCGTATCGTCCCTGTATAGACCCGACGAGATATCGAGCGACGAGTACAGTATGAGGACACCGGACTAGCGGGGGAAACAGGAAAACGGCCGGCGTTGCGGCCCGGCGCCGTGTTCTCCGGGACCTTCGACGCCTCCCGGCGAATTCTTAGCCTGTAGTCTAGTAGCCGCTCAATTTGCTGGGGATTTGGGTTTAGTTTCGGTACGGTGAACTTCCGAGCTCCTCGAACGCTGACAGCGCGATAGATTTCGCTCTGGAGGTGAAATTCTTGCTACTCACGGATGCAGACGTATGACTGAGGTGAAGCCGCGGACGAGGCACCCACGCGCCCCAGCTGCGACGCGGCGAGAGGGTGGGCTGCAATTGAGGAGGGCCAGGATAAATCCAGAATAGTGCGCGATATGTTCGGAGACGGAGGTACCGGGGCAGTGGACGATTGAGGACTGCGGTCGGCCGACGGCCTACGGCGTCCTTCATTCCGCTTTAGTGCTTGAGTCCCCGGAGAAGTATCGCGGTGAGGCCTGAAAGATGCGGACCGCCGGCCACACGGAGACCGGCCGGGAGGCGTCTTTGAGTTTGGCGACCCTTCGGTTGGCCGGCGGAGCCCATAAACTGCTTAGGAAAGTCTAGGACAGCACCCACATTGGTCTCGCTGACCATACGAGGAGCTCTGTGCCTTCTGTCGGCGCGTCAATAATGAGGTAACGCATCCAAAAGTCTAGATTCGGACACTTCAGATACAGTACTCACCCCAGCCGTTGCCTAATACGATAGCGAAGATCAGGGCTTATAGGCAGGGTCGACGAGCGACGGGACGCTCGTGTCGACTTGAAAGTCGGGACCCGACTTTACTTGTGCACATGGTCGGGCTGACAGGGGATATCTGGCCACCGAATGCGGTTAGTAAACGAAATTAGCAATCTATTGTATATCTGCTGCGAGATGCGAGAACTCTAACCTCTTGGCATCTTAGCCACGTATAAGGTGTGCTTCTACACAGGTGTCGACCCTCTCCCTCGCACAGGATGGAGCTAATCACAACAATTCATTTTCCTGCGACGAGCCACCCGAGAAATAAACACCGAAACCACACGTGTTACCATCTTTGAGCCGACTAGGTCCGTTGTCGAGACCTAGTTCTGATTCTGCTAGTGGACGAGCAGATAGTCTTCAAGTGACAGCGCGCACCTGGGAATCATCGAACGGGTGAAGGGAAAGGGGCTGGAGCCAATGAAGTAATGCAAGAATCTGTTGTTACGATCGTCCTCGTATATGAACTGAAATTGAAAGAGAAACGGCAAGGCTCACCTTGGAATCGAAGCTCGGCGAGGCCGGCCAGTTGAAGTGCGGCGAGAACAAGGTGGTTGTCACTATACGCACCAACCAACCAGCGTCATCGAACGCGATAGGGTTGTTGATGGCGAAGACTCAACCCCACGCGTTCGCACCCGACGCCCCCACCGGTCCACCATGTCCCCCCATCATTACCGAGAACGCGACATGAATGAGATGGTGTTGGGATGTCTCGACTTCGAGCCGACAAAAAGTGTACTCAGAGGCAGTGTTGGCGGTGACGCGACGCGAGTCCGACCCCGCCGAGAGCATACTGAAGTGTTGATGCTTGATCTCTGTGCAAGGATGTGCTGAGCCGCGCATACATAGACACCGGCTAGATCCTCTTCATGCATTCAAAGCAACACATAGCACGTAACTTCTGGTGGTATGGAGTCAGCGGGCCAGGTAGTCGTCGGAACCCACTGCGATTCGTGGCATTCGGAGGAGCGACGTTCTGGGAAATGGTATCGCTCACCTATCAACATCAACTATCATTGGAGGTAGCGACACACTTCCAGTAGGTTTGCAATTGCAAGCGCCGCGGCTCGAAGGGATAAGTGATGGACCCGAGTGAAACGCCGCTGAGAGTTGCGCAGTGAGAAGCGCCCGATGTCGCATCAAAAGTTCAACGGCTCGTCGGGTCCCGGCCATAGCCGTGCCGGTCTCAGGCTGCACGATCACGTCGCTGCTGTGCTCTTCCTCCTTCATCTCAGTGTAGGACAACTTCCTAGCGCGAGCCTAGAGCAAAACCCAACCAGGATGTTGACCTCACGCCCACTGCCGACCGCATGTGTGTTGCTCACTGCTCGCGTGAATAGGAACTGCCCCGGGCAGGCGCGAGAGCTCCAGGCAGACCGGTGAGTCGGGCTTTTTTCGCAGTACTTACGCCCTGCGTTTGTTAACTGCAGCATCGGACACTCTGTTTCACGATATAAGTCTTGGCTCGAGTGAGCCGGACGAAGCCAAACAATGCAGAACGAGCATAAAAGAGGTAGGCGGCAAACCAATCGAGCTATGTAGGGATAGAGATGCAAAAGGCATCGATGGGACAATGGCTGAGAGTTTTCAAAGTACTGCCCCGCTGCGGGAACTGCCGGAAGACCCCATGATAATCGTCTTCAACAAGATGCCGTGATGGTGACGCGCAAGAACGGCATCAACGCGAATCTCTGTGCCGCGGTGAGTTACACATCAAACGGCATCTGGGGTATAGACATTCGAAATATGAACTCCTCCAGTATCCACAGGTCCATTCCCAAGACTTGACGTTAATAGCTGAGGTATATCTCTGGTGTCGGTACCTCGCTGCTACTGGTACTTCTCGAGCTTAGGGTGCCATTTATCGTCTAGTCAAAGCGATACGTTTCGTCTCGCTTACCCGACCATCTTTACCGAACTTCTCCAACCTCAAAACTTGATCGACATCGCCTCTTTGTCCTATACAGGCACAGCGCGAAGTGTTCAGACCAATGACGATCATGCGGTCCGATGTGGTTACTCGGCGCGGTCCCACAAGCCCGAGTCACGGTATAGTATAAGATGCTCAAGAGACGACCCCCAGCCCTCATTCTCCTTCTCTCAAATTCTCTTGTTTACGTTCTTCTCTCGAAACCTCTTGTTCACACACGGGCTGTGTATTCTCTTTCTTTGCCGCTCTACTCTTTCCTTATTGCTTCGTTCACGACTCGTCATTTCAAAGCAAGTCCGGACCCTAGCGTCGAGGCCGACATGTGGATAGCCGGCTGATTACTACTCGTTTCAAAACCATCCACTCTTTCAAACATGAAGTTCCCCCTCATCCTCGTGTTCGCTCTCGTCAACTGTAAGTATCCACCTCCTCTGGTCGTGAAATAGTTTAGTTGCTCACTGGTCCCTTCAGTCGCTGCTGCTTCCTACGTGCCGCGTGCGGCCCCTGGAACGCAGTTCATCACCGGCCCTTGCCAGAGCGACGCCGATTGCGCCTCCAGCTGCTGTGGCTTCAACTCGGGCAAGTGCGCAGGCCCGGTCATCGCGCAGGAGCGCGACGGCGGCTGCGGCTTCGGGGACGCCGAGCCCAACGACATCGCCGCGCAGAAGTTCCACGCGGGCCAGGCTCAGGCTCGCCGAGAAGCCGTGCCAAGAGCGAGCAAGTCTACCAAACGTCCGAGCTCGCCTAAGCCCGGCACCCAGCACATTACTGGCTTGTGCAAGAAAGACGCCGATTGCGCGTCCCATTGCTGTGGCTTCAAGACTGGGAGGTGCGCTAGCCCCCTCGTCGCGGATGTGCTTGACGGCGGCTGCGGCTTTGGCGACACCGCGCCCCACATCGCGATTTGGAAGTTCCGCACTGGCAAAGCCTGAGGGTTCTGGTGAGGACTCATTGGGTTACGATCCGTTACGGTCTTCATATTTGGCATGGTTGTGTATGCCGTTGACGTTGTGCGAACGGATTGGAGTGATTTGTAGCAGGCAAAGTGGACTTAATGCAGACCTTCCTTTTACCATTCATTTTTTGATGTGCTGACTTACTGGATCTCGAAGGAACGTGCCAGGGCGTGAGTCGTTAAGCTTTGAGGTGTCCAGTTGTCTGTTACTTACGATACCTACAACTTGTCTGCTTTACGCACTCACGTTCATCCAGGGATCTCTAAATGCGCATCCAGCGCGCATATAAGCAACGCCCGAGACGTTTTAGTTGGTCGTACATGATTTTTCCTTTCATAGGATGGTCCCTGGATGGAGGCTACGCGAGTGCGATGTGCGAGTTCGGTGCGAGCCGTGGGACCGCGAGAGAACACATGGCATCAAAGAGACTCTCTGGAACCGGGTGATGGGTAGGTACAGTAATACCAACCGATTTCTCAACGCGTCTCTTGAAGGATCTGGGTAAGGTCAACCGGGAGTGCCGTCAGCGTCGGAGATATGAGACGTCACTGCGGCCGCTTCGGTAAATAGAGCGTCTATCTAATCTAATCGGTAGCCTCTGGCGTTAGAAGAAGCGTTCCTGAGATTCCTTCCGTTCCACTGCCAGCGTGCCTGAATTTCGGCTGGGCCGGGGCTCTTCCGTCTCCTCCTCGACATGTTCAACACGCCCATATATATGTACTCAACCCACTCAGTTCGTCCTGCACCTTGAAGCTTTTGCAGCCCAAAACTTTGGCAATCATTCCCCATCTCAGATCATCTCAGACCTGTGCAGCAACAAAGGTGTGCAATATCGTTTCTGAACCATCACTCCGTCCCCCGCCCGTTGGCGACCATCAGTCGTCCCGCGTTCGTGGGTGTTCCGTACCTCCGAAGCCAAATATCATCGCAACCGAAATTACTCGTCATGCTCTTTGCTCCTTGCCCGTGAGCACCGAGTCTCTCGCCTCTTTCTTTCTCTTCCTCTTCCTTTCTTTCCGGTCATGGCACCGCTGTTCGGGCGTGCCCTCGCCTTCAAGCGCGAGGACGCCTCTTCTTCAGGTGGTACGTCTGCTGTCTGTCTGACAGACTCTATCCGACCCCTCATACCCCTGCCAAGTGTTTCGATAGTTCCTGTCATAGTGTCCAAAGACGTGCTCAAACCTCCACCCTACAGCGCAGGCTAGCCCTGCTGCTTCGTCTTCGTCTTCGTCCTTCGTTTCGTCTTCTACTTCCGAGAGTAAACCGGTCAGCTCAACGGTGGCATCATCCGCAAGTTCGAGCAAAGATGCGACATCCACGGCTGCCCCGACCACTTCGGACGCACCCACGTCTTCGTCAGGTGCGCTTCCGACATCCTCAGCCATACCGCCGTCTTCGACGAGCTCTTCGCAAGCGGAAACAACCTCCGCCGCCTCTTCGGCATCAGCCTCAGCTACGACCTCTGCGTCTGCTGTAGACACGACTTCGTCGGTGGCCAGTACATCTACCACGGAATCTACGACGTCATCTACTTCATCCGCCGTCGTTTCTTCCACGGAGGCCACTACTGCGTCTTCGTCTACATCCTCCTCACCTCCAACAACCTCCGCGGTCAGCTCTAACACCACGTCGTCCACAGCACCCTCCTCCGCAACATCCTCGGCGAACGCGTCAACCTCTGCAGTGCTGCTCCCTAGCGCCATTGGTTCGGAGGACCCCACGAGCAGTACGTTTCTCTCTCCCTCTCCCACTCCCCCGCCGCCCGTTGCCTGACGACTACTCGTCCGCGGCGAAAACCAGCGGCGAAACCCTCTACTGCTACCGCAGTTTCCACGACCCCCGCCACGCCCGCCTCCGCTTCGTCTGACTCTGGGAGTGGTCCGTCCAGGCTGACCGTCGCTTCGTCAGCGTCAGCGTCAGCATCGGCGTCCGCACCTGCCACGGAGACTTCCGCCAGTTCTGCTCAGGCTTCCGCAAGCTCCGTCTCTGCGTCGTCTGCCACGACGACCAGCGGCGCCGCCTCAAGCTCGGCCAATGCGGGCTCTACCACGGAGACGGCGAGCGCGGGTACGGGCGCGAGTGGGAGTGAGAGCGCGAGCGCGAGTGCGAACGGTTCATCGACAAATGGCGGGTTGGTCCCATCGGCTATCACGTGAGTACTTTCTTCCATCTAGTTTTACTTGGCAGTGGGGGATGGGTTCGTCGTTCGTGGCATCCTGATGGGTGCTGAGCGCCAGTAAATGTCTCGCTCATTGAACCGTTTTCGAGCGCACCCGGAGTACGGATCGGGGCGGGTTATCCGCCCACAGACCTTCCGACTGTGACCGGCCATTATCCTTGATGACGCATATGCTCAATGTTCCGTGTGTTTTAGGGGACCGGCCGACAGTGGCCCTACGTCTGCAGGAAGCAGCAGCGCGACGCCTACCAGCCCAGCCTCCGCATCTGCGACTCCTACCACCGCCGCGGGCGCGTCCGCTGCGAGCCAGCCTGCTGCTGGCTCTAGCAGTGCTGCAGCTGGGGCCGCTACACCTTCGACCGCCCCGAACAACAGCGGTAGCAACAACGGCAGCGGCAACAACGGTAGCGGCAACAACGGTGCCTCCAGTGCTGCGGCTCCGCAGAACGGCAACACCAACGCTGGGAACACGAACACGGGGGCAGCCAGTTCTTCAAACGCTGTCGCTCCGATTAGCTCGACGGATGCGTCCCCGACCGGATCCAACAACAGCGCGGCCGGTTCTGCCGCAGCGAGCGGGCCTGCAGAGAGCAGTGCGACAGACTCTCAGCCGACGGCCGCACCTGCGTCTAGTGCTGCCGCTGCCACGAGCACCTCTGTCAGCGTGTCGTAGGTCGATCCATACGCCGAGTGAGCGGAAAATCTCTGACAATGATGGATTAGCTTGTCACAACCCGCCCAGCGCGCCAAAGACAGTGCTCCAACCAACTCTGCGACGCCTGTCACGACCACCGTTACGAGCCTTTCGACATTCAGCACGCCGACAGTTATTGTCAACGATGGCACCTCCTCCACGTCCTTCCAGCTCACCACAAGCACGTCCGTCTTCACGACTGTGACCACCCCACCCGCCGCGACCACCATCGCTGCGTCCAGCGCGTCGTATGCCTCTCCATTTTTCTTCCCTATCACGCGCTAACTGCATCAACAGGGGTAGCAGCACCCTCTCCCCCGCGCAGATCGGCGGGATCGTAGGAGGGCTCTTGGGCGCCCTCGCGCTCGTCGCGCTGGCCGGCTTCTGCTTCTGGCGCGCACGCGCACGCAGGCGCGCCGCGTATATGGGTGGGGGAATCACCTTCGAGTCTTACGTCCCCCGCTCGCCCTCGGTCGTCCCCGACTCGCCCCACTTTTCCGTCGAGGACGCCATCGCGCCTGCCGCTCCGGCGATGACCTACGCCGGCTCCGCCGCTAGCACGGTTCCGGGTGCAGGCGCAGGCGCAGGGATGGGCGCAGGGTCAGGAGCAGCCCCGCCGACGCTACCCCCGATCGCGCGAGAGCCGCTGCTGATGGCGTACGCGCCAGGCGCGCGCTCCGAGCTCTTCCCGAGCATCGCGTCGACCTCGACGCTGACCGGGGGCATGGAGATCAGCCCCGCAGACAGCGTTGGGGCGAGCGCGGCGCGGCCGAGCCTCCGGGACACGATCATGAGCCGCACGACGGCGGCGAGCGTCGTCGTGCCGTCTGCGGGCCACTCGAGCTGGAGCGCGGACGCGGTGTTGGATCCGTTTGTGGACCCGCCAATGCCAGGCGCGCGCCCGCCGTCTGCGGCGGCGGTTAGTGTTGAAGGTGGGAAGAGTGTGGATCCTTTTGCGGATCCGGAGAAGGGGCTGGGTGTAGGCCCGCGGGCGTCGGTCGCTTCGCTCGCCCCGCCGTCGCCGCTGCCCCGTCCGGGGCACACGAGGCTTTCGATCGCGAGCACCGCGGACGTTTCGGTGAGTCTATCTGTTTGATCCTACTGTTACATCTCACTGATTGGTTCGTGTTACGCAGCCTGGGGAGGCGATGTGAGTTAGGCTCAGTATTCATTTGGACGGTGACTACGGCACTTTCACGGACACTTTGAGACACGATTGGGACTCTGTTGTTTACGCTTAGCCTTTGCATGTCTTTGAGGGTTCTGGTATTATATCCCGCTGCTTTGTCGTCCGTGTAGCTGTGCACACTCGCATACCCAGTTAATTTCTTGCAGGCGTAGGAAGGTGCGGCCTAAATGAAGTGAGCAGTAAATCTGGGTGGATGTTGTTGAATGGCCGTGATACTTATTACACGCGCATCACCCGTTGTCACTGCTCGGGTCTACCTGACATATGTTTAAGCTTGCTTTTCTATGGCAATGTAGTCACCCATTCATGATGAGAGCAAACCTGCGAAGCCTTAGCAGGATTGTCCATTGGCAAGACACGATAGTATGATGTCTCCGGATTGGGAAGTACAAGCGCCCATGATCCTACGCGCTGCCCGTCGTTACCTGAGAGTCCATCTGCAGTACACTGACCATCTCCTGCCGTTGTCCCTTTTGCACCCGCCATCTCCTGCTGCACGCTGCCATTTACCTCTTCCCTTATCCATTCATCTTACTCTAAATCTTTCGAGGCGCCCTTCGCCCACCGGCATCTAGCCCACCACCATGCAGTCGCTACGCACCCGCAAGTCGACCGAGCCGCGCTCGAAGAGCTCACAACAGCGGCAGGGGACGATCCGCAAGCCCAACCCCGCCGCACGCGACCCCGAGCGACGGGCGACGCGCGTCGGCGAGAAGATGAGGAAGCGCATGTCCATGCGCTACGCCGACATCTCTGGGCCTACCGACGTCCAAGTGCCGGACGTCCCTGCGCTTCCGATTGGGGTCCGCGCGAGCAGCAGCCAGTACAGACAACCCGGGCAGGAGGAGCAGAGGTTTACGGAGGAGCCGAAGGAAGATACGGGCGCGGCGGAGTTGAGGCTGTTGGATAAGGATGATTTTGACCCGGATGCTTGTGCGTGAGCTCGTGGTATGTGAGTGTATGCTGGGGCCATTGACATCGTAGGGCAGACATCAAGGTGAAGCTTGCAAACTCGACCGAGTCTGAGCTGCGGCAATTGCAATCGTCACTACAAGCACAGAAGGACGGGGTAGCAACCGACTTGCAGCGCAATGTGTTCAAGAAGTACGTCCAGCTATTTCTGCCAACGGCAGTGTCTGTGAAGCTCATGTTGTGCACCAAGCTATGCGGAGTTTATGCTCGTGTCAAAGGAAGTCGGTATTCTAGAGAACGAGATCCTCGAGTTCAAGGAGTTGCTCGCGGAATGGAAGGGCATGCCGTCGTTGCTGCATATAGACGACTCTGCGTCGGTTGCGGGTACGTCTCGTCCTTCCCTCGACTCACTTCGTGAGTTCTCATCCTCACAGAGCGCCGCCGGAACGTCCGCTCCTCAATCGCCGACTTGCGGGTGCTATATGCGAACCAGATGCAAACGCTACACATGCAGATAGAAGGGTCGTCCAAGTTCGTCCCTACAACACCCGGCAGGCACATCGTGACCGAGGTAGACAACGTCGTCGCGCTCAATGCGGCCACATACAAGGTCGATCACTCGGTGCGCTTCGTGCTGCTCGACGACGCTGTGCTGGTCGCACGCAAGCGGAAACGGCGAAACAACGGAGAGAACGACAAGTTCGTAGCGGAGAAGTGCTGGCCACTAAATGAGATGCTTGTGTTGGATACGAAAGACACTCCCGGTAGGTTCTGTGGAGGCTGTTGCTGGGCTCATATCCTGACTATATGCGCAGGCATGACCAACGTCTTCAAGATTCGGCACGGGAAGGAGACACACGTATATCGGACAGAGATCACGGCCGACAAGAAGAACCTTCTGTCGCAGTTCCGGCATGTCGCTGAAGAGCTCGCTGCGAAACGACGTAAAGAGCGCGAAGGCGAGCATCAAAGGAGAAAGAGTCTGTGGATGGGCAATGGCGACGTACGTTATCTCGTGTTCATCCTTCTGTTCTATGATACTCATTCCTTTCCCAGCGAGGCTCCTTAGCATTTGGCAACGACGTGCCCGGCATGCCTCCGCTCCCGGAATGGATGGCTGACCTGGCAAACAAGTCGGGCGAGATAGGTGCAACCGCAAAGGAGAAGGCCGAGCGCGACGGGCGCTGGATCGGCGACTGGTCCGACGAGCTCGCTGTCGCGATCGCGCTGCGTGAGTGGGACAAGGCCGTTGCGCTCGTCGAGGAGGGCGATGCGAAGCTCCCCGTCATGCCTGCGCTCGCTGCGAAGCTGACCCCACTGAAGGCATCGCTCACGGCCGCGCTCTTACAGAGCCTGTCAGTACCTTCGAACAAGAAGAGCACAGTCGTCAGCCTTATCGGGCTGCTGCTCAGGCTGAATGCGGGCCCTGCTGCACGTAGCACGTTCCTGACGGCTCGTGCGGACGTGATCAAGAAATGCGTAAGGAAGATCACTTTCGAAGGGCATATCGGGTCGTATATTGCCGATCTCGCCACCGTCGTTTTCACTGGGATCAAGCATACCGCCGACTGGTTCCTTGCGAGCTTCAAAGAGAACGAAATGGCGAGCAGTAAGTGCCCACATGTTCCTATGCCCACGCTACAACTACTTACACCAGAATCAGGTTTTGTAGAGTGGGCGCGGCAGCAGATCGAGCTGTATGCCACCATGTTCCGCAAGCAGGTCTACAGCTCCGACGTCGACCCGCGCACGGTCGAGGACGCTATCCAGATCACTCGCCTCCAGAGCCGCAAGCTGCTTGAGGAGTACGGCATCGACTTCCGTTTCCTCCTCGACGCCCTGCTCGTCGAGTCTCCCACCGAGGCACCCGCCCGCCCACCCGCCTTCCGCGCCCACTCTGAGCGCGCCCCCTCGCCCATCTACACGCCCTCACCTACACCCGTCCGCGCGCGCTCGCCCGCCCCAAGCGCAGGAGCAGTGACACCCTCGCGCTCTCGCACGCCCGTACCCGCTGTTCCGCCTCTACCGTCCTCCGCCGTCCTCGAGATGCCAACGCTCATCGTCCCAACACCACTCTCAGCGTCCCCCAGCCGCTCCCCACCCTCAAACAGGGTGCGCACTCCTGGCATGCCACCGCGCACAGCCAGTTCTGCGTCGTACCGGAGCCAGACCCCGAGCAACGAGGCGGGGAGCGGCGGTAGCAGTGGGAGCCGGACGGGCGGGAGGGGTACGCCCGCGCCGCCGCCCCCGCGCTCGCGGGACCGGCCTGGAAGCTCGGCGGACCAGCGGCCGCCTGCGCTGGAGACACCGCGGAGGCAGGGTATGTTCTGATTGAGCGTATATATCCTGTTATGCAGACTGGATAAGGCCGCTGTCGCGCCTGGGGAAGTGTGTACGGATAGTGTAATTCTCTGGATCGTTTTTTTCAAGAGTCTCGTGCTGTGGCAACCTCGCACCCTTCAATTCTAACCACGCTGAGATCCTCTGTCCACCGACCGTTGCGTCTTATTCAGCGCTCGGCCGAGACAAATGCCTCATCATATCATGAGCCTCATGCCCTTCGATGTTGATCGCGAGCACGTGGTCTATGGCAATTTGAACTCAGCCTCAAACCACGAGGTCGCATACGCCATGACGGGCTCATCGATCGATACCACGGTGAACATCCTCAGTCTTGTCTTCAGTTAGTCACTCTTCGCCTTCACGACCGAAGATACGTACTGACAGTCATTCCCATAGCCTCATAGCGGACATCAAGTGCATCTCGGTAGGATCCCAGTGCAATCCACAAGGCGCAAAGTCAGTTACACGATCTTCCCTCGCATTGCTTCCGTATCGCTGATGCCTGCAACAAGGATGGACACAAACCCCCCTAAAGTACTAAAATTGAACTTTGACATTTTATACGTTATTATTCAGCGAACGCCCACCGAGACGACCATTGCACTCATGCAAACTTGTCGCGCTGTCTATCAATATGGCGTTGTTATCCTTCTTTCTCGACACATCGTTCTCCAGGGCAAACAGATACCATCCTTTGTGTCCTTCCTCCATACCGATACAACGCGATGCTCTCTGGTCAAGAGTTTGATGCTCCGTGTGTATGATTTCACGGTTTTCGATGGCACTCCCGGCTTCAGTAAACTCCTCCCAAGATTAACATCACTAAAGGATTTTGATCTGCCGGCTCCCATTACATCTGATCACATTGCACTCCTCTCCCAAGTTCAAGCAGGACTATTGTCTTTGAAACTCAATGGTGAGACGTGGCCCGGTCGCCTCGAGGCCAACACCATTTATCCTTTGCACGACCTCGTCCCACGTTCAGCTCTCGCTACCCTCCGCCGACTCGAGATCAACCGTGTTCCCTTCCGTGTCGACATCTCCAGCGTCACGCCGCTATATGCATTAGAAGAACTTGTCGTTGTGGGTACGACAGCGTCCAGCCTTTATCTTCGTCCTTGGGTGCATCTATCGCCCAATCTTCGGCGCCTTTGGATACATTCCCACCACCAGCCATTCTACCTGGAACAGCTGCACGCCCAGACCTACGCATTAAATGCGGTTAATGTGGGAGAGATGACGGGGTGGCGTACCCTGGACGAGCTGCACACGACTGTGCGCGCCGCACGCTGCCTCGCTCTCACTACGCCGGTGAACATGCTCGTGCTCACATTACCGCACGATGACCTGGGGGTATGGGAGAATACTGAGCTTGAGCGTCTCGATGTTCTCGGAACTCTCCTGAAGGCGATGACGCCTCGCCGCCTACAGCTCAACTTCACGTCGCGTGTGTTTCTCGCGGGAATAGATTCCCTCCGACCCGCTCTCCAAGACGCCGCGGGTCGAGTTGGATGGAGGCCGTTGAGGAGCTGAGCATCACGGCCCGGGGGACTAAAATCTCTCTTGATCTTGACAACCTCGACTTATTTGTGGTATGTATGATTCCCATTATCCGCCCTTGCCGATCCCCGACATTCTATTCACGTTATCTCATCTTAGGAAGGCCTTACGAACCTTATCTCAGTAGCGTCGAACTTGAAGTTGCTTGAGATCGACATAACGGTCGCTATCTTTCAGGAGGACGCGAGCCTTTACGTTGATCAAGCCATACCAAAAATCGCTGAGATCGTGATGGGCGTGCACCCTACTATCCAACGTGTCTCTGTCACCGCCAAGCTGGGCTGGGGACTTATCGGAAACGACGACTCGGAGCTGCTCACTCGCGTGCAGAGGGAACGTTAACGCGAATGTGGACGCCACTGGCGGGATTGTTGAGACGAATGAAGCTGGATCTCGGGTGTGAGCTGAAGCACTGACCCCCGCCGTGACGAGTTACCACTAGAACGGTGGAATTATGACATATCTTAGAGTGAGTATTCTCGTGCTTCATGCTCGACGAATTGGTGGGACTTACTTACATCATCACAAATAGCCGTAATAAGGTGTGATTGTAGCATGAACACATCACAAATAGCAAGTAAGGTGTGATTATAGCATGAACGAAGCTTCTTTTGCTTGGATGGACCAACCATTCATCGTTGTCTCGTAATGCAAGTAAAATGAGGGATAGCTTCCGTTTTCTCCTGTTGAACCCGCTCCACCTCATGGCCGCACACGCCCCCATCGTGCCACTTTCACGCCCGCAGCGCCACCAGCGTCCTCAGCGCGAGTCGGTCTTCCGCCCGTTAAACCCGAGACGCTTTCGCCCTGTCTCCGCGCTCCCGGATGACATCCTCTTCGAGATTCTCCCATATCTATCTTTCGCAGATAAGCTCAACCTATGCGTTGCGTCAAGGCATGTCTACAACGTCGTCTCCCTCCGCATCACCACGCTGGTATGCAGGTCCAGAGAGAGCGTGCGGAGGATGCATGAATATTTCGTCCTAGCTGCCGACGCTTCTGCCCGTGAGACCCGTGCATCTTCCCTGCGTTCTCTAGAGATTAAAGGGCTAGCTTACGCCACACGGGACGATCTAGACAGCGATAATGGCGATACAGCCCCACAAGGCGATGAAGGCTTGGATGAACTGCAGGAAAGAGCAGGTGAGCAAGTATCGACGTGATTTCGTTATGTTATGATCTGTACCCATCTCCGGACACAGATAGATTCAATGACAAGATGTTCGATGTCATACAACGCGCGAAGAATCTCGTTCATCTTGAAATTTCCTTTGCCGACTGCTGGCAATACGTTCAAAATCATGACCGGTGTTGTTCACTGAGGACGGATATTCTCATGAATGGGAACCTCTCTCATCTGACAAGTATGACTTGGTTACTCGGAGACGTCGAGATGTACTACTATGCGGACCCCCTGTGGCCTCGGAGCTTGCGGCGAATTCGGCTAGAAGGTTGGGAAGACTTTCACCGCGACGGCATCCCGCTTTGTTCTCTTCTCAATAGTCTTTTACCTCTGAGGAACTTGGAAGCGTTGACCTTCGAGGATGTCTTCGACCGCAGCTCGGACACCGGGCGACTATATGAAGACACAGAGTCCGAAGGACCCTCACAGATCCGCGAACTCACGATCATCAACAGTTACTTCCACCACACCCCGCTTAACGTCGCTCGCCTGCTACCTCATCTGCGCACACTGTGCTTGGCCGGGACGTCTTTCTGCTTCAGATCGGACGAGGACGAGGAAGATGAAGATGACGCGATCGGAGACGTCGACCAGTCGGCGCTCGCCCTTCGTCTCCTCACCGTCGCCGGTGGCAAGCAGATCAGCCGCATTCTCCAAGAGGAAGTCCACCTCCCGTGGCGGCCTGAGGTCCTGTTCTGCGTCATCGATGAGGACGACGAGCAGAATCCCCGCCTTGACCTGGATATTGCCGACCTGTCCGACATCCTTGGCGTCCGACTCCGCTTCGTGCACTCGGATGAGGAAATCGTGTGGCTCGCCGTGGAGGAGCAGTTTCCTGCAGTGATGTGGATCGAGTTGGAGAGTGTGTCCGCGGTGGACCTGATAGGAGACTTGGTAAGTCAGAATTTGAAAGTTCCGAACCGAGAAACTAGGACATATTATCTCACGCTGTGCGTATTACTTGTCGTAGGCGGACTTGTTCGAGCGATACAACGCTCTTGAACCCTCCGGCCCCCAGTCTGTGCTGTGTCTCACGATCCTCGTTCCGTTACCTTCGGTGGACGCAACAGACTCGGAGGATCACGAACCGGAGTTACCAGAAAGGACGTTCGAGGGTGACTGCGAGTCGTTTCTCCGCCAAGCGTCCGAATACCTCCCAAGGCTTCGATACGTCGGGATAGCGCAGCTAGGCGGCGATGAACTGTCAACGGACTGGAAGGAAGATTATGCTGGTAATCGTGCACCGTGGAGGTGGTGGAAGCTAGGATTTGGGGAAGACGGAGGGCTATTCGAGATAGCGGAGATACCCTCCTGGAGGGGCGAGAGGGTGAGAGAGTACCTGCGGAATGCAGACAGGGAGGCGATGAAGAGATTCGAGGAATCTGGTTTGGAAGCATTATGAGGGCTAGCGATGGGTGTATTTCTGTTCAATAAAGCATTGGTGAGCGTGAAGTGAAGTGGATTGCTCAGTACACATAGACAACATACTAGCACTAATGTGATGCGATACCGATCGGATGGTTACTCAGCCTGAGTTTGCGAGCCCTGGAAAAGCGATCCGACAGGTTCATGCAGCGGCAGCTTCTCTGTCTGCGTCACTCATGCGAAAGGCGTGGTCAGCATCCATAGTTGTCAGCCCGCTGGCCAAACATCCGTTATCAAACCGCCGTAACGATCGAAAAGAAGTAGGAGTCGACGTGGAATTCCAGTGGCTGTGCCAACCTGTAGCGTGCGTGGATTGCGAACGCCCACATTTGATTGGCTCCGGGCGTAGATCAAGCGAACGAGCCGCGAAGGCGCACTCCGAATTCAGCTGGCTAGAGTCTTCAGCCGGTCGTCATGCATTTTTATCGGCCCACCAGCAAGTCGTATCGTCTCCGCCGAGGAAACGTCCGCTCCCCGCTCGGCTGTCCTGCATTGTCAGACAGCCACTATACCGGGAAGGCTTTAAGTATCCTGCACGAGGAACTCTGACACAAAAGGGAGGTAGCGAGCGAATGGTCATTAGAACTGTAGCCGTGCGTAGGGCCGACGGTCAGGGGGAGTGTACTACCGTATAACATAACATGTACATCGGCGTGCGCGATCGCGCGCCCTCTTCTTCTGTCGGTATGTCCGTCTTCTTCTTCGTCGTCTTCTGTATCTGCATCTGCGTCTGTGTCTTCGTCTTCACCTTCCAGCCCTTTCTTCTTCTAACACTGCCACCACGTTCGCGAGGCAAGCGCGTTTAGCCCTTCAGTCCGTATCGTACCCCTTAGGGTTCTTCGTCTGCCAGTTCCACAGATCGCGGCACATCGTCTCGAGGTCCTGCTCTGCCGTGAAGCCGAGCTGCGCCTCCGCGAGCGCCGGGTCCGCCGTGAGGTCCGGCACGTCTCCGCGTCTGTCATTCACCGTCCGCCGGTCAGCTCTCTTCGCACACCAAGCCCAGTCGAGCCAAGCCGAGCCCTAAACAAGCTCGAAAGAAGAAAAGCAACTCACCTCCGCCCA
This sequence comes from Grammothele lineata, assembly GCA_002150815.3. Taxonomy (NCBI): domain Eukaryota; kingdom Fungi; phylum Basidiomycota; class Agaricomycetes; order Polyporales; family Polyporaceae; genus Grammothele; species Grammothele lineata. Next base: position 348,668 of record NDFF03000024.1, read on the forward strand.
ACAACCTCCCACCTAAACTCAAACCCCGTCGTCTTCCGCATCGCCTCCAAGATCTGGAGCACGCTCATGCCCTGGCCCCGGCCGAGGTTGTACGCCTTGTAGCGCGCGTCGGACGGGCAGTCGTCGAACGCCTTCGACTCGGGCGCGAGGGCGTCGAGCGCGAGGAGGTGCCCCTTGGCGAGGTCGAGGACGTGCAGGTAGTCCCGGACGCAGGTGCCGTCCCTGGGGGTGTTGGGGGGGAGGGGGGGTTGTTAGTTCATAGCGGGGACAGGAGGGAGGGGGAGAGGAGGAGGGAGGGGGAGAGGGGGGGAGAGACGTACGGAGTAGGGTAGTCGTTCCCGAACACCTTGAGATCGTTCGGCTGGCGGCCGACCGCGATCGCGGCGAGGAGGGGGAAGAGGTTTCCGGGGCGGCCGAGCGGTGCCTCACCGATGAGACCCGACGGGTGTGCGCCCGCAGGGCTGATACGGGGTCAAGTCAGCTCGGCGCATGAACAGGGGGAGGAGCGGGCAGGAAGAGGACGCACTTGAAGTAGCGTAATGACAACCCGCGCCAGCGCTGCGGCTCAGCTAAACGTCCACAAGCGTCACATGAGAGACCGCACTCGAACAAGGATAGGGGAAAGAAGCTCCGCCAGACGTACCGCTGCACAGATCCGAGATGATCGTCTCGCACATGACCTTCGTCTTCCCGTACGGGCTGTGCGCCTCGAGGCGGGTGCTCTCGGGGATGGGGATGACGGGCGGAGTGCCGTAGACGGTGGCGGAGGACGAGTAGACGATGCGCGTGCAGTCGAACTCGGACATCACCTGGAGGAGGTAGACCGTCGCCGACACGTTGTTCTCGTAGTACGTCAGGGGGATCTCCGTCGACTCGCCCACGGCCTTGTACGCCTGTGTATGCGCGGATAGCGGGCACAAGAGTTGAGCACTGCGCCCCACATCACCTCCGCTGCACGACGTCTTGCGTACAGGAGAGGAAAAAAGGGGTAACGTACCGCGATGTGGATGACGCCCCAGATGCCGCCCTTTCCATACTTCTCAAACACTTTCCGGACGGCGTCGCGGGAGGTGAGGTCGCAGACGACGGCGTCGATCTCTGCGCTGTCGCGGTCGTTTGCGGACGCGTTGGGCGGGAGCGCGTCGCGCGCGAGCTGGGCGACGCGCTCGAGGGCCTTGGGGGACGAGTTGTGGTGGTTGTCGATCGAGACGACCTTGTAGCGGCGCGTCTGCTGGAGGGAGTAGATGACGTGCGAGGCTGCCGGCCGGGTGCCGATGGCGGGGGGCGGGTTGGGGACACGGCGGAAGACACGGCGGAAGAATATGTTATGTTTGCGAGCCGGGGACAAGCCGGATTCATGGCGGACCGGAGATGCGGCAGGGAGAGATCCGTCGCGCGGGGAAGAGATGCAATCGGAGTGGGTGTAGGGTGGGCGGGACCGTCAGCACGTGCGGTGAAAACATATGCCCAGGGGCGCGTGCGTACCGATGTATCCTGCGCCGCCGGTGACTAGCACTCGCTGGAGGAGTATAAGCAAAGGAGGCACGCGCGTGACAGATGCACGCAGCGACACACTTTGAGGGGTTCAGACATGTTCGTGACGAGGATAGGAGAGTTGACCGGAGGATGAGTGTGGTATGATGCGCGGGAGGAAAGTCGTGCGTGCGAATGTCGTGGATCAGGAGAAAAGGAGTAGCGGAGGTATGCGTGAGGCGGCGAGGATCTGGTGCAGTCCGGACAACGCAAACGCGCTTCAAGTATTTATCGATAGCCGGCCCGGGCCCGCCTCCGCACCGCCCGCCTCTCCGTCCTCCTCCCCGGCTACCCCGGCCCGCCTCCTCGAGAAGACGGCTGCTCTCGTCCGCTGGACCGCGGCGAGCCGTGTTCCATCTTCTCTCGTGCCCTCTAGTCCGAATGTCTCGGAACCAGCCAGGCCTTGCCAGGCGGCCCATTGCGCTCCGCTCTCGCAAATGCTCGTCGGACGAGACACGGCTCGCCCAGTCCCAGGTATCGCCTTTTGTCATATCCCGTCTCTGCCCGAGCATTCTCCTACGCCTGCGGTGCACACCCCACATGGACCGCGCCATACGCATCAGCATGGGACGAGTCGAATTCCCGTTCACGGCCCCACCGTCCCGCTGCCCCCTTCCGACGTCAGATATGTAGACAAAAAATGGCAATACTTCTCATGCTTCTCGCCTCTAGTCTGCCACACGGTCCCTATACGAAGTACCGCCCGTCCCCACCACGGCCTCGCAGATCTCGCAAAATCACGCCGTCTCCATCTTCACGTCCCCCTCCGCGTCCTTGCCCGCCTCCTCTCCCGGCCCGGGCTCTTGCGGGGGCGCTCCAGGTTCTTGCGACGCCCCAGCCTCTAGCGGTGCTCCAGGCTCCTGCGACACCCTCCCCTCCGTCTTCCCACCCGGCCCCAGACCGTCCGAAGACGGCGCGTCAAGCACAGGCGCAGGGCTCGCCGCCGCCTGAGACGCCGGTGCACTTCCTCCCCCACTCCCTCCCCCTCCTCCACCTCCACCTCCGCCCCCAACAGCCCCGCTCACAGCGAGCGCAGCCTGCGCCTCCGCGGCCTGCCGCTCTTTCTCGATCTCCTGCTCCAGCTGCAGCACGTCGCCCATCCCGATCTTGCCGAGCAAAGAGAGGTGTTGCTCTCGCGCGGTCCGGAGGGCGAGCCAGGTCGTGCGGAGTTTGTTCTGTGTGTGTAGATATGTGAGTGCGCGTAAAGGGAGTTTGTCAGCTTACGAAGAGGAGGATGAGAACGAGAGAGACCGAAGCGCACCTCTTCGAACTTGTCGATCTGCGCGTCAGGCGGGAGCACGATCGGCGCGGGCGCAGGCTCGGGTGCCGCAGGGGCCGCTACCGGGGCCGCCGGAACGGTTGCGGGTGCGGGTGTCGGTGCGTCGGGAGGGTTGGGTGTCCCCGCGGGGGCAGGCGATGACGACGCTCCAGGGGTACCTTCCGGCGTGGGGGACATCCCAGGTTTCGCGGGTAACGAGGGGTGTAAAGGCGCCGCTGTGCTCGACGCGTTCGCGTTCAGTTTTGACGCGCCCTCCGCTGGCGGGGACGGCGCCGCGGCCGAATTTGTCGCAGGAGCAGGAGTGGGAGCAGGCGGGGCAGCTGCGGCGGCTGCCTCCTTCTGCGCGGCAGCCTCCCGTTGCGCGGCGGCTTTCGCGCGGGCCTGTGCGATGCGCTCCGCCTGCTTCGTGAGCTGGGCCTTGCGCATGTTGATCCGCGCGTCCTCCTGCTTGATTTTCCGCGTGAAGTCCTTGATGTCCCCGGGCCTGCTTTACCATCAGCACCCAGCAATCGGTGGCGTAGAACTCTACAGGGAGGGGAGGGAAGGAGGGGGGACACAAAACAGAAGGAAAACTCACCGGAACGGACGCTGCAAGTCGTCGAGGTCTCGATATCCCATCTCCCAAATCTCCGTAAGCGGTTCGCTCCCATACCGATACGGCCACTCCTCCGGGTCCATCTTCATCTTCTTCCTCGTCTCTCTCGTCGCCTCCTCCAAACCCACCCTCCTCTTCCCCCCGCTCCCTTCCGCTCCCGCCTCTCCGCTCAGCTCAATCTCGGCACTCCACGGCTCCCGATCAAACGGCGTACACAGCTCATTCTTCCACCTCACCCAATTCCTCTCCCTCTCCAGTATCGCCCTCGCCGTATCCGCAAACGCCCTCCCGCTCGGCGCAGTCTGCCGCAGCTCCTCCGTTGCGCGCTGGATCGTCTCCTGCACCCACCCCGTGCCCGCGCCGTCGTCCTCGAGCGTGAAGTCGACCTGGAGCGAGCGGTTGCGGGGCGTGACCCAGGTGGATTTGGCGGATTTAGTGAAGGTGAGGAGGTGTTGGAGGAGGATGAGCAGTTGGAGGAGGAATTGGCGGCGGAAGTGGGTGTCTGCGATCTGGGTGGACGTGGACGTTAGCATATAGCTAGCTCGTAGTAAGAGTGTAATGTGATGCGGACCTCGAGATCGAGCAGCTCCGGGCTGGTGAGGTACTTGGCGAAGTAGTACTCGCTCGAAGACGACGTCGCCTCTCCTGGACCTGTATCGCGTTTGCGCTTGAGCGGCCCCGAGGCCTTTGCGGAGGAGTCCTTGGACTTGCTGCCCATAAGAGCGCGCTCCTTCGCGTTCGCCTCCTTGATCACGGGCAGCACCTTCCCAACCGCCTCCTTGAACGCCGGGAACGTCTTCGGGTCCGCAAAGAGCGCCGGGCGCGAGAACGGCAGTTGTAGGGACCAGAAGGTGTAGTAAAAGTCTGCAGCAGGAGGTCGTTAAACGAGCTAGCGTCAAGAGAAGAAACGGCAAGACACACCTTCCTTCTCCTTCCTCCGCTTCTCCGCAGCGCTGACCGCGGCCTGTTCCTCCTTCGCCTCATCCACCTCCATCTTATCCTTCTCCCCCTCCCCCTTCACTTCCTCCTTCTCCGCACTCTCCCTCGGCCCCGCCCCAGGCCCCGTCCACGTCGGCCCATACTCTCCCCTCAAGTTCACCCCGCTCCTCTCCCCCAACGGGAACACCCTACTCAAAAACGCCAATATCCGCCCACAGAACTTCGTCGTGGCCCCAGTGTTGGACAGCCGGCGGAGGAGGTCGTTGAGCATGCGGAGGAGGACGAGGGCCTTGCCCTTCTGCGGGACCATGCCCGCGGTGAGGCGTTCGGCGTGCACTTCGATCCAGGAGAAGATGTGCGAGCAGGAGCCGATGGTTTGGGTCTCGAGGAGGTCTTGGAGGACTGTGAAGGGGAAGGTTTGCTCGCATGCGTCTGGTGGTGGGGAGGTGGGGTGAGGGGTCGGTCGTGTGGGACGGGGAAGTGGGAGGAACGCACCTTGCTCGGTGAAAGCGAGAACAACGTCTAACAGGGAGCTGAGCTGGGTGTAATATGTCGTGTTGGGAGTCTTCAAGGCCTGGCCCTCCGTCCACTACTACGAGTCAGCTTGAAGGTCGCAAACACGTTGGACGCAATGCGTACTGCCAAGTCAAAGATCGCTTTCCGTAGTGCAAACTCCCATTGATTCTTCAAGTTGTCCGCATTCACCTGTGACTTGGTGTTGGAGAGAGTTTGCTGGACGAGGGTGTCCAGCGAGGGCTCGCTTTCTGAGCTAGTGGGGAGGGAGGTGAGGAGGCTGTTGAGGCTGTTTTCTACCGCTTGCATGACGTGTCGTGTTGTCAATAAATTAAACAAGCATATAAAGCGGCGATATGGCGAAGTCGGGAGAGGTGCTTCGCAACGATGGCAAGGATGGGGAAGAGGACAGGGAGTCCGAGAAGGACAAGGACAAGGATGTGGACACGGCCGCCACACCGATGGCGCGCTACGCGTTCGAACAGACGCCCATGCGCACAACCTTGAACGTACAACTGAACCCGATATTCTCGGATTTGCATCACATACATAACGTCTCTAATGCATAGTGCACTCCTTGAATTCTGCAGATACATTAAGTTTTTGGGATTCAACTAGCTAATGGATGTTCAATCTAACGCTACAAAAGGGAAACCGACTCCGAGCTTCTCTGAAAACCTGGCTCCGAACCTCCGACTCGGACGCGTACATAGTCGTTACGAAACTCGACTTCGACTAAACGTACGTTAGTGAGTTATAGATCAAGTCGCAACTACAATAGAAATTATGACACGTACGACCATAGAAGTCCGCGAACACGATCGATAGGGCCGTCGTGTCATGCATGAGATCTTGACAAGATTGCTGTATGCTGGATCGTTAAGCGACACTCAATCATCATCTGCCCGTGAATAGGAGTCCGGAAAAATGGGACGCACACAGAGGGCCATTATCCACGCAGACAAAAAATATGCTTAAGGGGTACATACCACCAGGTCATTTCTGCGCAGCATCTTGGCCTGTAGCTCCTGAACTCCGGGATGCATCTGCTGCAACAGCTCCGCTCGTGTCCCCTTGCGAAGTCTGACGCGTCTCCAGGTCCCCCAAGAGCTTGTCCAGATTATCCATGATCCCATCCAACCGGCTCTCCATCCCGTCCGCAAGCCCCTCCGCCGCCTCGAGCCTCTTCAGCAGCTCTTCCACATCCACCGATTCCGACTCCTCTCCGCCTTGGTTTAGGAGGCTTGCTAGAAGAGCGAGATCGGCATTGAGAGAGCCTGTTCCAGGGTTTGATGCGGTAGTGCCGTTGGTCTTTCCGTTCGTGTGCGAGGACATGGAGAGGCGCAATGGAAGGAAGATGAGCGCGAGAGGCAAGTGTAATTGGGATCTCGCGGGCCGGCCCGCCGGCGTAACCTCGGATTAGGAAACCTCGATTTGATCGTCAACTAAACTGGCCTCGGTACTTCTAAATTCATGCTAATTAGTATGGCTAACTTGAACGCGTGCTACCGCACTGCATCGTCACCACAAGCCTGGGCCAGGTGACACATGTTGCCAAAGAAGCTATAGCAAAGCAGCCTGGTTGCAACAACAATCAAACTAAGTAATACTCGGATTCGACATAGATTCGAGCGCATTCTGAGTCACGGCTGATGGAAAATGAGTAGCGAGAGGAGCGAGAGCAAGTTCTGGAAAGGGAGTGCTACCAATTGACATGGCACTACCAGCGGATGAGCAGACGGATTGAGGCTTCTACTATCCTGTACAGGCGTTCAAACGGACGCCGCCTTCCGCTTCCGGAACATGAGCTGCGCATTCGGGTCAGGAGAGACGTTCTCCTCAAAGTAGATGTTGTCGGGGCGAGAGCTATTGCCAGCGAGCTTGAAGTCGTAGTTGATGATCAAGTACGCGAGGAGCGCCTTGAGCTCACTCGCGGCGAAGAACCGACCAGGGCTAAATGACAATGACTTCGTCAGCTTCCATCCCGAGATTCTAACGACGACGCATGAGAGACGTACCAGGCGTGACGGCCGTGACCGAATGGAATGTAGTCGGGCGACGTGGTGACGAACTGGTGCTTGACGCCCTCGCCCTCACGCGTGCGCGAGAAACGCCACGGGTCAAACGTCTCAGCGTCCTCGTACTGCGCGTCGTCGAAGTGCGTCGCGTAGGAGGCAGCTGCGACGATGGTCCCAGCAGGGAGGAAAGTACCATCGAGGAGCGTGATGTCCTTCATCGCCTTGCGTGTGAGGGTCACTGTCATGAGAGAATTTTAGTTTGAGAGCGATTACGTTGGCTGGTACCGCTAGGAAGGTGAGACGTACGGGTAGCAATACCGTTCTGGCGTTGTGACTCGCGCATGAGACTGTCTAGCTTCCACATCTTCCCGAGCGATGCCTTCGTCCAGCCTTCGGTAGCGACAATCGGTTCAACCTCCTCGCGGATAGTCTGAATCCACTCCGGAGTAGTGGCGAGGTGGTAGAGCGCATGGGTGCCAGTCTGATCCGATTACTTCGGGTCAGGATCCCGCTTCCATTTAGAACACGAACTCGACGTACCATAGAAGAAGTCGAGATAGCCGCAAAGTTGACAAGCTGAAGCCGCTCAGCGATGGTCCAGTCAGAGCCGTTACGGGGGATGGCTTGGTCTATGATCCATTGCAGCATATCGTTCTACCGTGTTCAACGCAAGAACGAGCCGTTCAACAGACATGGTGAGTTGACAGTTCACGGTCAATGCTCACGGGTTTGTCCGACCATCCATCGCCAAGCTCCTCCATCTTTGCCTTCCGCTCGTCCACGATCGGCTTGATATAAGGGATAGTGTTGCGAATGACCTTGTTGCCGACGCTGAACAAACCAACCAGCCTACTCATTCTTGTATGAGCTATCCAATGAGGAATGAGGACAAGCCAGGTCGTACCTCTTCAGCGGACCCGGTAACTTTCTCATTGCATCCCGATCGCTGTTTACGGCCAGTGCAAAGGTGATACCAAGGTTTAGGTAGTCCTTGTTGCGGCCTGGTGGACAGAATTCGTCAACCATGGACGCACGGCGCCACACGGCGATAACGTACACAACGGCACCCCGACGAAAGTGCGAGCGCTAGCCTGAGCCACGATGTCCTGCAAAGTCGAGAAAGCGTTGACCGTCACCCATTCTGCATGAGGTGTAAGATCCTCCGCACATGATGCAAAGGATTTTTCAGCACGTACTGTTATCATGGGCAGGGATATAGTCCGGAATAGCGGCGGTCAACTCATCCAGAAGGTCCGGAAGAACCGCAGGCAAGTTGCGCATGAGCTTCTCACGGATAATGTCGATATGGTACGGGTCGTCGAGAGTGGCCCGCCCGGTTGTATGCTTGAAGTTCATCAACTATCGAGGCAACTTAGTGTACCTAACGGCTCCGAGGTGCGGTAAAATTGCACGTGACACTCACCTCATCGACAGCCTCCAAGAAAGACAACTCCTCATCGGGACGCTTGCGCAAGTCTTCGACCAGCTTGCGACCACTGATTACCACCATCCATCTATCAACCAGTGCAACTTTGAAAGCGGTACCGTGGAACTATAATCCGGACCCCACAATATGTTGAGCTGAGGATGGAGGATTGTAAGATCAAATTCATACCCGCCGATAGCCTTCAGCGATCAACTGCTTCGGGTTCTGACTGAAGTTGCGCACGCCTAGATAAGAGAAGATGGGAGCTGAGGGACCGCCCACAGTGGGTATGGAACGCAACTGAAACGACATGAAACAGGTTAATAAAGCATGTGCAAGCAAGGCGATAACACCGACATACCGGGTCCGTGGTCCATTTGATGATGTACACGGCCGCTAGAGCGGCGAGAGCGGCGTATACGATGGTCTGAGTGTCCGACATCTCAAGGGACTTGAGCTGGTGAGGAGCACTTCCTGGAGCGTCGAGAGAGTGTAATATATATGCAACAGTGTGGACCGTTTACGCGAACACGTTTTACGGGCGCACTCTCCCTCGATGCTTTTTGCGAGGTACGCAGTTATTGTGCCCTGCTATGTTACCGGCCGGCGGGGGCATAATGGTGGCTTACCTAGGGAGGCCGGCCCTCCGAGAAGCACAACATCCGTCATTCTTGCGTACGGGACGTGGGATCACGATTCGCAGCTTCGCGCAGGTCTCGGTTACCTCGAAGCTCGTCTATTTCTGACGCCCGTTCTGTATTGAGCATGTACCGCCAACCTCCACGCTTTATACGCGGTGAATTCAGCATGAATCTAGCAAACCTGTGGTGGCAAGGGATACCAGGGGGGCTGGTGTAACCTTGGAAGGTACACAAGGAGACCGCACCTCCGTTTAACACAAGACCCCGGATTTAAAACGGCTTCTCACAATCGCCTTCTGTATATGTTAGCGAGATCAACCACGCAGAACTGCCCATTTTTAGCAAATGTGAGTCATAATCGACTGCATTGCGCACCTTTCGGGATGATAGAAACTGGCGTGTGGACACAAACCATGCGGAGGAGTTCTTCGAAGTCCTAGAGCGTATCTGGGACTGGGAAAACATTTGAGCGTGCCAGAGTTTCGGTATATAGTTTTGAAAGACAAAAATTGAGGCAATGAGGTGCATATTGAAACTGGCATGTCCAACGTCATTGGGAACAGAGAGCAAAGGAGTCGCTACGCGGGGGCTGGCTCAGATCGGCTGTACCCGAGTAATCGGAGTTTGAAACTAGGACGTCGGAGTCTACTTGCTCGTCCTCCAATCAGGTTGAGGCGTGAATCACAGATTGTGTTGGACGCTTGCTAACTTCGCACAAGTTCAGGATCATTGCTATTCACCTGACATGAAAGACTCTTCGGGAGGTTGACGCATTTACATTCAGCATCTTCGATTGTGATGCATTCATGTCCTCTAGCACCCCACACATGTACAGCTGGAATTATGGCCTCCCATGACCAGTCCAACATCAAATTCATAGGAACGGCTCCTCTCTGCTTTCCGACGTTTCAGCGACCTCTTCAAATGTCTGAGCAAACCGGCAACTTGGAGGCTGTTCTTTTCCTTGGATATCAGACCTCCGGTGTATCAAGACCGATGAGGCCTTCCGGGCCAGACACCCGCGTATCAAGCATATATCAAGTTTCTAGCAGCGAGTCAGGACGCACCCTTCGGCCTCAAGTACTGACTCGCCCTTCGAGCCTGTACACTCCTTCGCTCGTTGTGTACTTCGGCCAAACTCCGCCGGTGCTGCTCTGTATATCGACCAATCTATGACTGTGAGGGGCACGCGACCCTTACACTGCGCGAGCTTCCTTGCGCGCTCCGCGATGCTCGTGGCATCAACGTTCTTGAATGTCCAACGTTCCACCACTGCCACGGCGCTGCGGACACCGGTCATCGCGATCACGGTCTTGGATGTGAGCTTCGTAGCAGTACGGCAACTTCGGGCGGCGGTGACAGGATATGGTACACATAAATACCGTGTAGATCGGCGGCAGCACAATATGGCACTGCAGGGCTACACCGGTTCTACAGGACAGCAGAGGCTATAGTATCTGGTGAATAGTCTGTGTGACTACGAGGCGCGGTACGGTCCGATAAGTAAAGGACACGGTCCTCAGCAGACCATTTATGGTTCATCGAAGGAGAGCCCGCAGGTTTACCAACTATCCGTGCTCCCAGGAGGGTCAAGCGACGCTCGACGCCGGCGAACGCTTGCGGAACAAGACCTTGGCATCCGGGTTTGGCGACACGCCTTCCCCGAAGTACACGTTGCTCGGGCGCGGACCATCTCCCTCGATTTTGAAGTCATAGTTGACCACCAAGTACGCGAGGAGCGCCTTGAGCTCGTTCGCCGCGAAGAACCGTCCCGGGCTGCAGGACGTGTCACGCCATGATCAGCCCCAGCCAGCCTCAAAGCGGAGCGATTGTCCTTCATGACGAGGGGGAGGGGAGAAGGGAGGACGTACCACGCATGCTTGCCGTGCCCGAAGGGGATGTAATCCGCCGACGTGGTCACGAACTGGTGCTTGTTGGCCTCTCCCTCGGCGCTGCGCATGCGGCTGAAGCGGAACGGGTCGAACTTGTCGGGGTCCGCGTATTGCGCACCGTCATGATGAGTCGGGTGAGCGGCAGCGGAGACGAGAGTGCCCGCGGGGAGGAAGATGCCGTTCGAAAATGTGATGTCCTTCATAATTAGCCGGGTTAAGGACACTGTAGGGTTTATATGGCATGAGGTACAAGCCACAAGATGAAGAGCGGGACTCAGGGGCGACGCACAGGTGTTGATACCGTCGTAGCGTTGCGACTCGCGGAGGAGGCTGTCGAGCTTCCACATACTCGAGACTGCGTTCTTTGTCCAGCCCTCGGCTGCGAGGATGGGTTCCACTTCCTCACGAAGTTCCGCGACGACATCAGGGGAGACCGCAAGATGATACAGCGCGTGGGTTACGGACTGCCCCCGACAAAGAATCAGCGACAGGGGGGCGGGGAGCACGCAACGGACGTACTAGAGACGCGGTAAGGATAGAGACAGAGTTGATAAGCATGACCCGTTCCGACAGAGCCCAGTCTGTGCTGCGATTCGGCACGGGCAGCGCCTCCTCCAAGACTCGCTGGAGCATGTCGTTCTACCGACATTCGTACCCAGTCAGTTCCTGTTCTCGGGACGAATAAAAGAAGCGGCTCACGGGCTTATCGACCCATTTATCTCCTAGTTCCTTCATTTTCACCTTGCGCTCGTCGAGCAGGGGTTTGAGGTAGGTGATATTGTCCCGGATGGTCTTGTTGGTGAGACTGAACAATTTGAACAACCTGGGCACATCCTAAGAATGACTATGCACTTAGCCGAGTAACCATTTCCCTTACCTCTTGAAAGGACCAGGGAAGAAGTTCATGAGCATCCTGTCCACAAAAATGGCCATGGAGATGCGGACAGAAAGCCGCAGGTATTCGGGGTTACGGCCTCGAGGATAGGATATGTAAGTAAAGGTAGTACGGCTAGCAGCAGAGCGTATCGATGACTTACAGAGAGGTTTCCCAACCACAATGCGACCATTTAGGCGAGCTACGATTTCTTGCATGGTGTCAGAGGCCTTGATCGAGACCCATTCTACACGGCGTTTAGAGGGCTGATTCCCAATATAGCAGCGAGAACATACCATCACCAGTGGCTGGGATACAATCGGGAACAGCAACGAGTAGCTCGTCAAACACGTCAGGAAGGATCGCGGGGAGCGTGCGAATGAGCTTTTCGCGGATGATGTCGACGTGGTATGGGTCATCCGCGCCGTTACTCATGGAGTGCTTGAGCCGGAACATCTGTCGAAGCACCCGCGTCACCTCCTGTCGATCTATGGAATCGGCGATCAAGAGGAACGTACCTCTTCGACGGCATCGAGGAAGGAAACTTCGCTGTCTGGCCTCTTGCGCAGATCCTCGATGAGCTCAGCGCCACTGATGACCACCATCCACTGGTATGGCAGTGCCACCTTGAACGCGCCGCCGTGATACTGGAATGCGAGTGGGAGACGAGGACTATTAGTGTCTAATCAAACGGAGAGAGCGCTAGGACGAGCCTACCCGCCGATAACCTTCAGAGATAATATCCTTCGCCCGCACAGCGAAGTTGTAAGATGCCAAGAAAGATACAATGGGGGCCGACGGCCCGCCCACTGTAGGAATAGCACGGAGCTGCGAGCCCAAATTAAATCAGCTCAAGGAAAGTAGAGCGGAAGTAGACGAGCGCGCGCACAGGGTCTGTCCGCCATTTTACCAGATAGGTGGTGACCAGGATGGCCAGAACGGCGTACACGACGGTTTGGGTATCAATCATCCCTCAGGGGTAGGGTCTGTAGGAAGAGGCGGGGAGGACTACGAAGGGAGGTTAGATGGGTCCACAGTGCATCAGGTCGATCCTATATGCCCATGAAGGCTCAATCGCGTTCCCGGGGATTTCACGTTTCGGCAATCTCGTATGCTACCGCCGAGTTGCAATGTTGATTCAACAAGGCGCATTGTGCCCGCCCGGTACCGAGCAGCGAGTTGTGGAGTGGCTATAGCGCATGTGACCGCCGGGGAGATTGTACGGTTTCGTCGCGTACGGGGCCGAGATTTTGGTGGAAGAGTGAGTCAGTAGGCGAAAACAAGGTGATTCATGTCACAGCTATGTGCGACGTAGTCGTGTTGACGGTGAGAAGTGCACGGGTCCGCAAAGTTTGCGGAAGAGTCAAGGCTCGGCTGCCCCTCGGCAGGTGAGTGCCGTTTGTTCGTGGCTGGACGTCACGGTGTTTCAGCACGGCATTTTCCGTTTGAGCGCGGACAATCGGACTTTGTAACGAATTTATGGATGCTGTTTCGTGTTTGTTTACCTCACTAGGGCGGCTTTATTGACTCTAATTATGTCGCTTTCACTTCATCATTACTTTGCTTTACATAGCCTCCCTTTGTATCCCTTGTGACAGCTCAAGCAGTTTCCGGCTATCCTCTCCCGCTCGCCCGTATTTTCAACGCTTTCGTTTGCCAATTCACCGTACATGAGGATGTGCAGTTATGTTTCTATTGGACGGATACCCAAAAACCCCCAACGGATGCTATGACCGTCGATAGCCTCCGATCCATTCGCACTCGGCTGCTGATCCAACACTACGTTGTATTCATACAACTCCACGGCGCCCCGCGAGGAGGCACCGAGCGTTTCGCATATCCAATTCTTCTTCTTTGGAGTTCCCGGCCTCCCATTGCTATGCTCAAACGTTTTCACGCAAGACTGTGATCCATAAGTACACGCAACCCGCATAAAACACCACAGTACGCTCACCTGACGATAGCCTCAATCTCGAAGAGCGCGTCCAGCGGAAGGCGCGCGACCTGTACCGCCGAGCGCGCCGGCTTGTGGTCCCCGAAGAACTCGGCGTAGATCGCGTTGACGGGTTTGAAGTCGTCCATCGACTGCAGGAACACCTGTATGCGTGCGTGCGTGCGTGCGTGCGTGCGTGCGTACATGCGTGCGTACGAGCATGAGCGGGGCGCGGGGCAGAACGGGACACAGAGAGCGCATCAAGAGTGACAGGAAGACGTACCGTGGTCTTCACGACCTTGCCCACCTCGCTTTCGGCCGCCTCGATGATCGCCTTCATGTTCTTCAGAGCCTGCGTCGCTTGAGCCTCGACGCCGCCCTCAACCTACCCACACGCCCAACGATAACACACGCGCATACAAGGGGGAGTGAGTGAACCGTCTGCCATTGCGTCATTTGACGAGACGTGAGCGAAGAGACGTACCATCTTGCCCGTGGCCGGGTCGAGCCCGAGCGAGCCCGAGCAGAAGAGAAGGTCGCCGACGCGCACTGCCTGCGTGTACGGCCCTACTGCAGCAGGCGCATCTGTGGGTACGCGCAAATGCATGTTAGACCAACGCGTCGCACATCCCAGAATGGAGAACTCTGGCTCGAGAGCAAGAAGCACGCACTGGAGGTGGAAACGAGCGAGAGGGACGGGTGCGTGTTGACCGTACTCATGGCGTGCGCGCGAAGATGTTGCGTTGTCGTGGAACGATAGGAGAAACAACCAGCTGCGACGCCGACGGTGCGAGGGAAGACGAGGCGGGGAACGCGCGGGACGAGGCGCGATGAGATCGACATTATGGCGAGAGCGGCACCAGGAGCGCGAAGCGGTCAGAACAAGAGCGAGGTGCTCCTCTCCATAGAGCTTGCAAGTAATTATGTCAATATCTCTGTTAGTATATCGGTTAGTACACGCGCCTGTCATTGCTTGACTTGACCGCGCGAAAGCGGGGTTCGACTCCCCGACAGAGAGCTGTCGTAAAAATTCTGGGTTTTTTTACTGATACAGCCATCTGACGATGGAGAAACATGAAGGACCTTAAGAAAACTAGAATGTGGATGGTCTCCCGACTCCGCTTTCGGCAGAGGCGTACAGAGTCGCTGACAACTTCGTCCTGAACGTTGCAAGACGGATGCCCTCCTTAGCGGCTGTTCCTTCGAGCCATACGTGTTTACTTACAACGCATCACAAAAATTACTTCGAGTTCAAACACTTCATTCGATGTCAGCGGTAGTCATACGATATACATCCATTCTAATATTCGCACTCATTCTGATGATACTACCGCCTCGCCCCGAACCACCGCCTCAGCCCCATCACGCCCTTCACACCCACAACCGCCCCAGTAGTAAGCGCGGTCCAACCCAGGCGCGCCGGCCACGCTCCAGCACCGGCCACGTCCCTCTGCCCGATCGCGACGGCGACGATGTCGTAGAGAAGCACCGAGCCGAACAGGGGCGACGAGCCCGCGGCGAGGACCGGGAAGAGCGCGTAGGTGACCACTTGGAGGGGTGTGCTCGGCGGGGCGCGCATGCGCTGTAAACGATCCCGAACGCGCGTCAGCACCACGGGTCCGCGAGGAGTGGGCGAGTCAACGTGACAGGGGATGAGGAATGGACTCAAGACGATTGACTCCGAGTCGGAGAGGGGGATCGCGATTATGATGCACAACACGAAACGTACCAGTGCAACGCCGCCATTGTCAATAAAATCGAGCACACCGATTCCCGCGAACGTCTTCGCGACGAGGTGCGTCAGGCGGTGGAGCGTCGAGGAGCGCGGGGTGAGCGGTGGGAGGGCCGCGACGGCCGCGAGCTGCGCGACGGTGTTGATCGTCACGAGCACCTGCGACGCCGTGAAGTCTTCACGGAGCCAGAAGTAAAGCCATCCCGCTAGCGAAGGATCCAGGTGAGAGCGTTAGCTGTTGCAGTATGCGGGAGAGAGAGAAGCAGGGCAGACGTACCGATACAGAGATTGCCCAGGGCGTACACCGGTGCGTACGCGAGCGCGGTGTTCCACTCCCGAGCGTCCTCGGCGGCAGCGTCGTACACAACGGCGTCGTTCTCACCCGCGAGCGGAGCAGCGGTCGCGCCAACGCGTGCATCGTGCAAAGTGTTCTTGCTCGTGATGGCCTGGTAGCCCGCTGGGGGTCTGTCCTGGAACAGCTTGCGGATCCAGGCGAGCTGGAGGACGACTTGGCCCGAGAAGAAGGCGGCGATGAACCATGGATTCGGGGAGAAGGCGAAGTGGTTCTGTATAGGGGAGGCGGGTGAGCGTACTTCGCAAGAACCCGCGCGGGCGGCGAAACGTGGAAGAGAGACGTACTGCATCCGCGACGTCCTTCATGGTGGGGTCAGACACCATGCCATAGATCTGTGTGGCGAAGTTGACCGCGAACGAGGTCGTGGTGAGTACGCGCGCGCGAGAGAGATCGTTGCCCATGGTGTGGTCGTAAGAGGGGTCAGAGCGAAGATGTTGTGGAAGTAATCGCGAGCGGCTTCGCGAAGAGCGAGGGCTTTATACAGCGACGCGGCTCGAGTGACGAAGCCATGTAGGCATCCGCGCCATGATGTCATCGCGTGTCATACTCACCGATCGAAAGAGGCCTGTGATGAACAGCAAGCAGGATCGCGCTCGAGAGATCGTGAGAAACGTACACAAACGCATACAACAAGTTCGACAGTCCCAATCCTATCCTAAACAGCTTAGATCCTACGAAAACAGATCGTGGAGATACTCGTAAAATCGTACAACTCACGAAGCTCCACCTACGGTCGTCCGAGATACACTCAGTCAGCCCCGGCGACCGCTGCGGCACGACGCTTTAATCCCGCGAAAACCAGCAGGCGCGCGGTGAAATCGACCTCCTGGTCCTCGAGACTCCTCTCCAGCTTCTCGAGAACGGCGTCCGAGAGCTGTCCCAGTGCCGTAATGCGTGCCTCACTGGTTAAGCCCATCTTCTTCAGCACGCCCGCCAGGTTCTCCTCAGACAGTCCGCATTCCCTGAGGAACTCCTCGACAAACGCGTCCACATTGTCTTCGACCGCCTTTTTCTCCGTTACAGCCTTAGCAGAGGCTGAGCCTGTCTTCGCTTTACTGACGACCTTCGGCTCCTTAGGCTTCTCCTTGACGGTCGATGCTGAAGGTGCGGAGGAGGTCCCAGCCTCAGCTCGCTCACTACTCGTGCTGGAACGTGCTGCCATCTTGGAGGCGGCAGCCGCTCGGTGGGAGGGGCAGTTGAGGTGACCACCAATCCACTGAAAACCCTGAGGAGGAGCCACAGCGACCACCTGCACACAATACAATGAGAGAGTCGGTATCAAGTATAGGGACTGTATGCAAGGAGGAACGCACCTTCCCGGTCTCGCAGTCTTGGCATATGAAGCCCCATCTCTCGGTACCGTCTGTACTACTTACAGACCGGTAACAGCTGTACCCAGTGCAAGGGTACTTGGTCAATAAGTCATTCATTCTCTTCTGAAACCAATCAGGAACCTGACGCCATTAAGTGATGGTGGGATATGTTGAGATGTACGAATAGAGAGGAGCTGCGGTACCTAACACTCACCGCAACCTTCTTCCAGGGGGTGAACTTGGGGCCCTTCGGCTGCGCAGGAATGGATTTCTTCGGGGAGTGCTCTCCCGTGGTGTTCCTTCTCGCTAACGCGGAGGTGGTGCGAACAGGGCGCGCAACGGGAGCCGACACAGGAGCGGGAGCGGGGGCAGGTGAAGATGCCGGTGTGGATACACGCGTAGATGCATGGGCAGACGCTGAGGCGGGCACGGGCGGTGGCGTAGGTGAGGAAGCAGGTGTCGGTATTGCCGGAGGGGTTGCTTCGCGCTTCGCCACTGGCGAGAGACGCTGCTGCTCCGACTCATCCTCAGCCTTGATAGACACGGCGGGTAGTTGGCGGACAGGAATCTCGACGGATTCAAGGAAATATCTCACCGGCCTTCGTATGTCAGGTTTTTGCTCTTCGTATGGTGCTACGAGGGCGTCGACTTCGCTGTCCGAGGAGACATAGATGTATTCCTCCTTTTCATCCGAGCCGTTGGCGGCCCGGCTGGACCCGACGCGTGTCCTGTCTTCTGAGCTTCGAGGGTCCGAGCCTTTAGGCTATCAGAGAAGGTTGAAGGGAATAGAGAAGCTACAGCACTCACGGGATGCTCTCTTCACCACCAAACGTGCAGACTTACGAGGCTTCTCTCTACTCTCCCCCTCTGATTCTTCATTCTCCTGAGACAACGGCCTCTCGCGACGCTTAAGGGCTGAGGAGTAGACTAAGAGAGGTGAAGCAACGCGGTTGTCTGGCGATCGTTGGGCTCGAGAAGAAGAGCCGTCTGACGAGCCACTGCCGTCCATTCGTAGGGTCACGGTAGCAGGGGTGGTCAACAGTAACGGGGTATGAGCAAGGAGGATGTCCGTAGGTGTGTGGCAAGAGCAGAGAGGCGAAGAAAGCAGGATGTCGGCGGATTGTAGGGTGGGGTAAGCCGGGAACGAGAAGCACGGCGGGAGGTTCAACGGCTTTGAAACTTGTTTGGAACTGAACGCGCCTGAACGCGACGCGTCGCGACGCGTGGACGTCAGGTGGCCGTTCCTCGATTGACGCCCAACGAGTAGCCTCCTTGAAATAGCGCCCATTCGCCTCGACCTCCTTCTGTACTTGCATCCTATATTATGCATCCATCGGGAACCACATTGATTTTCCACAAAGATATTGCAATACATGTCATCAACTTACAGGCACTCATTTGAGCTCTGGAGACAAGAGTAGGGCTGGCGGCCCGGAAGAAGCCGCGAGGAAATCCCGCGCCCAAATACGGCAAAACGCCAACGGCGATTCAAGTTGAACCCAACACGCGTCTTCAACGCGGCAGCTCTGGGCGTCGAGGCGTTGTGGGAGCCCCGGGCGCCTTCGCGCACACACGACCCAACTTGGTCGAGCGCGAGTCAATCGACGACCGTTCAGCCACAAGGTGAGCACGCCTTACTCGTTCCTCGAGCTGCACGGAAAAGCGGAGGGCTCTCTTATCGATCTCCCTATAAACCTAGCGTCCTCAGACATGGTGTTCCCCCGCATCTCTCGTTTCCTTCATTTCATTCGCTCCCTCCTGCCCGGCATGTCTGACACCTCCATCACAATTCATGACATCATCCCGTCCCCTAGGGACGACAATGCATACACGCTCAACGAGTTCATCGACCGGTTCAATCAGCACGTCGCTGCCAACACCGTCGTCAGAACCACTCAGACATTGACGACTGCGACGCCCGCAGATACCATTCCAGTACTATGCAACGCCTTCATTACTCGGATCTACATATTCGAGGCTGCGAAGTCACTCTCGAAACATGAGTATCTCGGTGTCGAGGTGTCCCTCCCGTCCATCCAATCAAACATCGACAATCCTCCCTCACTCTCTCCAATCGGCTGCCTGAAGGTCGAGCGTACGTTTCAATTTGTGGAACGGCGCAGCTCGAACACTTTCCTTCGGACCTCTAAAGAGGTTTCAGCCTCCGTCGTTTCTGCTACTGGCGAACGCAGTGATCTGGTCAAAGCTCTCGACCGCGTCGTAGTGCACACGTCCATGAACAGCATCCGCGGCGATTGTCTGGAAGACAGCGGAAAGGTGAAGATCCCCATCGCGAGATTCATCGCCTCATTTGCCGTCCTCCATAACGACGAGGAGCACTACACGCTGCTGCGCTACAACTGTTACTGGTTTGCGCGAAGCATGTATCTCCTCGCCACGGGGAAAGACTTCGAGTCCCTCCGTAGCGACGCGTTCAAGGCGAAGGAGGTCGACGAGTCAGAGATGGCGCGTCTTGCAGAAGACGATAGGCGAGAGCTCGTCAAGCAGTACCAGGAGGACCTAGCGCGGCCCGACTACGTCCCCGACCTGCCCGCGCTGATGGCCTCGCCTACGAAGAAGCGTGGGCCCACGCTCTACGTCAGCAACAGGATCGTTAAGAAGGACGTTAGAGAGAAGTACTCGACGAAGATCGCCTCATTCGTGGACGAACTCGAACGGGGCGCGGCTCAGGTTCGCGACAACTTCCTGGCACCATTTCGCGCGACCGAGGAGCGTGCAGCTCGTGAACGAGCTGAAGCTCTCGCAGCCGAAGAGCGTGCTGCTCGTACGCAGGCTGAGGCTGCTCGTGCGGACGCGGAAGCTCGCGCTGCTGCAGCGGAGCGCGAGAAGCAGGAACTGCAGGCGCAACTCTCTGCCATGCAGCTGCAATCCATGGGCTCTAGCTTCCGAGCCTCGGCCGCACCGTCCAGCGGTACGTCTTTCACACTCTTCGCGTGTCCGGACTCCGCCCGCGTTTTCACAGTAGCTGATGTTTGACCGTGGCTACAGCGGCGGTCGCGCCTGTCAGGGCATAAGAGATCTCAACGTCGAGATTTCTACTCCCCGGGGCTGGCGCAAGTCTTGGCAGTGCGCCTTGCCAACTGGAAGGTCGTGCCACGCGTCCTTGTCGGAGATGGTGGGCTGACGCGTGCTCGATAGAACCACCCATTGCTCCTTACCACATGCTTGAGTCTCGATTTTATCTGATGCTGTCGTATCGCGCTGTGACCTCCGGTTTGTCAGACCCTACGCACTTTGCCCGCTGTCCTTCCAGTCTTGAATTAGTCTCATGTGTCCTCGTCTCGCTATGCACTTCGCCTTCTGACTATATGATGGGCATTTTCCGCTTTCATGCTACGCATATTTTACGCCGGGCTGTGCCTCTCTCAACGCTGTGCTACATGTAACATTTACTTTTGACCATCGCTCCAGGCAGCCGCCTTTCGTCTCTTTCTAGGAGTCCTAATCTCAACACACAAACAACAGGACGCAGGCAACTACACCACACAACTACAAGACGACCCAACTTCGACGAGACGACGATGTCATCCCGCACATAGACGCGGCCAGCGCTGATGCCACGCCGGAGATGCGCTCGCGTGTACAAGCACATGTACATGACATTCATCCGTGGAGGTGCACGCACGAACGTGAAGGGCCATCCGCGCGACGCCAACAGGACGCTCCACGCAACCACACGCCTATCCCGCGAGGGTGGCCGCGCGCTGCTTGAGCCCCTCGCGCACGAGTAGGCGCGCCGCGACGTCCAAACCGGCCTCCGCGAGGCTGCTCTCCAGCCGGTCCATGACCGCGTCCGAGAGCCTCCCGAGCGCCTTAATACGCGCCTCGTCGATGATCCCGACTTGCTTAAGTACCTCCGCCAGATCGGCGGAGAGCCCGACTTCCTTGAGGAACTCGTCTACGACGTCCGCAGCTGGTATAACAGGCGTTTTCTTCTTCTTAGACTTGGCCGACGCTGTCGAAGCGCCACCCGCGGTGGCCTTTTCCAGCCTCTTGCGACCGCGCTTGGCAGCGATCGGCACTACGGAGGGCTGCCGCTGACGCTGCGAGCTCGAGCCGGCAACCACCGCTGATGCGGAAGTGGCCGGTTTTGACTTCGTTGTTGTCGTTTTCTTCTTCTTGTCCTCCGTGCGCCGTGCTTTGGCAGACACTGCCAAGCAGTGGCGATACCTCTGAAGATGGCGTGCAAAGTTGTACACGGATTGGTCGGGCCCAGCCAGGACTATCTACGAAGAAACATTAAGTGCGCTAGATTATACAGAGAGGCATAACCTATAGGCGTACTTTAGCGTTATTACAAACCATGCACTTGATGCCCCACTGCGGATCACCGTTCTCAACTGAGTAGTAGATCTTCGTTTGAGTCCCGGCATATTTCTTCTTCAAGGCTGAAACGGCTTGTTTCAACCATCGTGGTGTCTGGCGGAAAACCGTTAGTCCGTCTAAAAACGGTGTTTCAGCACACATACAGGCAATGGCGGATCCTCTCCATGCTGGCGATCTCCCGCCGCGATGAAGGTATTAAGTTTTGTTCGCAGAGACTGCGTGGATGCTGGTCGGTCCTCTGCCACATCTGTGTCGCCAAGGCTGATGACACTTGATGGTGTGCTCGATTGTTCGCGGATATTCATATCGTTGTGCTGCCCCTGGGGCCGTTTCTTGGCGGGTAACTCAACCGAATCAAGTAATTGGCGACGCGGTCGAGCCTTCGAGCGAGACATAGAATTATCGTTAGAATCTACGTCTGAAGCGTCTTCCTCATCCGAGGAGACGGAGATGATGTCCGACGATTCACGGTCTGAGAGAAGCAGTGAGCCATGTCTATGACCTCCTCGAAGTGCGGCTTCAGGGGAAATTGAGGTACGGACGACTGAGCTCTACAAGTGAGCGCGTAGCGTGCTTAAAGACGAATGATAGAGACGTACACTGCGCCTTCACGCCCTTGAGACGAGCAGACTGCCTGGGCCGCTTCTTGGCACCCTCACCTTGCACTGCCGACTCTCTCTCCGCAGAGGCTGACCGTTCATGGCGTTTTCGGCTCGTAGCCGAGGTGTACGTTTTTATTGCAGGGCGGGCTGAAGGATCATCTTGTAGAGCAATCGCCGGAGCGCGACCAACACTCGAACTCTGAGCCATTTCACTTCCCAAATCAGCTGCACCCATCCCATTGCTCGACGCGTCCATCTGGTGAAGATGAAGATCCGGCGGTGGCCCCGGGCCCTGTGTGGAGTCGTTTAGGACGCGAGGCTCTGCGCGACTCGAATTTGACACCCTGCTAGTAGAGAAAGTTTGAATAGAGTGAACGTACTATGGAGTATGATACTAACTGGCGCGCGGGCGACCTATTCTCAGCCGGAAGGTATATTACGCCTCCTTGAAGAGAGGAACGCTCACATGCTCCGAGCGAGTGTCGAAGCGGCGGAAAACAAGTACAGGTGGGAATAAGCGCTCAACTCAACCAGGGAAGTGTCGTCTTGGGGTTAGGGGCTAGCGTTTTTGATGACATCATTCTTCGTGGCACCACCTGCTTGTGCTTGACCGTCACCCGCAAACTCGGTATTGGTGGACTGCTCAACCGAACAGTATCACTAAATAGTACGCACAGTCTAGTAAGTCACCATTATTTCTCATACGAAATACTTAGTTAAAGTTTGCTAGCTTCCAGTTCCTTGACACCTCAGCAGGCTGGACTAGCACTTACTAGGGTCTCCTCACGACTCGGACGTGGCAAGCCCGAATGTGCTCCGAGTCCAGCGAATGCGCCGTGGATCTATTCTCTAGTAGCTGCTCCACATGTCATCCTAGTGGCGCACGATAAGTTGTTTCGCGACGGTTGATTGTGGCCCATTCGCATTGTACCACATAATGTCGGTCAAAGCGCGGTTGGCCGGTCCTATTTTATAGAGCACCGCGCCCGCTACCTCGCCCCTCTACCTTCTCTCACCTCGAACGACCTCTGTCGCAATTTCTTGAGCCTCAAGGTATCGGGTCTCGTCTAACGTCGTAATGCCTCCCCAGCGTAAGGTGCGTTATCTTCTTCGCCATCGCGCCACTTATCTCCTGAACCACTACTCCCATACTGTAGAACGGCCGCCGTATCCCTTCCGGCTCGTTCTACGACCGCCGCGGAGCGATTCTCGACCAGCCGCCGTCTCCTCGCGGGGGCTCGGCCACTCTCGACGGCGACGACGCCATGTCTGACGGTGAGAACGCTTCGGACGACGGGTACACGCTCACCGGCTACGGCGAGCTCGCCGGCGAGGACAACCAGTTCACGCTCCCGCCCTCACCGACGCAGACCATCAAGTATCGCTACCGCGCGTACCGGCCGAAGGCGAAGCTCGCGCGCCTGGGGAGCAAGTCTCGCGCGCAGGCGGGGCACAAGACGACGAGCAGCGCGTACCACCAGCACAACTCGGTACGTCTTCTTCCGCCCTCCATTACCGTCTGCGACATCCGAGCGCTGACCACTTCCCCCGCCTAGGAGCTCGCGCAGCTGCTCGGCCTCTCGCCCTACTCGCGCGGCTCCCCGAAGCGCGACTTCCAGGCCCTCATGCACAAGTACCGCGAGTCCGCGAACGGGTGGCGCGACGGCGGCGCCGACGCCGCCTATCTGTCCTCCAGCCCCAGCCCCTCGCCCCTTCGCCGGACGGGGAGCGCCACTTCGTCCGCACTGCAGCGTTCCGGTTCGGGCGTGTTCGCCTCTGGAACTGCGGGCCCGTCGAGCCCGAGCCCGGCGCCGATTCGTCGCCAGGGATCTTCGGCGCGTGTTGGGGTGGTACCTCCCAGGGCTTGAGCTTGGATCATGGTGCGTATGAGACTTGCAAGAGGTGAAATGCCGAGAGTTACGACGAATTTTCATTTGCTTGAGCCGCTCTTTACTCCGTTATGCCCTTCGGGGCGCGTCGCCTCGACGCTGTAACGTTCCTTGTTCCATCTTGCGCGCTGGTACGCTCGCCGTTATCGTAGTGTATCTTGTACTAGTCGCCGGGCCCGGAATTGTATTTATTGTATAGACAGCAAGGGATCGTCCTGATGAGAACGCTCAGTTTTATGCGCTCCGTTGGCGCGTTCCACAGCGGAACCACTACCTAGCTAACTTCTCGTCAGCATTTGACACAAGCATAAAATTACACACTCACCATAACGCACCACGACTCGCGGCGCCCGCCGCATCCCACCGCACCTCTTCTCACATCCACCACCTCTGTCCCAGTTACGTACGGGGAGATCGTGCGCGCGCGCATGTACGACGCATAGGCTTGAGCAGGGAACACAATTCCAGAGGTACAGCGTCGGAGAGCATTCCGCCCGAAAATGCTGAAATTGTAACGGATCTGTACAATCCACTGGTACAATACACGACGGAACGACCAGCTAGACATCCAGTCAGTTTCAATCAACACACACTTAGATACGCACACCCACTCACCACAGCGCACACACCCACTCACTTCCCCACATTCCCCAACCACTCCTCCCACTCACCCAACACGCCCGCCAAATCCTCCCCCGCCTCCTCCACCTTCTCCCCATACACACCCTCCACCAGGGCCCTCCTAACAAACGGCACAAACACCCGCACATACGCCGCCCCCGCGGCCCTCACGGCCTCCTCCTCCCGCTTCGCCTCCGCCGCCGCCGTCCCGCCGCCGTCCTCCGCCCCCGCGCGTTCTTCGCTCGCAGAGCGCGCGAGGACGAGGAGCATGATCGCCCCATGTGCGAGGGCGCGCTCGAGGGACGCGCGTAGGGTGGGGAGGAGCGACACGGGCGCGAGGAGCCGCAGGCCGTTGAGGGCGGTGAGGAGCGCGTTGGTATAGCGCGCGAGGGGCGGGAAGGATACGAGTAGCGCGGGGGGCACTGTTGGCGGTGCGGACGCTACAGCGGCAACCTGGGCGTCGGTTGGGGGTGTGGGTGTAGCGGAGGGGGCGAGCAGGAGCTGGGAGGGCTTTCGGCGCGTGGGTTGCGAGCGCGACTTGGGGGGTTTGGAGCTGGGGGAGGGGTCGTCCGGGTCGATGGCGGAGCACCACGAAGAGGTGGCTTCCTCGAACTCGTTCGTGACGCCCTTCTCCACGGCGGCGGTGAAGAGCGGGGCGAGTGCCCCGCGGAAGTCCATCCCGATGCGGGCAAAGGAGGTCGCGCAGTATGTGAGTTGGGTAAGGAGGGACGTGAGGAGGGAGGGATCCGCGACGAGGGGGAGAGTTTCGCGTAGAATGTCGAGTAGTCGGCGCATTTGCAGCGTGGTAAATGTCGTGAGCAGGACGTGCAGCTCGGGCGGGGCGGGGACGGAGCCTTGCGAACGGTCGAGGAATATGGTGGTATACTGGGTGACGACGTCGTGCACCCCTTCTCGCCATGCGTCCACATACCGCTTGAGATATCGCGCCTTGCTTTCTCTCTCGCTCTGCACGCTAATCTCCCCATCCAGCCCTTTAGTCTCGGTGTCCACCGCGCGTAGCGTCCCATCAAGGTAGCCGCCACGTCCGGATAAGAAAGAGAGCGCGAGCTCTTCTTCTGACAATACGTCCATCTTGCGCAGAAAGCCAACGGCGCGGAAGAGGGCGGGGAGTTTTGCTTGCTCGTGGAGGACGCGGAGGAGTTGCGCGAGCATGGAATGGACGCGTGCATCACAGTCTGCCTTCACCGATTGTACGAGTGGATTTGAGGGAAACCGTGAGGCAAGAGTCGAAGCGTGTTGAGCGAGAAGGAGTGCATCCGCGTAATTGTGATTGCGGACGGACGTCTCGAGGAGGAGGGGAAGGGAGAGCACGTCATGGAGTTTGTCGTGATTTTCCAACACGAGGGCCGCCTTTCGACGGGAGGAGAGGAGCGTTCGAGAGTTCTGGGAGAACGTACGCGCACTTGAATCGAGGTTTGGGAGCGTGGACAGCAATGAAGAAAGCGAAGACGAGAGCGCGTCAAGCGACGATGAGAGCGTAGAAGTGGTCGCGTGGAGTGAGAGGAACGTCGGGTAAGAGGTGTAGCAGAGGGTAGTGAGAGCGTTTGTCAGCTGCGCCGACGACGACGCGAGTTCGGTTGGTTCAGCCTCGAGCTCGGGGAGGGAGAGCGACGTGAGGTGCGCAATGTAGGGTGCAGCGTCGGGGGAGGAGAGCGATGTGGAGAGCGAGTCCTTGGATGAGGAGGCTAGGATTTCCGGCAGCGTCTGGAGGTCATCATAGGCACCGTCGAGCATGGCGTGCGCGTCTTCTCCGAGGGTCGTCCGCACTGCCGTGGTCGTGGTCGTCGGTGTCCGAGAGGTCGTGGTCGTCGAGGATGCCTCGGTCATCTGCGCCCCGGCCCGCCGGAAGACACTGAGCGGCGCTAAAGTTTTGGGTCTCTTCTTCTCCCATCTCGTTCGTCGACAGTATGCGATCCCAGCGGCTTTGCCTATCGCAGACAAAGCAAGACCCCACTACACGGCTAGTGCCATGAAGGGAACGCTATATATGTCAACGTGCCCTGATAATCATGCCATCCTCCAAGTGAGTAGTCGGATTGCTTTGTTATGGTTCCTCGTTTACCCATCGAGATGCTTCCAACAGTCGGTACTAGTCTATCTCGTGGTAAGCTAATCCTCGATCCATCTCAATCTGTTACAGACGTTGATCGATGCTGACGACGATCTCTGTGGCACTCGTGGTGGCGCAGATGCCTCACGTATATATACGTTGTGCATCCTCCTTACTATAGATCCTGCGCCCCGTTCCGACGACCCACGGGAACCGAGAAGATGCCTGCAGAGCGCGCTCACAAACAGTACAACTTTCGGAAAGATGTATGTGATCCCTATGACCAGCCTACTCAAATTCACTTACGACTTCACCAGCCGCGACCTAGTATCAAACGTAAATCATGGAATGCCGCTATTGGAGGTAGAGCCATGTCGAGCTTTTCTATGACGGGAACGCGTACCGCAGCCGATCGCGGCCAAGCGTCTCAGGAGGGTAGTATTCGGCCTATCCCGACCACCAGGATCCGTTCACGCTCCGCGCTGCGTATGGTCGGCCCGCGTTTGAATCAACTCCCCGGCGTTCGAGATCTCCCCGGCTCGCACGGCGATGACTTCGCAGATTCCTCTTCAGGAAGGGTATGTCGAACCTACTCTCAACCCATTCGATATATTACGTTCTCTGTTTTAGAGCCCATACTGATGGGACGTGCTGGAACAGCGACCGAACTGGCTCCGTGTTGCGCTGGCCAACGTACGCAAGGACTTCCCCGGAATAAAGATCCCTGTGCAGCACCGTGTGCCGCGGCATCTCGTAGGCCACCGATGGCTTTCCTTCAACTCGCCCGAGTGTTGGTCAGTCGAGTGCGAACTTTGCGAGGACGGGTCCGGGAAGAAGAAGGTGCGTGCTCTAGTATCAGCGCTCTCTTGCTTCCAACGAGCTGATCACGGGAAGTGTGCTGGGGCATCCTAAGCAGACGATCCAAGCAGGTCCTGGCGAGACGCTCAAGAGGTTCTACGCGCACCGTAAGGAAGCCCATCCAAGTCACAACAGCGAAGGCGCAGAAGCCTTGCGGGCCGACTCACCCGACCCGCTCAATGTGCTGGCTGAGTCCAGCCGACGAGAGACCAGCGACCCCTCTGACGCGGGCTCGAGCTCCTCTGCACGAACTCCAGCATCGGGGAGAGCCGAAGCGGCAGCCGCAAGCCTCTCTTCGTCGTCGGGCTCTACATCCTCCTCCAGTTCTTCGCCTACCTCCGCCTCCGTATCCACCTCCGACTCAGTGACCACTACCCCACCAGAACCCGCCGAGCCCGTCCTCGCTTTCCTCACAGCAAACGGCCTTCCCCCATCCCTCGCTCCCACTCTTATCGCCCTCGGCTTCGGGGACGTAGTAGAGCTGGGAGACGCAGGTGCGCTCCCGGAGCGCGCGCTCGAGAAACTCGAGCGGCGGCTCGAGGCAGAAGGCATCAAGTTCCTGCCCTGTCTGCTCCTGGTCGAAGGCCTGCGCCAGCGGGCGGCGGGGAAGCGTGAGGTTGGCGAAGTCAAATCATGAGGCATGCGCTTTGAATGTGCAAGAACGGTGCGTGTTCGTTATGCTCAGACATATATCTGCAGTGCTGATTTCTCGTAGACCGTGCGCGGAGAGCGCTCCCGATGCATTCCGCGGCGGATGTAAGAGATGCAGAACTGGCATAGTTCTCGATGTACGTCTAGTCCTTGCGACACACTCGCTTTGCAACTATATTTTCTTTTGGACCGCCGCTGTGAGGGTGCCTGAGCGGCGTGACGAAGGACTCCGGCATGCACACGTGCACGTCCATTTCTCTTCGGCTCTTCTGAGCCTTCTTCCACGCGGCTACGCATCGATGTCGCGTGAAGCTCTCTCCAGCATATGCGAACATAGCTCCTGACCCGCCACGATGCGCGTTCAACTTTCGGCGGTATGAACAGCGAAGCGTTCATAGGTAGATCTTCGTCGACCGCATTGTCGCAGTTCATATGTTCATAACATATTTCGCACAGAATCTCTGCGAAATTTCGGAGAAGGTTGCTTCCCGTCGACACCCCATCCTCGGTTCTCCCGAGCTCAACGTCACTGTATCGGTACGTACAATAGTGAAAGCCTCTCGTGTATATATACTCAGTGGCTCTCACTCGCGCTATCAGTGTCATATCCCCTCTTTATCACGCATACAATCGATGAGATGCCCGCGGATCGCAGATCACAGCATCACGGATTGGGAACGAAGGTATGTGGTCTTTTATTGCAACGACCATGCCGGCTCATGAGCTTCTCTTGTGCGCCTGGCAGGATGCACCGATAGTTCTTTACGGGCACCGAAGTCAAAGGCCAAAACGGCGCCATGTCATACGGATAAGCAGCCTCCCAGAGAGTTCATCGGACAGGCCCAACGAGAATGCACTCGAAGAACTAGCGACTGTTATCGACCAAGCGAATATGCAGAGACGAGAAGAGCCCGTTGAGACCAGCTCCGGCAATACCGCATCAGCCCTCCCTTCCTCAACTAGTGCAAGTATAGGGAACTCATCCAGCCACAGCCAGAGTAATTCGAGAATTGCTCCTATCGCCCCCAGGATCCGACGTAGGCCCGCGTCCCGCACCGTCGGTCCGCGCAACCGGCCCCCGGGGGTCCGGGATCTGCCCGCTGTCCCTCGCACAGAAGATTATGCAGGCCAGAGATCGTCCAAGGTGAGTCCTCTCGACTCGCTATTATCACATCCAGACATTTGGGGAAGTTCATGAGATGCTTTGGTACAGCGACCGCATTGGCTTCGCGCCGCGCTCGCCAAATTGCGCAAGGACTTCCCCGATATGAAGCTCCACACGCAGCACAACGTACCACAGCACCTCGTAGGGCATCAGTGGTACTCGTTCAGCCTCCCTGAGTGCTGGGCGATCGAGTGCGAGTGCGTGGATGGATCTGGGAGGAAGAAGGTGGGTCCTATTGTTTCAATCAGCTCGTTCTTGATTCTTAGTCACTGATTGCGGCGGATTTCGCGATGGTGTCCCTCGCGCAGGTTATACCAACAGGACCGGGCGAGACGCTCGCGGCCTTCTACGCACATTATGAAGAAGCCCACAAAGGAGCGCCAAGCCGCTGCAGCGCCGGCGACGAAGCTGTGCTGCACTTCCCTTTACCCCGCCGTATCGATTGTATCCCTCGCCCCAGCGGCATATCGCCGGGTGTAGTTCCCACAATCACACAAACCCCCGCAAAGTCGAGTTCATGCACCACACCCTCATCCACCGGAGCATTAGCGACCTCGACTACCGATTCCGGCTCCGTCAACCCTGTCTGTCACAGTGCTCCCCTCCCCTCATCTAATCTCGGCCCAACTCCTATCCCGCCTGTTGTTTCTGTCGACTCCATCCTCTCATTACTCGCAGCATGCGGCCTTTCCTCAACGCTCGCACCGGCTCTCATTGCAATTGGTCTCGGAGATGTAGTCGAACTTGGAGCCGTAGGTGCGCTCCAGGGGCACGCGCTCGAGAAGCTGGAGCGGCGACTCGAAGCGGAAGGCATCAAGTTCTTGCCTGCTCTGCTTCTCATCGAGGGCCTGCGGCAGCAAGCGGCTGAGCAGCGCCAAGTTGTCAGTGGCAAATGATAACGTGTCTGGTTTGAAGATCCAAGCACGGTATGTGTTCACCGTGCTTCACACTGGCAGGAGATGTACATGGTGGCAGGTCACCTGGATGGCTACTGATTTCCCGTAGGCCATGCGTAGAGATCATTCTTGACGTACTCCGTGGCGGGTGCTGGAGAGGCGGAAGTGACATATTTCTTTCTGTACGCTTGGCTGCAGTTGCTTTGCAATCTTGCGATGTTGTCGACTCGGCCCTCCTCCTCAAGGTCCCCGCGGCGCTTGTAGCGTAGCGCCCGAGTGGTACAGGAGGCGCTTATATATGAATCGCACGTGCACACTTCTCTTCTGTTCAACTTCTTCTGAGCGCCGGTCAGCGTACCTGGCGATGTTTGATGATACGATACCGCGTGCGCTTGCTCAGTAGCACAAAAACGAAACACGAAGTATCAATGAAGGTACGTCTTCATCGACTGCATTAAGTCACCGCCCGTATTCGTATTCATAATGTATTTCACACAGATTGTCTGCGCGACTTCGAGGAAGCTTGGGAGGCGGCTTCGCGTGGAAAATTCTCCCAAGCTCTTTATCGATGTCTGCGGTAGTGCAGGTCTCTCTGGTGCATATACACTCTGTCCCTCGCCCCCTGCTCCCAGTGTCAAATCCCGTCTGCGTAGAACGCATATAGCGTAACTTGTAGGATGCCTGCGGATCGCAAGTCGAAAAAGAATGCTTTAGGGAAGAGGGTATGTCATCTTCCACTGCCTGATCGATGCTAGCTCAAGAGTCGATTGCACACAGTCGGCCATAAAGCGTAGATCAAACGATCCCCTCGTCGCACGGATGAGCAAAACGCTCGAACGTCTGCTTGACAGGCTCTGCGAAAAAGAACTCGCGGAAAGTGAGGCGATTTGGAACTGAGTGGATGCGCAGATACAGGCTGGGGAAGGGGGTAGGAATGGCGCTGGAAGTTCCGCATCGGGTCCCTCCCTAAACAACGCACGTAGCGCAGGGGCCTCGTCCAGTCACAGCCAGAATGATCCTCAAGCTGCTCCCGCTGCGAACAAGTCCCGGAATAAGCCCGCCTCCAGCATCACCGGACCGCGCAACCAGCCGCCCGGAGTCCGGGAGCTACCCGCCTCACGTGTGGAGAGTTTTGGAGGCAGTCTAAACAAGGCGCGTCCCTATGGTATATGTACACTTAGCCTTCCGGGGAAGCTCACTAGATGCTTTCGCACAGCGGCCGAACTGGCTTCGCGTTGCAATCGCTAAACTGCGCAAAGACTTCCCTGGCGTAGAGATACATGTACAGCACAACGTGCCAAAACATCTTGCCGGACACCTGTGGTTCTCGTTTAACTCTCCCGAGTGCTGGGCGATCGAGTGCGAATGCAAGGATGAGTCCGGGAAGAAGAAAGTACGTACTACCCCAGGTCTCTTTGTCTTCGCTCTTCCTGGTTACTGATTGCACATTTCGTAACTATGTGCCTCGAGCAGGTCGTGCGATCGGGGCCCGGTGAGACGCTCACGGCCTTCTACGCACACTATGAAGCGGCCCACAAAGGACCCTCAAGCCACGGCGGCGCAGGCATTAACGCCGCTCCGCGCTTCGAGCCGCCTCTCTCGGCAGGCAACAACTCTCCTCCTGCCTCGTCATCAGGTACCGCAAACGCGCCCGCAACGACCCTTAACAAGCCAAGCCCAACCATCGCATCTCCCTCCATGGCACTATCAGCAACCGCCACTTCGAGTTCCAGTTCCGTTACCTCTACGTACCGCTCTCCGTCGTCCATATCTGAGCCCAACGCAGCGACCCCCACCTCATCCGACAACTCTACCGACCCCGTCCTTGCGTTCCTGGCAACGCATGGCCTGCCTGCGACGCTCGCCCCCGCGCTCGTCGCAGTCGGGTTCAAGGACGTAATCGACCTACGAGACGCAGGTGCGCTTTCCGAGCGCGCTCTAGAGAAACTGGAACGGCGGCTTGAGGAAGAAGGCCTCAAGCTCTTACCATGCTTAGTCATCATTGAGGCACTTCGGAAGCATGGAGGGGCCCCGCGAGCTGCTGGGGAAACTCAGTCGTGAGTTCTATTTCACTAACAGGCGGGAGCAGTGGCTTGGTGAGCACTCGTTCTGTTCATATGTGCACAGAGATGATTGTTTACACTCCTTCAGGCCGTGTACGTACCTGAACGGTCATATTACCGAAATCGGAATGTGTTTGACATGTACTCCGCGAAAGTTCAAGACCACAGCCATCGCGCTCCCACCGCGGCGTATCCCGTATGCTTCATTCTGGCCTCATTGCTGATTCCAAAACTCGAGACCGTTTCAATTTCTCACCTGCAGGAGCCTCCCAGCGCTAGATGACCATAAAGAGCAGTGCGTCTCCACTCTCCTCCACGAAGGGCCCTGCTCGTGCGTCAGCGCACGCGGCGCGCCGAAGCCTGCCGAGGCAGCCATACCAAGAGGTATGGACGAATAACATGCATATTTCAGGAAGTTGATACATCCACTGGCATACCGATCAACTAGGGCTGGACCCCTAGGCCTTTCAACGACCAAACGGTCTACCCGTTCGCTCGTAAAGTTGAGAACGAGGACGTTGCCCACTCACTAGACGTGGGCGCCAGGGACGATGAGTCAGCGTCCATGAAAGGCAGGCGCCCCAGCAGGTGAGAAATCGAAACGGTCTCGAGTTTTGGAATCAGCTGCAATCTAATTCTTGTGACATCGGTCCTCGTGCCAGCGGTCGTTCGCCGCCCCAGAGTGGAGAGGTATGGACTTCTTGTGGATGCACGTGCCACACCCGAACACGAGGCGGTTGAGGACTTCGAGCGCCATTGGACGCTTGGCGCTTCTAGATAAATCCTTGTCGATGACCTCTACTAGTCCCGGCTTTTAAGGTTGGCTTCGATGTTTCTCGCGTGCACGACGGTTATTGTCTTCAACTTGATGGAATCCTCTATCATTCCTCAAGTTCTCCACCCCATGATCCAGCTCCTCAAGGTACGCACTTCCTCGCACCTCTCTTCTCGATATACTTGAACCACGTTTTCGCCTACTCTCGCTTCAAATCCCATGCCAGCCGTACGTACCCAGAAAAATACCCTCTACAGAGACGTGCGTTGTATTCCTCTTACCTGCGGCTCACACCTTAACTGTCCTTAAACGCAATGATAGGATACCGAGGCCGACGTTAGTGGTCCGACTATGCACGGCACTATTAGCGGCCCACGTCGAGGGCGTCCATGCAATCGGCTCCAATCCAGCAAGATCTCTATCCAGCAAAGCTCCTTCCTCAGAGAGAGAGCACCCAGCCCCCAACTTCCCGACTCTCCTCGACTCGCCACAAAGCCAACGGGGCTGAATACATCGCGGGACCACGGGCTCGGTATTAGAGGCCCTTCCTCAGCGGCCCCGAGAACTCGTGTCGTTGTAGAGATCCCAACCCGTATCGCGCGCAATGGCGGTGTCTGTGCACGGTCCTTGAACCGGCCCGGGCTATCCGCAGCTCAGACTACTAGTAGCGTCGCACGTCTTGAAGGAGAACCAGGAGGGAATTCCGGGAAGGTGCGCCTGTTCTACTCATATCCTAGCCAGCGGGTTCTGCAGTTCACCTTGAATCGGATGCAGCGTCCCCCCTGGCTCCGCGTTGCGCTCGCAAACTTGTACAAGAGCTTCCCGGAGATACCGCCGGTGTACGTGAAGTTTCGTGCCACCATGTGCGCCAAAGGTGGTACTCGACACAGCCCCTGGGACTCTCCACTCTGTTGGGGAGTTGAGTGCGAGTGTGAATCCGAGCGCGGGGCGAAAACGGTACGTACGGGCGTTTTTGGTCCAGTCATTGCTTTTCGGTGCCGAGTGCCATGGCTGACCTCGTAATGCTTTCTTCGTACCTCAAATAGGTCATCCCGGCAGGGCCTGGGAAGACGCTCGAAGACTTCTGTTCGCACTTGAAGGACGTGCACCGCCGCGGACTTCTTCTACCGCGTGGGGTCGAGAGTATCGCAAGTCGCCGAGAAGCCACTCCTACTCGGCCCGTAATCAACGTTGCCTCTGTTACACGCGGGGCCCTAGGGGCGTTCAGCGACGCTCTTTCGGGAATACCAGCTCGCGGACAGTCCCACGCAACCATCGATTACGCGGACCCAATCGCCGCCTTCTTGGCCGAGCAGGGTCTCCCGGCCGAATTTGCCCCGCGTCTCGCGGCGGTCGGCGTCACCGCAGGGAACTTGTATAGGTTGGGGGCGCTACCAGAACGTGCGCTTGATAGGCTGGAGCGAGGGCTTCAACAGGAGGGCCTTAGTCTCGTAGACTGTCTTCTAGTCGTTGAGAGTTTGAGGCGAAAGGCTGTGGGATGGGATAGCGTTATGTAAGTCGTTACTACTACGGGAGGCGTGTTGAACCGGTGGGCGTGCGCTCCGCGCTCAGGCGGAGTCAATGCAATTGTTTCGCTATGTTTCCTCATACCCGCAGTCGTTCGCCGGCTCAGAGTGGAGACTTGTGGACTTCTTGTGGAAGAACGTGCCATACCCGAGCACGAGGCCGTCGAGGACGCCGAGCGCGATTGGACGTCTAGCGCTTCTAGACTTAGGTCGTGGTCCACGACCTTCAATCCCGTCTTTGAGGACTGGCCTCGATGTCTCTCGCATGCACAACGACGACCGTCCTCAGCTAACCAAAATCCTCTATCACTCCTCAAAGCTCGCGCCCCATGACCGAGCTTCGTAGCGCACGCATGTTCTCGTACATTTCATTCCTGATATAACTAAAGCTGTTTCCTCCGGGCACCCACCCCCGATTCCAGCTTCACCCCAAACCCGATGCAAGCTGTACGCACCGCTGCGACGAAGGATGCTTATCGCAGAGACGTACGTCGTCCTCCTCCCATTCGTACCCCTTATCTCCTCTCTATCTCAGCGTTTCCTTAGGATGACGAATCGTCTGATGATGATCCCATGCACGGAGATACAAGCGGACTGTATCACTACCGAGGTCGTCTCGGTCGTCCCAGATCCAACCCAAGCCCCGTGCAGCAGCACCCTTCCCTCCAAGAGAGAGCCCCTAGCTCTCAACCGCTCCATTCCTCTCGACTCAATTCGAACGCCGCTGGGCCGCCTTCGCTCCGTACACTCCGGAATAACGTACCCAGCTATCAGAGCTCTTCCTCGGTGGCCCTCCCGAAAACCCGCGCCGTCGTAGAGATCCCCTCTCGTACAGCTGGTCATGTCCTCACACTGCCCTCCAGCCGGGCCGAGTCCGCAGCTCAGATCGCCGCTCTCGCCCAGGACGAACAAGGTGCCAGTGGGCAACCCAGAATGGTGAGCATACTCAGATCGTATCATGGTCCGCTGGCTCTACAGTTTACCTCGAATCTGGCGCAGCGACCCTACTGGCTCTGCGCCGCACTCCAGATCCTACAGAAGGACTTCCCAGACTCGCGGGTACACGTCAAGTATCGAGCCTTCAAGTGCACTGCGGGTGATACTCAACAGAGCCCTTGGGAGTCCCCAGACTGCTGGCGGGTCGAGTGCGTGTGCGACCCTAAGCGCGGAATAAAACTAGTAAGCACGGTTCTCTTCTGGCGAGTGTATCCTCGACGCTTGCCCTTCGGCACCGAGCCTTGCTGGTCCCATGATCCTCATCCCCTCTCGAACAGGTCATCCCGGCGGGACCGGAGAAGACGCTGGGAAACCTGTACGCGCACCTAAGAGACGCGCACCCCCGCGAGCTTCTTCCACCGCGTGACGTCGACGGAGTAGCAGGAAGCCGCACGACTCCTATTCTCTCCAGCGCTGGATCCACGCAAGACCGCACGCAGGCCTCGACTGGCAGCATCCCCTCGAGCACGGAGGCTCGTAGGAGGTCCCGCGATGGCGCTCATCCCGTGGATCCAGCGGTTCCAGTTGTGGCCTTCCTGACTGAGCAAGGCCTCCCGGTTGAGCTTGCACCTCACCTAGTGGCGGTTGGCATCACCGGGCCGAACTTACACAAGTTGGGGGCGCTAACGCGGGGCGCACTCAACAAGCTGGAGCGTGGGCTTAAGGCGGAAGGTGTCGGTCTCGCCGATAGTCTGTTGATAATTGAGGGTTTGAAGCGGGCAGCTATAGCTCGGTCTGGCAACCGGTGAGTTAACCAGAGGTTTGCAGTTGGATCCAAGTCGTACTAAATACGACGTGCTGTGGAGGAGGATAGGAGATACCGGTAAGAACCGGAAGAAAGTCAGATTCTCGAGTCGCGTGTTGTTGTGCGCCTGACGCTGTACTTACTGATTCACAAAAGACGTGGCGTTTGTACGTATGGAGAAGTTAAAGCCTGAGCAGATATTCCTTGACAATTCCAGTCGCGGCCTACAATCGCCGGCTAGAAGGAACGTGAGGTGGCTAGGATAAATGTTTCTCGAGGAGGATCTAACCGTCCTGACGTGCCCGAAGGCCGGCGACTTCTGTTGCGTGGTCAGCGCTCAGCCTCAGCGTGGGCGGAGGAGGCAAACGATGGCCGATGACGTTGGCGGAGAGGCGAAGCACATGGCCAGGGGAACGGGCGCTTAAGCACAGCGCGCCCATGTTTGTTTCCGCGATCATGTGCTAGACCACGCGCGCCAGTGGCCACGAGGCAGACGAGGCCGACGAGGCCAGCGTACTGTACTGATCAGACCATACCGGCGCGTAACGCGTAACGGAGGCCTCTGAATCGCCTGTATTCGCTCTCCGTAACGCGTAACGGGCGGGCCCGCCGCCTCCGGCGGCGCGACGTGCCCTCAAGGAGGCCAAAACTGGGCGCTAAATTGCCGTATATAGCAATTTCTCGGGCGCCTCCGGCGCCCGTAACGCATAACATTCGACGCCGCCGCACCGCCGGATCGTAAGTAGGGCGTAACGCCCCAGACCCCCCGCCGCTATGGTCTGATCAGTACAGTACTAACTCTCTTAACCTCTCCCATGTTCTAGCAAGGCGAACGTCGCGCATCCTCGGTCCTGGCAAGATGAGCGGGCCTTTGTAAGCATACAATTTCAACGTTCCTCCTCTGACTGACGAAGATCTCTCCTTCTCCGCTAGCGCTGCGAGAAGCCTCAGTAGGAAATTGTGCCTTGAGGAGCGTCCCGCCGAACCGGCGGAACGCAGATGTGCGGGGACCCCACATCCGGGGTACACATGACATCAGAAGCGGGGCAAGACTGGGGGGAATTGATAGGCGACGGACCAAATTGACCATGGGACCGTTCTCACTCATCGTCAACCTTGCGCATTTGCGACATGACCACTACCACCCGGACCGCCCTGATGGAAGACGCGGCCAGAGGCGGACCGCACCTACCTTCGCGCTGCGCGACTTTCTAAAGCTGCGACTGTTTTCCCGCGGCCGCGGACCTGTTGTCAATCCGTACGCGATTGCCACGGCCCCGCACTATAAGACCGACCGCGTCGCGCATCCTGGCCCCGTGGACCCCCGCTTCCCTCGCTGGCTACTACTGTTGCCTCTGCTCAGGTTTGCGTGTCCGCGCCGCGACGATGGCGATACCCACGAATAGCAAGGCGATCTTGCTCGCTACGTTTGTTGCCTTCGGTGCGTACTGTCTCCAGACTCTGGCATTTCAGACAGGATGAGAAGCGTCTGACCGTCTTCTTTCATCTATACAGGAGGTAAGTAGTCCGTCGTTCACATGGCCCCGCTTCCCCTGTGAGTGTCACCTTCGTCTTCCCGCGGTACCTCGTTTTGACCTCGACGCGTCTAGAACGAGCCCTCCCATCTCTCTAGGCTTCCTTTTTGGATATGATATCGGTGTTATTTCCGTGAGTTTTACCGATATGCCCATTCAGTCAGTACCTGAGCTTAATCACAATTGAATAGGGTTGTTTGATTATGCCCGACTTCGTCCGGCGGTTCGGAGTAGAGAACCCAGACGGTACCTTCACGCTCGACAGCTCCAGGCAGTCTATCATAACGTCTCTCCTCTCGGCCGGGTATGTCTCTCTTTGCGTTTGCTTACTGTCATGGACATGCGTTGACCCCAGGTTCTACTGGACTCGACTTTCAGTACATTCGTTGGTGCTATCGGGCAAGCTTTCACATCCGACCGCTTCGGGCGTCGCGGCTCCATCCTCATTTGGGCGGCGATATTCACGATCGGCACCGCGATCCAAACCGGCACCGTCGATTCCATTGCGCAGATCACTGTCGGCCGCTTCGTTGCCGGCCTGGGTGTGGGTGCCATGTCAGGTAAGGCTACTTCGGTCCGTATAAGCCACTTCGCCGCATTGACGTACGCACCGGCACGCAGCTATCGTACCGCTCTACAACGGAGAGACAGCTCCCAAGGCGATGCGTGGAATGCTACTCGTGCTGTATCAGCTCCAGATTATTATTGGGTACGTTCCCTTGTGGGTGATTTGCGTGCAACGTCATAGCATACAGCAGCAACGTCTGTATAGTATCTTCTTGAGCTATATCATCGACCTCGGGACGCACCACATCGACGGACCTGCCTCGTGGAGAATCCCCGTCGGCCTCCAGCTGCTCTGGGGCGTCATCATCCTCTCCGGCATCTTCTTCCTTCCCGAATCCCCGTACGTGCTCCGTGCTTCTCGACTATTTATACTCTACTTACAGGGGCGTTCCTGCAGCCGTCACCTACTCGGTATCGGCAAGAGCGATGAGGCGCGCCGTGTCGTCTCGCAGCTCAACAGTCTACCCGAGGACGATCCGACGGTCATCGAAATCATGGAAGAGCTCGAGTTCGGTATCCGCGCGGAGAACGAGGGCGGCAAGGCGACATGGATGGAGTGCTTCTCGGAGCGCAATCTCCTCTGGAAACGCACGATGAACGGCATCATGCTCCAGTTCATCCAGCAGCTCAACGGCCAGAACTTCTACTGTGGGTACCTTCCCTGCTCCGCGTTTGCATCGTACCGTTGCTAATATGGGCGTTGCGACTCTTCCAGATTACTACGGCGACACGTTCTTCGAGAGCGCGGGTACAAGCTTGGACCCGTACTCCATCCAGGCTATTCTGGGAGGCGTCTCCGTCGTCGGTACTGTCCCCGCGCTATACCTCATTGAGACTTGGGGTCGGCGTAACGTGCGTCCTGCTCCCCTACTAGACTCATATGTTTGTCGCTAATCGAAGCTTCCGTCTTCCGTTCTACGCGCACTCTCCCCATCACTCAATATGCATTCGTCCACTCTGGCGCGCGAATGCACCACAGTCGCTCCTCACAGGCGCGGTGCTCGAGGGCGCGTGCGCGCTGATCGCAGGCCTTGTCGGACACTACACGCTCGCTCCGAAGGGCACGCCTATAGACCAACTCACCAAGCGTAACCGGCAGGGTGGCGACACGCTCATCGCTTTCGCGGTCCTCCACGTCTTCTCATTCTCCATCTTCTGGGGCCCGACGCCATGGGTGTACCTCGGCGAGAGCTTCCCGCTCCGTGTGCGCCCGAAAGCGATCGCGCTCGGCAGCGCGTCCAGTACGTCCCCTCCCTCTCTCTCTGCTACCAGATGCTTGCGCTGACCACACTCGCGCGCACTCGCAGACTGGATCTGGAACTTCCTCCTCTCCTTCTTCGCACCGCGCATCGCGAACGATATCGGCCCACTCATCCTGCTCATCTTCTTCGGCATGCTCGTCTTCGGCTTCGTCTACGTCTACCTCTTCATCCCCGAGACCAAGGGCCTCTCGCTCGAGGAGGTCGACGAGCTCTATCGCTCCGGCGTGCGCCCGTGGAACTCTGCAGGATGGACCCCGAGCGAGAAGCACATTCACGACAAGGGCGCGGGCGCGCCTGGGGACGAGGACAGCAAGAGCGCGGAGCCGTCGGAGGTGCGCGAGGTGCGCGAGAAGGGAGACGAGGAGAGCGCGTGAGCGTACCACGTGTCTTGCTTAGAGGGAATAGGGTGGGGGAATTCGTGGGCCCAGGGAGCGCGGCACACAATGCGAACGTCCGATTACGACATACTCTCAACAACCTGCCGTTACAAGGCGCCGCGCGCGGTGCATTCTCATGTTGTATTAGTAGCTACAACGGAAGCCCGTTCTACCAGTTGGTTGGTGTGTGGATTAACGTGTCAATCCATGGAGGAAGCAATGCAACGGCGTTCGGTGAGTGAATTCTACATGCCTTTTCCAATGCAATCTCCAAAGTCTGCCCTCCCGGGAATAATGTGTATTCCTTGAAAGAACTAATGATCTGGCATGTATAGTGTCCCAGTTCCGTCGCTATGCTTCTGGTGGCAGTCCCCCGCTGCTTATTCTTACCGAGCATAATATGATCTTGTTGGCAGTCGTGCGATTCGTGTTCAACATCCTCATCCAAGTCTTCGCGTCTAGCAATCCGGAATGCAAAGTAATGCGGAACGAACCCCCTGTCCGTAACTTTCCTGGCTCTGCTGCAGTGGCCGAACTCCAGCTCAAAGTCGTCAGGAGGTCCGTAGTAGAAACCGACGTGCGTGAAGTTGAGAACGATCGAGTTGGGACCCTCTTGCTTGGGCGAGTGTCGCCTGACTTGACGGACGTCAGTAAGCCTCCAAAATTGAACGCCGTCCTCGATTGCCGTGGCAAACCCGGGCCTGAACACGCAAGGTGGCGATTGAAAACCCCCTATACGGAGACGTGCAATGCGTTCATAGGGGCTCGTAGGATCTGAAACATAGTATGTAGGCCATGGGGAGACGTAGACGTCGCGCCACTGCCAGTCAAGAGTGTCATTAAGCTCGGATGTGATGCAAAGGGCGCGGTCGATCTTATACAAGCTGGTGAGACTGGATGTTTGATTGTTAGGAAGCGTGAGGTTGGGGCGGAGAAGAAGACAGATTGTGTCGCCACGGCGGAATCCTGACTGGACTTCACATCCGTATAACTTGACGAGGATACCACCACCAGGTTTGTTGAGCACATCAGGGATTTATTCCTTCGACTTGGAGGGCCTAAAATGTGTATTAGAATATCTTGTGTAGTCTTATGGGGTGTTTGAATGAAGAGAATCCTCCTAACTTTGTCTTATGATGTCTTGAATGCTCTGATATATCCTTGTTTTGTCTAGTTGGTCTGAGATAGAAAAGACGACTCAGACCAATATTAGACATACAATGCCATTCAGAGTAGATTGATCAATACATGATTGACAGACATCATAATATATATTAAGGCAATGGCTGCTACATAAGTAAGTAAGGGATGTAGACGGTTATAGTCTTGGACAGCATAAGAGTTATAAGGAAACAAAAACCGCAAGACTGGGTATACATATAAGGTATAAGACATCCAAAACAGTTACTTTAGACGCATAAAGACTGAGTCACACATATAGGTGCCTCTGTACAACCACCTAGATGGCTCAGTTAACATAGACCGTACAGATTTATTAAGTCATGAAGACCGCATAAACTCATGATATCCGCAAGAAAAATTGAACCGTGCAGACAGCTCAGGCCTTTCAGACAGCGAGCAGACTACTCAGGCCGTTCAGACTGCCTATGCCATCAGACCATCAGCTATGCAAGACCTCAAGCTCTACAGACTGCCCATATCTACAGACAGGTTCATACAGCATAGCTATTCATTAGACAACTAATGCCCTTCAAGGGCGATCAGACCACAGGCGAACAGTCACAAAGACGGCATAGGTGTATCAGACTAGCCACATAGACGTACGAAACAATACACGACATACACAAATTGACATGGCGTAGAGGGGACAT
Organism: Grammothele lineata; assembly: GCA_002150815.3. NCBI lineage: Eukaryota > Fungi > Basidiomycota > Agaricomycetes > Polyporales > Polyporaceae > Grammothele > Grammothele lineata. Next base: position 390,489 of record NDFF03000024.1, read on the forward strand.
GGCATAGGCG